>CM060947.1:78840297-79240297 GCA_030765055.1 Mantis religiosa
TGGAGTGGATTTAAAATTGTTCTAACTCTTGTCGAAGTAAAACGCAAATGTACTACTTAGGAAGTTCCAGGGAGGTTTAATAATGCCTGAGCATAAACAGCAAACAAAATACAAAACAAAATATTGAGGTTCCATTTTGTTACTTTAATATGGTATAGTTAACAATAATAACAACAAATGTTAGTAAATGCCTTGTATTTGATTTGTAATCAATGGTTTCCTAAAGTACCACTAATAAAGTTTCTATACATTGCAGTTAATAAGTATGATGCATTTTGAAATATTAAAAACATTCCATAAAGGAGTTATAAGTGGCAAATATGTAGTTTCATCTGCTTGATATCAGAAGCAACACTTTATTTTAAAATGGTCCTGTAATACATTGCAGTTCTCTCAGTGATATCGTTGGCATTTTCTCGCAAACGAAAAAGTCATTTTCTTTTTACTATCAGACCTTCCTGGCACCTGACCAAGCAATTTTATGGAGGCAACAATGTATTCGATATGGGGAATCCATAAAAATTTATAACTATTCTGCTTTGTCATTTATTGGGAATTCATGCTGAAGCAAAATTAGAAAGTTCTGTTACATATGCTCTATAAAAATTTTACTTTGCTACACCATGCACTAAGGAAGAAAGGACATAAACATAGTGTGCTGTCGTTCACATCGTTCAACTATTTTATTCTTTCTATTAGGAGTAACAAGCAGAGATATTGATGTCAAATAAATAGAAACATTAATATGTACGTGACTAATTAATACATTAATTTGTAACTTAAAAATTATTGAATTTAAAAACGTTTATTTATTGATAGCCATTTTTAATCTTGTGTGAAACGTTCAAGTAAAATAGCATTTCTTCAGCTTAGATTCGATTTAATTAATATTCCTCTCTAGGTTAGAGTATTCCCGGCACATAATTATTATAACGATTCGAAATTATGTACATGTTACTTCATGAGAATATTAATGGAACGGAGGTTTTGGTTTAATTTAGTATGCGCTCACATACCCAAAACAGTCTAGTGCATAATCAGTTATAAAAATTACACTGTACGTAACAAGAACTAAAAGTTGCCTAACTTTGTCTGAACTTCAGCTTCGTGTGGCACGATGTCCAAGAGAGATACATGCAAACAAATAACTAACTCCAGAAACTTTGTTTAATGTCTCAACCAACAGACAAATTATTCAACAAAAAATACCGCATATCTCACTCTTAGTGTTTCGTCATATTCCTGAACAATGAAGGGGAAAAATAATCTGGTTTCTTAAGGCACTGCAGCCAACTGGCGAACCTAGAATGGCACTATAATGGCTGAGGAACGTTACCACAAATAAACCCACAACCCAATTGGAAAATTAAGATCCTTGCAAACATAATGATATGGGTATTAAATGTGTTTTGACAAGTTAAAAAAAAACTCATTTCAGAGAACCATGACTGATTGATATCTAATCCATCAGGGTAGCAATTTAATGAATGCTTTTTCTAAATAGGAGTAAGTGCAGATTTGAGAACATTGATCGACAAATGCTGCAGCATGAGGGAAACATATTGATATATTGATATATGGCATGTTAAAAGGAACTGTATGTCGGAAATATATGTTTTAGATGTATTAAGAAATAGAACGAAGAGTTAGCGTGGTTTAGATAAGGAATTTGCAGCCTAAAACTAGAAGAAAACTGAAACAGAAAATATGTTCACTGTGCTGTGATGAAAAATGACACATATTTTGCTTTAATGTCTAACACAAGAGCTCGGAGAAAGAAATTGATTAAAGAAAAATGGGTTCCATTAAGACCTGAAATAGCAGTAAAGGAAAGTTCAGAATGAGGCAGAATATTTGTCCGATAACTAACATTAAAAGCACTATAAATAAGTAAACACAAAGAAAGCGAAGCTAAGAGAAGAAATGAAACAGAACATATGTCTGTGTACTCGCAATAAAACAGGTTATACATTCATTTTTAATGCTAAGGTAAAGAGAATGAAGAAATGAGTTTATTAAACTAAGATGGGTCTGTGAAAATTTCGAGAGAGCAATAAGAAAATTTTGCAGTGAGGTAGAAATATTTCTTCTTCTCCTTCTTCACCTTCTTCTCCTTCTCCTCCTCCTTCTGCTCCTCCTTCTGCTCCTGCTCCCCCTCTTTATCCTCCTACTTCTCCTCCTTCTTCTCCTTTTTCTCTCCTTCTTCTCCTTCTTCTCCTTCTCCTCCTCCTTCTCCTCCTCCTCCTTCTCCTTCTCCTCCTCCTTCTCCTCGTCCTTATCCTCCTCCTTCTCCTTCTTCTCCTCGTTCTCCTTCTTCTCCTTCTTTTCCTCCTCCTTCTCCTCATTCTTCTCCTTCTTATTCTTCTCTGCTTCTCCTCCTCCTCCTCATACTCTCTCATACTCTCCTCCTCCTCCTCCTCCTTCTTCTTCTTCTTCTTCTTCTTCTCTTCTCTTCTTCTTCTTCTTCTTCTCTTCTTCTTCTTCTCTTCTTCTTCTTCTTCTTCTTCTTCTTCTTCTTCTTCTTCTTCTTCTTCTTCTTCTTCTTCTTCTTCTTCTTCTTCTCTTCTTCTTCTTCTTCTTCTTCTTCTTCTTCTTCTTCTTCTTCTTCTCTTCTTCTCTTCTTCTTCTTCTTCTTCTTCTTCTTCTTCTTCTTCTTCTTCTTCTTCTTCTTCTTCTTCTTCTTCTTCTTCTTCTTCTCTTCTTCTTCTTCTTCTTCTTCTCTTTCTTCTTCTTCTCTTCTTCTTCTTCTTCTTCTTCTTCTTCTTCTTCTTCTTCTTCTTCTTCTTCTCTTCTTCTTCTTCTTCTTCTTCTTCTTCTTCTTCTTCTTCTTCTTCTTCTTCTTCTTCTTCTTCTTCTTCTTCTTTCTTCTTCTCTTCTTCTTCTTCTTCTTCTTCTTCTTCTCTTCTTCTTCTTCTTCTTCTTCTTCTTCTTCTTCTTCTTCTTCTTCTTCTTCTTCTTCTTCTTCTTCTTCTTCTTCTTCTTCTTCTTCTTCTTCTTCTTCTCTTCTTCTTCTTCTTCTTCTTCTTCTTCTTCTTCTTCTTCTTCTTCTTCTTCTTCTTCTTCTTCTTCTTCTTCTTCTTCTTCTTCTTCTTCTTCTCTTTACGCTAGGGATATCATCTGTTTTATGACTGAATAAAACCCTCTTCCATCTGTTTCTCGGTCGTACTGGACTTATTCTTCCTTCCGGATTCCTATCGCTCACTATTTTTTAAATTCGTTCGTCAGAGAACTTGCATTCCACTCCTACTTTCTTCTTTTCACCCATTCCGTTACAGTTTCGATGTTGCGCAACTCCCTAAAATCTTCATTTCGTACCTTCATCTCAGTTACTTCCATCACTCGTAGTGTTCTTTTGATCTCTGCTCTTGTTTCTTAGGCATACCTCAACACCGGCAGAACTGCTGCTTTATAAATGTAGACTTTTATTTCTTTTCTCGCCTATTTACTTTTCCACACTAATTTATTAAGACATCCATATATTTTTGCTGCTTTTACAATTTACAAGTTTCCCTCACTGGTATAATTAACGTCCAAATAATTGAAATGCATAATCTATTCTACCACTTTGTTTTCAAGTTCTAATTTGCATCGCAATGGCTCTCTACTAATGGTTTAAACTTTTGTTTTTTATTGAGATTTTCATATTAAACTGCTGACATTTATGATGGAACTCATACAAAATATTCGCAGATTATTGTTTGTTTCTCCCACAAGTACGACATCATCTGCATAACATATCATACTAATCTATCTCCCATACTGTATCCCAATTCATGTCGCATTTCTTTAATTATACATCTGTAACAATGCTGAACAGGAATGAACTTATTGCTTGCTAAGAAATAATATAAAAAGTGCTACAAAAATAGAGTTTAAAATAAGTGAAATAAAATAAAGTGGGTGACTATTTAATAGGGTAATGAACATAAATGGCCACATCATAAACGTTAAAAAGTAAGAGAAGAAAACAAATAACACCACATGAAGATATGGCAGTAATATCAAAAATACTTACTAAGCAACCATACATTAATAACACACGTCATGTCCATTCAAGATAGAAGTTGGGTTTAACAGGAAATAGTTGAAGCCATAAATACATTTTTATGCGCAACGGCCTTAGTTAAAACAAAAGCGTTCATAGAACAGTAAAAGAAGAGATGGAATATTTGACAATGCTGGAAAGATCCTAATCACATGAAGTCAGCCAGGTGAACAGAAATTAAATCAAGCAAAATTATATGCTGCTATCTTTCGAGCATATAAAGCCAACTGACATATCAACTGTGCAATTATAATAAGTACAGTTGTTTATGAAGGTTGCTGGTGTAGCATGACCCGATTTAGAGAGGTTAGAAAGGCGGTTATATAGTGAGGTACAGTCTGACTTCATTCAAAGGCGGGCCGGGGTTTGATCCCAGGCGACCGCAAAGTGAGATTTGTGGTGGGAAACACAGTACTAGGTGTTATTTTTTCTCCGGGATCTCCGATTTTCCCCACCATCTCTTTCCACTGGTACTCCATCTTCATCTTATGCATCACCAGCGTCACCGCCTGCAGTGCCGTAGAGGACACACCATTCATTTACAGGGCCACCAAAATATCACACAACGTACGTAAGATGACGCATATATCTTTCTTGCGAAATCAACGAGTTTACGTGCTGTATGAGTTTCTCTTCTCTGTTCGTATAACTCAAAAAGTTTTCACTTAACACATTTTTCAAACTCATACAGTCGAACCTTCTTGGATGTAAGCGATGTGCACCGTGCGCTATAAGTTTTTTATCCTGTACGCTTTGAATGTTACACTTCTTTCATTACTTTATGCGCATTTCGTTCACCCACTGCTGTTACTGCTGTTATTATAGCTTAACAGAACAATGATATCCTTACAGTTCTTTAAAAAGTGTAACATATTGCATATTCATTTCCTAGTTTGTGAGCGTATGATTTAATCCGACGTGTTTACATTTTGACTTGATTCGAACCTATCCCTGTAAGAGACTCATGTAAAACCTGGCCGTGTATTAGAAAATCTTTTTATCTTCGGAGGTAGATTTCCGATGTTGTTTTCATCGCCTTTGCTTCCTCTTGGTGCTACTCCTAACAGACTCGCATGTAATTTTTCTGACAAGTATGAGATTTAGAACAATTTCACATCAGTGGGGAGTCACCTAAATGCTGTTTGGGTAACTCAGATTAAGGAGAGGTTACAATACAACAGATTAAATTAAATGAGGTGCGTAAGAAAATGTGAAGTATATACGAGGCATATTTTTTAAGTCTACCGTTTTGCGATTCCGCCGCCGCAGCGCTGCGGTCGGCGTTCCGCGCATGCGCGCTGGACACCTACATCTCTTGTCTACGCACTGACGCCATTACATTCTGATTCTTCATTGCATACGTTGGTTACTGAGTGTTTAAGATGCCTCCGACAATCGTAAGTTCCGCCGATTGTGAAGTACGGACTGTTATACGATTTCTTAGTGCTAAAGGCGTAAAACCGAACGATATTCATCGTGAGATCTGTGAAGTTTACGGACAAAACATTATGAGTGATGGAATGGTAAGGAAATGGGTGACAGCATTTAAAGATGGCCGCACAAATGTGCATGATAAAGAACGGAGATGGCCTCTTTCGGTCGTTACTTTCGTCGTGGAGGAAAAGGTGAGAGAAAACAGACGCTTTACAATTTCATCATTGTGAGATTATTTTCCTCAATATTCTCGTAGTGTTTTGTATCGCATTGTGACCGAGAACTTGAAGTACCGGAAATTCTGCTCACGTTGGGTTCCAAAAATGTTGACGGATTTTCACAAAACCCAAAGCTTAGGCAGTGCATTGACATTCCTTGAGCGGTACCACAATGAAGGTGAAGAATTTTTAGACCACATTGTTACTGGTGACGAAACTTATATAGCTACTAGTATATATAGCTTCGCTGAAGGTAGAAAAAGAGAAAACTTATGTCCACCAGGTACCTCCTTCACAAGAGCTGAAACTAAAATAAGAAATTTAGTATATTTGTATGGTATTAAAGTGAATAAGTACGATGTTAAGTAAGCTTCCCATCCAGTCAACTGTGACTCAAGTCTCCTTGAAGATTGTGCAACAGAATACCACCAATACTGCATTTACACAGATGATTCTGAGATAGCGGAAGGGCCATATAAAAATGTTAAATTAGGATATTCGTTTGTAGGTTTTTCACGCTTCATAGAATGCCATTCTTCCATATTCAGACTTGCTAAGGAGTGTTCAATTTTTCAAGCTGAATTATTAGAAATTCGTGAAGCACTGAAATGGTCTAACAACTTACAATGTACCGCTCGCATTTACAGTGATTCGCAGGCAGAAATTGCAACTTTGAAAGATGCAGAAAACAGCAATCCTATTGCAGCTGAAATAAGATATAAATTATTAAGCTGTGTATCAAATGGGTCAGAGTGCACGTGGGAATTGCTGGAAATGAATGTGCAGATGAGCTTGCAAAGAGAGCTGCGACTTCAGATCTTCCAGTAATTTACACTTTATCCCTATTTCTTATGTGTGGCAAACATTGAAGGAGATTATCATCTACGACTGGAATGAATACTGGTTAAAAAGTGATTGTGGTGCTTTGACTAAGGATTTATATTTCCCAACAGTTTCTGATAGATATAAATATAAATTCGTTAATCCTAGCTATGTTCTCACTTTCTTCTTACTTATTTAGATTCAAAATAAAATCCACTTCTGATTGTATCTGTGTACATCATCGTCATTATGTCCCTCACATTTTATTTGAATTCCCCTTTCTCTGTTTTGAATTATTGCTTTAATCCTTAGGTTACACTTTTTCAAAACCACTTACACATATTTTAATGAATTACAAACTTTATCAATATTTCATGGCCTTCTTGAACAAAATATTTCTTAAGCTAAAGGATTTATCTTGATGTTTACTATTAGTTAACTTGATGTTGTATTTATTTATGTTTTGTAAATGTTATTATATTCATTTTAAAATTTGTAAACTATATTCCTAATGTACCTTTGGATAACATAGAAATCACAAAATTGGATGATGAATAAATACGATGGGTTCATAAATTATTAATGTTTTTTTTTTATATTTATGTACATTGGTTGAAGTGGCGTGAATTGAGTAACACAAAAGTGCTACACTACTGGAGTAGTTTTATAGAGTATCTCTGGAGGCTGCTAACAAGAGGGAGATCGTAACTTCGCGGTAGAACATTGAGATACCGTAGGGTGAGAGACTGAGGGCAAATTACAGTAACACCAGGTTTTACACAAATCTTCCAGCGTTATGCCATTTGTTAATCAATAGCGATGGCGCAGCCCTGCCAGCGGGCAGACTAGCCCGAGAGTTTAGTTAGCATTTCCAAGTACTCTTCAAATGTTCAAATGTTTAATGAAACAGCAAGAAGAGTTGTGAAAATAGTTTCCAAAGAGTTGGCTGGAAAATGCCATTCTAGTGAAACACGTGTTTTTTTTCCTTTACTTCAGTATTAAATGATAAATTATGTATATACACTATTTGAAGTTTAAGATTTATTTTGAAAGGGACAATAACATATAATTCTCTGCCTTCATACTCACACCTTGCTCAGCTTATTGATTTTATCGTCAAAATTTTTATCCGTAGGTTTCGTGAAAATAGCTAAGATTTTCTTTGAGTTACATCAAATGCTTGTTTTGTTGGGAGATATTTTGTTTGTCTGATTGTATTTTGCATACCTGTAATTTTTAAAGCATTTTCTTGGGCAAAATTGCGGTTTTTATCGGTTGCTAATGCATAGCTATTGTAGAAATTAAATTTTTTGCTGATTCCAGCTTCATGATTGATACGCATTTGATAATGTTTTTCAACATAAACCTTAGCAAGAGCTAACATTACAACTCGAAGCTGCTGAGATAATCTTGTGCCCTCAGGACTTGTTGAACATGGAGTAAATGCAGCAGCTGCTTCTCATGAATAGCTGTGCATAAAGGAAACTTCCTCTCAGATATTATTTTTAAACTAGTAGGAGAATGTCAAACCGCAGCGAGATTTCAGCGTCTTCAATTAGACGTGTAGCAATCTCGAAGAAGATGAAGTATGTCTTCTTACTTTTATTCTATAAAATAGATAAGGTCTTCAGGGACCTGTTTCAGGCTCATAAAATTTCTGTCTCTACTTCAAAAGTGGTTGCCCAATGTTACTTCCTCCCGAAGGTCTGTAAAGCAGTTCTTACCGTGGTAAACTTTGAACAAGCTCTATCCATTTATTTTAATAACTTTGGATTTATTCTACAATATATGAGGGACAGTGAGCTCGTGTTGATATGTGCTTGTTAGTTATTCTTGACCTTCCAAATACCTTGATTGTAGAAGTCTGCAGAGTTTGCCTTAAACCACTCTTACAATTCATTAATGACGTCATTTGTGTTGTCAAATTGGCGACCCCGCAGTGGATTCTTCATTTCCTGGAACAAGAAACAGCCACCTGGTACTAGATCGGGCGAATAAGGCGGATACTGTAGGGTAACAAAGCCACGTTCCCTTGTTTTGTCAACTGTAACTTGAGATGAATAAGCTGGTGCATTGTTAGCTAGAAGACGAACACCTTTGGAGAGTATACCGCGTCGTTTGTTAATCAGAGCTGCTAGTAACTTGTCCAAAAGATTGCAATAGTATCTGCTAGTTATGGTGTACGATGTAAAATCTCCACCAATAATTAGCATAATTATTATTACTGTCCTATTTCTCTTCCTTCCTTTTAAAGCACATCACCTTTTATGTCTCATGCTTTCTCGTAATTCACCCATTCTGCTAATTTCTTCTCTTCTATTATCTGCTGACATTTTAATTTATAATATATATTTTGGAAACTTATTCCCCTTCTCATCCAAAATACAATCTATCTTAAATTTCACATACAGTTAGAAGTTTCCCACATATAGTGCACCTTTCTGTCAAATTTGGACTTATCCTTTATAGTACACTAGCTCTTACCCAAGCATATACCTTCCCTCAACTTTGTTGAAATATGTGTGTAATCTTTCCTATCCCAATTCCTTTTGGGTTTACTGTATAATTTCAATGTGTTTGTCTTCAAAGCCAAACCATATCTCCTGTGTTTCTATATACCCACCTCGCTGGCTCGTCTCCTTCCAGAATCCATTACAGTTATTTTTAACCCGTTTCCAAACGTCTCCCATCCCAATTACTTCCACCGATTTCACCATCTCCCCGAACCAACTCTTTCCGCGATTACAGTGAATTTAATATATAGGGTGTCTCATAATTCCTTTTAGGGAACTGCTATATGTTGGACTATCTCGCATTTATAAAATAATTTCAAGGAATCAGAATGATGACCTGCAGACCACAATTCTGAATGTACAATGGTATAAAGTGGGGAAACAGTTTACATTCATTTTATGTTGTTAACTTTACTCTATAAAATGTTATAAAGAAGAAACAAATTAAGAAACTCTGTAGTTTATTGTAACATTAAACATTATTGTAAAATAGTTCTTTTATATAATTTTATGTTACATTATAATCAGTTTTCAAAATCATAGCTCAATTTTGGATAAACCCTTCAGTAAAACACAATATAATATTCATAATCTTTAAATCCAACTCTTAGAGGAGAAAAAAAGCACAAAACGCTATTCGATGCTTATGTTTGCCAAAATCTTACTTCATCGTCAACACATTTTTATAGAGTGTTCTGCGATACATTAAGCATTTATGGAAGCGATTGCAGGACTTATTCAGATTTCGTTCCGAAACATTTTATCACTCTCATTAATTAATTACATTCTGTGAATCATAATTATTGCTACTGCAGACTCCCAAGGTAAGAGTAAAATCTGTGTAATCATTCAAAAATGTAATAACTATACTATTTTAATGTCTATTGAACTATTGGTGTTGTAAAGTGGTGGTAAAATAGGTATCGGCGGTAGTCAGGCTTATTTTAAAGTAAATAAGATTGCATACAGCAATGTTAACAATCTTATAATCCTTCTAGGAAGTTCTTCACAAAAATATTAACTGATACCTTGTTAAAGTTTCCAAAGGTTTGAATGTGGATTTGTATCTATTTATTTATTCCATCACTGATAAACCTTTGAGCCCATATTAGATATTTTTGTTCCATTTATACCCCGCCTTCAACTCTAACAGTCATATAGGCGACCGATCTTGGGAACATATTGAAGGTGTTAACTCGGATTTAATAATTACATCACGCTCACATTCGCACTTTCATTCATACTTCCAGACTCTGGGCAACACGAGGAATGATCTTGGTCGGAGAAAAAAATCTCCACCCCCACTGCCGGGAAACAAACCGGGACCCCTAGCACGGCAGGCAGGTTCTATATCGACCGAGCTACGGGTCCAGCCTATAAGATTTTTATTGTGGTTTCTGACGTGAGTTACTCTCATCTACTAGTACAGAAGTTATACCTATGTTCTTAATGATCTGGAGGTGGGAATTGCTATTTCTCTTAAAGAAAAATTAGCTATTGTTATTGCAATTGAGAAATATTCGTATTATTTTACACCAAGATCTCCAAAAAAGACACAGTTTCCAATCATCTGTTGTACACTAGCATTGCTGTATAACTAAAACTGGTGAAAGCTTTCCAAGCAATTAGAGACGCTGATTATCAATATGGCATTGTGGAAAACCCTATCTTTTCACTGAAAATTGATAACAGCGATTCTTTATTTTATCTATGCTCCTCAGGGGAATTAATTGAATTCCGAAGGAATTCAGCGCATATTTTTGTGACCTACATTTAATGCATCAGACCGAATTAATTCTAACTTTCGTCTTCCTGCACTTCTTCGTGAGAATAAGCATTCCAAAGTTGATGCTATTCCATAAGCGCCGCAAAATTTAGCGTCAGGTAAGAGTTGTGGGTGCAAATTTAATGGCTTTCCTATTCAATAAAAGTTCAATTAAAGCTATTTCCGCTAGATATGCCGGCATCTACAGAATAGATTAATGTGCCCCTCTTTAAGAAGAGGTTAATTCACAGGGAAATTTATTCCTTTCCCGTATAGCTACAAAACACTCCAAGTTGTACGAACTGTGTTCTAGTGTACACAGGCATACGACGAGGAGTATGCTTTCGCTCCAATTACACGAGGTGTGCATTGATGTAAACACGAGTTTGAGGAAAAAATTACTCGTGTTGCCTTGTTAGTGAATTGCCCATTTTATTGCTGACAACGCGGATGTTACACACATTTGTACAAAGGTTTTTCAACGTGCACAAGCACATTTATTAGTTTATACGTTTATATGTTTTCTATTAGCTGCCAATTGATTAGCTGGATCATATCAGCCCCGCCGATGTGCCACAATCTCATTTCGAGGAGTTCTTTAACTCGTCAATAAGTCTACTGATGCCTCTTTAAAGCAAACTTAAGAACCACCCATTTGGGACAAGTTTGAATCGTTACCTTGAGGTCAATCAGCCTAACCAACTGAGACATCGTGACCCACGTCAAATAAAGTGTTACGTGTCTGCTGAGAAGGTATAGGCAAGTGAAGGCTATCATGCCGATTTAAAGTGCAATGGTTTATGGACAGTCGTGGCACTCAGGTGAAACTTTTCCGTACTCCTCCCCTTTTGCCGCGCATCTAGGGCTGGCCTTGGGGACACGCAAAACATATGATATTCTTGGAAATTAATTGTTCTTTCACACTGGCCGCGTGTAGGCTAAATTGTGGAAACGTAGAGTGAGACTGAAAAATTCATTGCCATAGCCGGGATTTGAACCACGGATCTTCTGGTCTCCGTCCAGCTGCTCTACCATTGAGATACTATGGTAAACCATTTAGGAGTCAGTTGGAGAATTTAATGTCATATCGGCACGTTGGCCATAGTAGCTCAATGGTGGAGCGGCTGGACGGAAACCAGAAGATCCGTGGTTCAAATCCTGGCTATGGCATTGCATTTTTCATTCTGACTCTACGTTTAAACAATATGAATATTCCACAATTTAGCCTACACACGGCCAGTGTGAAAGAATAATTAATTTCCATTAATTGACCTAATAGTGATTAACTATAAAGCCCGGGCCTTAAAGTACTTACATGTAGTAAGTCGCCATTAAGGTAGTTGTCTCATGTGTTTATGAGAACTCCTAAGTGGTTTACCAGGAAAATACGAGTCAGTTGGAGAATTTAATGTCATATCGGCACGTTGGCCATAGTAGCACAATGGTAGTGCGGCTGGACGGAAACCAGAAGATCCGTGGTTCAAATCCCGGCTATGGCATTGAATTTTTCAGTCTGACTCTATGTTTCCACAATTTAGCCTACACACGGCCAGTGTGAAAGAATAATTAATTTCCATTAATATGAATATTCGGTTAAAATTGCATTAAGAAAGTAATTATAGACTATCAGCTGCATTGGAATGTTTATGTGCATTGGACTGTTTTATTGCTTTGCTTCTTCGATTAACTAACCTCACTTGTGCTTCTTGAATACCTACAGTTCATTCATAAGGATATGGATTCTTTAGAGCTGAGTAAGTAGGTACTGAATGCCTAAATGTTCGATAATTGGCAACTAAGGTAGACCTTCAGCTATTTAGAAAAGAGTATTGAAATGCACCTGACAAAACAGCAAGCAGGAGCAGCTGTGGCATATTTACTGGCTCCTTATGCAGGTTCCCGCGTGGGCCCTTCAGCTGTCAGGCTAGATTACAAACTAATACCTGGGAAATCGCTTTTCCCTAACACCACCCCACAGAAAGGGCGCGCTTAAGTCCCCAGAGCCCCAAGCATCGAGCTCGGCTGACCCCACAATGTGTTGCAATAAATCGGAGCTTGGAGGAACACCGACAGCCAAGGAAATAGAGTGGAGGAAAACTGCAGAGTGCATGTAGTAAATTACAGACTTCAGACAACCCTAGAGATGCATGCTTTACGTGTAAAAGAATTCCACTCCAGTCCTCTCCGTTATTCGATTTTTTCCTCAAGAAACCATAAAGGGATAAGAAATGAGCAGGGAAAGACATTGGCGCATAACATCATTGTTATGTCACAGCAGGTAGATAAATGGATAGCAAGGTTTAGCCCAGACTAGTTCCGTTCCTTGGGGGGGTGGGTTGGAAGTATATCTTCTTACCTTCCCTAAAGACAGCATGTATACAAGAGAGAATAATACGTACAATATACGAATGTATGTAAACCCATGGCAGTGAATACAAATAACGTAAAACGGGATCAAGTATTAAACTAATTCTGCAATTAATTAGGATATATTACCATCATGATAAAAATATCTCGTTAACAGTTACAACTAGCACTAGTCTACAAAACTAGCTTGTTATACAAAATCACAGGAAATGAAAACAGAAAGAAGTAAAGAAAGAAGAAAAAAGGTGAACTATGCGATAAAGATACACTTTCCTTATCTTTTCTATACTTGTAAGTAAATGCAAACTCTATCCAAAAGTTGGCTATTAATATTTCACGGTTTTGAGTTACCTGAACAGTAAAAGAAAAACACGTTTGAAAAACTGCTTATAAGCTACACAACTTGGAAACCAAAGTTCAGTGAATAGCGAAAATGTCGGAAGTAAGTCAGACTTCTAAGGCTGCTATAATATTCAAGCAAGCAAAATATAGTTGAAAAAATTACCTGTTAACTTACACGGCTTTCTCTACTCTTTTTATCTATTTTATGTTAATTGAGATAATCATTTGAAAACATCTTCTTGTTTACAATTTTCTTGCAGATACAATGTGAACAGTTTGAAGTTTGAAAGAAGCTGTTCCTTACGTACCAGGGAGCTACCACTGTAACTCCGTGGGTCTTACCGCAGGGCAATACCTGGATTGTATAACTTCTCCACTTTCGGGCTGAAATGGATACTCCACTTGCGCGTGTTGTTCTGATGAATAATCTCGGTCGGGTCGCCAGAGATCTAGCACACCATGCTACAGCTAAACAGACTAGTACCGAAGAAAATCAGAGCCTCTGCCTACACTGTCTGGGCGGCTAAGCTAGCACGGTACACACGGATATCGGGAACCGCTGCATAGCCGAGACCAACACAAACCGAAAATCTTCCCTTCGAGAGGAGCTCCAATATTCGGCCCAATGTAGTTTTAGTTATGTCACAACTCTGATGGCCCGCAGCACTAACATCACAACTTGATAACTTTAAGCAACAGTCGCTATGTGATGACTTTGAACTTCTATTCTCTTTGTATGGCTAAAGAATAACAGCCTCCTGTATGGGAAAAGTGCACATTAGGAAAGCTTAACGCAATATCATAAAATGTCTCGGAGAAAGACATCTACATATGCAAATTGTATTTTAAATGAATTGTGTGCTTTAAAACATCTGTTTCTTATAGCATAATTTATCCTATTCTTTACAATTTAGCAACTAAGCAAAACCCATTCAGAATGAAGGTAATTCCAAACAATTCAATATACATGTTTCATTTGTCATGAATACAAATACCTTTAAAAATGGCATTTTGACAAAAACCGGGTGTTTATTTTTTAAAAAATTAAAGTGTTCTAAAAGTGCCTAACTTAAAATATTAGGAATTTTATGGAAAATATTCATCTCGATCCTTTGGAAAATGCTGGCTGAGGTTAAATACCAAGTTTGGTATTTAACTAACTTTTCGTCCTCCATTTGTGATGCTCACACATATGTATAACACGTTCCCACAAACCTCTGTATATTTACATTGTAATCTTGGTGTACAGTGACTTGGTGGAATGCAGTACTTTCTTTCCTGCTATTGACCTGGCAGAGAAAGTAATAAAAAAGAATTAACTTCTCTTTAAAGACTTTGATTTAAATACATGTTGGAGTTATTCCAACTTGGAAAAGCACCTATGTTCAATTGTATATTAATTTTCATGTAGAGAATGAAAGAAATGCAATATGAGATAAACGAATTTAAGTAGGCAGTAAAATATTTATTTATTACCCAATTTTATGATTCCAATTTTATCCAAAGGTGTATTAGGAATATAGTTTACAAATCTTGAAATGAATATAATAAAATTAAAAGATATAATCAAATACAATAAAATGTTATCAAGATGACAAACAGTAAACATTAAAATTAGTCATTTAGTTTAAAAAAGTATTTTGTTCAAAGTTTCCCACAGAAAGTTATGGAATTAAAAAGAGATCTGAATCTTCCTAATGCTAAAGAAAACATTTTAATCCAAGAAAACCCACTGACTTTTGAACCAATTAATATTGAATTAGATTTAGAACAAATAGTCACAAAATCTGAAACTTCCAAACCTACACTAAGAGCACTAGCATTAGAAACTGTGAACAATAGATACCCACCAGATGGATCTAACTTGGACAACTCAGGAGCAGGAATAAAGTGTGCACTGTTCTCATTCTATCAACCACCAGGATACCACAAACAAATTTTGATGCAGAAGTAGCGGCTATTCATATTTCACTCCAACACCTTCTATACAAAATAGATAAATTCAAAAATGCTGTCATACTTTCTGATTCTAAAGCAGCATTATGTGCAATAACTTCATATAAAATGAGGTCAATCCAAATTAAAGAATGTCAAAAAATGATCCAACAACTTCAAAGACTACAGAAAAGATTATATTACAGTGGATACCTGCACATTGTGGCATTGCTGGAAATGAATCAGCTGATTTTCTTGCCAAATAAGGTGAAAATTTAATTCAGAACAAAAGTAAAAGCTTACCCTTTACATCCGTAAAAAGATTAATCAAAAACAAACATAAAACAAACAAAACCAATCAATATGTAACAAAGCCAAAGATAAAAAAATGGAACATTTTAATTAAAAATCCAGAATTTATTCTAGAAATCCCATGTAAAGCTGCTGTAGCAAATTTTAGATTACTTACGGAACATGATTATTTGGCCAAACACTTACACAAAATAGGAACTTATACAAGTCCAAATTGTCCTCTGTGCAACAAACCAGAGGAAATGACTGAAGAAAATCTTTTAACCTGTGAAGCCCTAAATGCCGGATCCACTACACAGAAATATTGGAGAGCAAGAGAGCTAATGGCTTCATTGCCAAAGTCTAGCATTTGAAAACAACAACAACAATAACAATATTTTGTTCAAGAAAGCCATGAAATATTGCTAAGTTTTTAATTCATCAGAATATGTGTAAGTGGCTTTGAAAACGTGCATCCTAAGGATTGAAGCAACAATTCAAGTTCATATCTTTCAAAACAGAAAATGGGGCAATAAAATAAAATTTGAGGGACATTTTGAAGGTGATTTCCACAAATAAAATCAGGGGTTTTGAATCGAAATAAGTAAGCAGAAAATTTGCCATGCCCAGTTAAGAACCTGATGAGGACATAATTAACATCAAGGAATTTACATTTATGTTTATCAGAAACTGTTTTGAAATATAAATCTTTAGATACAGCACCATAATCACTTTTTAAGTAGCATTCATCACAGGCTTGAATGATGATCTTCTTCAGTGTTTCCCTCATATAAGAAGTAGAACATAAAATTTAAGGAAGTAAAATACTTAAAAAATTCAAATAGATAATTTTTAGGAAGTAGCGCTAAGCTGCTTGGTCACTATTGCATTAAGGAATGCTATGGTGATGATAATTTTGATAGTGATGATGATGAAGAGTATGATGATGATGGTGATGGTGATGGTGATGATGATGATGATGATGATGATAAGTAAACCAATAATAAACGGATGTAGAAACAAACAGGAAACAAAATGCAAGTAATGATTAGAGTTGCAACATAGCAAATTCTGTGAGAACCCAATGTGGCCTCATTGAATTTGCCATAGACCACTTCCGCATCCGCCGTCAAAGCTTAGCTTCCTGCTTACACAGGTGGGACCGACCCGGTTTTGTTTTAAATAAAATAGCTTACTTCCAGAAATACTTCCTGAGATTGCAGCTGTAAACAAAACAAATAAATGTCGTATATATAGACACGTATTTTTCAAAAGGGAAAAAACAGTGCTGCTGTATTTGCGTCAATACATTAACATGAAAAGGTGTATTTCATACCCATTCTCTAACTATTCTTACAAAATTTTATTGTTGTCTCTATTTGATTAGAATCAAAACCATAATTTTGAAAGGCTTTATTACGTATTTACCTATAAGTAAACTGGAACGGTCTTGTACTGTAGGACGATGTCATAACCAGTCGATCTTTTAGAAGTGGTTGCTATGTGATGGAATAGAAATCCTATTCTCTTTGCCTGCATTAGAGAGAATAAGGTGAGAGCGGGGAGAAAGAGGGAGAGGTAAAGAGAGAGGAAACGAATAACGATTACTTCTCGAAATTAATGATGGGTAAGCTTAATAATTTTATAAAGAAATTATAATAGATTTCGCATATTAAATTCTGAGCTCAAGGAAAGAAGTCGGAAGTCAGAAAAGTTTTGGGCTGAGGAAAAGAAATTAATAATACATTGATGCGTTTTAATGAACTCGGTCATTAAGGAATACATTGGCTCAAGGTTTAGTTATTTGGAACGTTAGAATTTCCAGTTACCTACTAATATACGAGGAGGACCCAAAAGAAACCGGATTGTTGTCATAAAAACTTTATTGATGAACCTTATTACAAAATTACTTCAGTCACCTTCAAAATACTCTCCATTACATGCAATGCACTTGTCAAGTCTCTTTTCCCACTGTTGGAAGCATGTTTGAAACTCTTCAAGTTTGATATTATCCAGTCCCTTTGCAAAGCTGCTTTTACCGCCTCCACATCGTCATAACGCTCCCCTTTTAGCGATTTTTTCATTCGTGGAAATAGGAAAAGGTCGCACGGGGCTAAGTCCGGCGAATACGGAGCATGGGAAACGACAGACCACCTCTGAGATGTCAAATAGTGGGTCACTCGTAAGGCCGTGTGTGCTGGAGCGTTGTCGTGATGCAGAAACCAGTCACCTGATCGCCAAAGTTCCGGGCGTTTCCTCCACACATCCTCTCGCAGACAACTTAAAATATCCAAGTAAAAGTGCTGGTTAACAGTCTAGCCAGGGGGTACGAATTCCCGATCCACAATTCAACGAACATCAGAAAAGACAATATCATCGTCTTCACATTTGACTTCACTTGCCTTGGTTTCTTTGGTCTGGAAGAGTTGGGAGTCCTCCACTGGCTTGACGCTTGCTTGGTTTCTGGGTCATACCCGTAACACCAACGCACATCCCCTGTAATGACTTTGTTCAAGAAGTTTGGATCACGTGCAATTGTTTTCATGTCCTGACACACATGCGGATGGTTTCGTGCTCCTGTGTGAGAAGGTGCGGAACAAATATAGCAGCAACACGTCTCATGTGCAAATCCTCCCTTAAAATCCGCTGGCACGAGCTCCACCTGATTCCTATCGCAGCTAAAATTTGGTTGATCTTTAGGTGGAACTTTTCAATGTTCTCTTCATTTTGCGATGTTGAAAGGCGTCCAGAACGAGCTTGGTCTTCAACACACATCTCATAAAGTTTAAAGCACCCAAACCACTCGAAAACCAGTGTGCGGCTCATAGCGTCCTCCTGGAAAGCTTCCTGAAGCATTTGGTGTATCTCCGTTGCGGTTTTTTAAGCAGGAAACAAAATTTCACACACTCTTTGTTCTTCTAAAGTTACCATAATGACTTCGCAGAGGTAACCCGCCAACACTGACGCCATCTGCACAGCTGTTTCATGAAGGTCTCTACTAAAACCATCTAGCGTGAGAACCCTGCACTACGTCTACGAGTGGCAGCGCCCTCGGAGTCCGGTTTCTTTTGGGTCCCCCTTCGTACACATATGCCAGATAGGGAGCTTGGAAATTGAAGGATTATTACAATTTAGCAAATTGCAGATTAAAATAGTAGAAGCGAATAAGAAATAAATATTGGGCAATCTATAATATAGAAACTTTGGTGCAGTGATCATGAATTAGACTGGCCATGAGTTAATACAATTGTTTAAAAGAAAGGTGTACTTTCTTTCGCATCTTCCGTGTGACAATCTTAGGGAAGTATTCTATGGGATCAATTATCGGCAATGCATAGCGCTAAAAAACACTCTCGGTTTTGTTATATTTGGTGTCCACGGAAGAGAATTCTCCGTTAGTGTTTCAGCAATATAAGGAAAGTTGCAATTTTCTCTGTTATAACCTTAAGAGTTGTTTTGAATATTAAAGTTATTGATGTGTCAGAAGTTAGTAGATATAATACAGCGTGTTCTTAAGTTCACTGTGCAATAAGATTACCTTGAATATGGATTGGAAATTACAGCCGAAGTTAGATTCTCGCTTTTCCTTCATTTTCTGTTTTTTGTCCTCCTTTCTATCTAGAATCTTAATACAATTTAGCATAATGAATATACATAAATGCGTGATTATACATTGCTGCATAGCATTTACCTACTTGTGTAAATAAATTTTCAAATATGTGTGTGTAGTGAATAGATGTTCATTATAGTTCGAAATTATGGTGCTTTCAATTTTATCCTGGTTCTTATTGAACGCATCTTTTGACAAGATGCTATGTACACAGAATTTGCGCAGGAGACATTTGCTGAAACATTCCCAGATTAATAATTCAACTACTAACTACTAAATAATAGGTAAATCAACCACTAACTGTTTTCACACGATGGCGCTGCTGCGCATATTACATTAAGCAAGTCCCAGAAGAGTTTCTTTTTTTCTTTTTCCTTTTTTTTCCTAAATAGCCCTGGTCCCTTCGCTCACCCACCGTATACCACGAAAACTGTTTCTTTGGCGAGTAGCAAATTCTGTAGTGTATTGCAGTCGTCTACGCTGCCCTCTGACTTAAAAACTGAAATAACTGTTTACGTGAGTAGCATACCACAAACACATCTATAGAGAGAGCTTTGCTACACAAGTGAGTTCGCGTGAATGACATTTGTAGCGCATCCTGTAACTGTAGAGTGACTTTCCGAACATGCCGTGCTTCAACAGTTACAATTTCAGTGCATCTCGAAACAATTTAATTACACATTCTATAACATTCGGCAACTCGTTTCAAAAGTTTCGTTGATTATTCAAAGTAACTCTCACACTCATAACATAAGAAAAGGCTCCTACATTTCAAAATTTTAGCAGCCGATAGCAGAAGTCAACAAACACGAAGATAATATGGTGTCAAACGTGTATGCGATGGGAGAGATTATATTAATCTTCCATTTGAAAAACGTATAGGTATTTTAAAAAAAATTGTAACAAGTAATGTCCTGGAAGTAGCAGACTAAATACAAAAGTATATTTAATACATTGTATGACTTTAATCAGGTTTATAATTTTTGCATACCATGTGCCCATAAGATACCTCTTATGGTTTACCGGCTATGCAAAAGCTTTCTGAATGAAGAGGACTACAGAGATAATTTGCAGAACATTCGAGATATCACTACAGTTGTCAAGAACAGGTCTTAAACGCAGTTTAATTTAACTACTTTCGTTAACATTTATGATTGGGAAATATAACAATTTTGAAAATGGGTAAGTTGGGAGATGAATGATTTTGAAAGTCTTTCTGTCGTGTACTTGGAAATCACTCAACTAGAATCCTACAATTCCATTTTCAGTTGTGTTGCTTACAAAACGACAGAGAGAAAGACAGAGAGATAGTCAATCAGGCACATATACGCACACATACGTACAAACCTGTATCTACAAGATCTCTATTTTGAAGTCACTAAATCTCAATTGTATTTTCGGTAAAATCTTGATACAGAAGTTTTGGGTTGAATAGAATATCTTAATTACCTACAATACTATATTGTGAATTTGTGGGTTCGTGAAATGAAAAGTCCAATTTCACCACTCAAAAATGTTCTTTATTTCCACCGACTTACAGTTAAACACTTGCCAATTACACACAATTACGTAATGCACACAATTACGATTCACCAGTTCGTCCTTTACCGTTCCGATGCACTTACACAATTACGTAAATTCTTCCGTTGCACAGCCTTCTCTTCCACTAACACGGCGCTACTTCACTAGCACGTCAAGCACTGACTGACTCACCTCGCTCGCTGCAGCCCCTTTTTATAGGAATATCGCCGTCTTCTCGACTTCTCTAGTTTCCACGCGAAGGTTCCAGATGGCCGTGGAAAAGGGGGAAAGGGGCCGCCCGCGCAAGTGACATTTCCCTAATCTCCACCCTCAGTGACAGAGACTGATGAGTGGATGCGGCCCAGCTGCCTCGGGTCTGTTCCAGCGGTCGCCGGTCATCCCTTTCCCTAATTGGGTGACACTGCCCCTCCTCAAAGCTGGTCATCCCGAACAGCACCTTCGTAGCGGGCTAGACGATCCAGGTGTACCACCAACATCTTCCCTCGGGGAACCTTCTGGATGCGGTAGACCACGTCGTTAATCCTCTTCACCACCCGGTACGGTCCTTGCCATGGCTGCTGGAGCTTCGGGCAGCGTCCCTTGGTCCGGGTAGGACGGTACAACCAGACCAGGTCACCTTGCTGGAACCCTTGGCTGTTGGCTTGCCTGTCATACCTGGTCTTCATGCGGTCGCTCGCCTTCTGGATGTTCTGGCGAGCCATCTCGTGCATGACGTGGAGGTGGTCCACCAGGTTCTCCACATACTTGGTCACCGGCTTGTTCGCCTCCGGAGGGCTTTCAAAAGCCAGGTCACAAGGGAGGCGTAACTCTCGGCCGAAAATTAAGCTGGCTGGCGTCATCCCAGTTGTGTCGTGTGTAGACGAGCGGTAGGCCAGCAAGAACAGTGGCACCTTGACGTCCCAGTCTCGCTGATGGCTGGCCACGACCTTCCTCAGGTGTTCCTCTAAGGTCTTGATGTATCTTTCGACCATGCCATCCGACTGGGGATGTAGAGGCGTCGTGCGGGTCTTGTTCACCCCAAGCCTTTGTAATGCCTCCTTCATTAGGTTGGACTCAAAGTTGGTACCCTGGTCGCTGTGTAGCTCTAACGGCACCCCAAATCGACAGAACACTTGCTCCACGAGGCAGTCCGTGATTGTCTTTGCCTCTTGGTTTGGGATGGCATACACCTCCGGCCACTTGGTGAAGTAGTCCACGACCACCATTAGGTACTTGTTGCCTCGGTCCGAAACTGGGAATGGTCCAGCAATGTCAACGGCGAGCCGTTCGAATGGCACTCCGACGTTGTACTGCTGCATGCAACCCCGGCTCCTAGTCTGGGGGCCGCGACTCGCCGCACACACGTGACATTGACGGCACCATTTCTCAGCATCTGCTCGGAGCCTCAGCCAGTAGTAGCGCTGCCGTAGTTTGTCAATCGTTCGGTTCGCTCCCAGGTGTCCTCCTGAAGTACCGGCGTGCACTTCCTCCAAGACTTCCGGGACCTTAATCCGGGGAAGTAACAACTGTTCTCTCTGCGCCTTCCCATCCGGTGTCTCCCATACCCGGAACAGCACGCCCTCTCTGGTCTTCAACGAGTCCCATTGGGCCCAGTACGACTTGTAGGTGGCGCTCCTCGGAGCGATGTCCTCCCAGGTTGGTCTCGTCCCTGCCTCCACTTCCCTCAAGAGTGGCCCCAAGTCTGCGTCCGCCAGCTGCTCCCTCCTCAGGCCTGCGCTATCCCAGCCTTCCGCAGGCACAGCCGTGAATACTAGGACTGCTGCGGCACGCTCCTTCTCTTCCACTCTTGTGCACTGGCCGCACTCTTCTGTACAGGGTCTTCGGGACATGGCGTCTGCGTTACCGTGGCTCTTCCCTCTACGATATTCCGAGGTGAAGTCGTACTCCTGCAGCCTCTGGACCCAACGTGCTGTCTGGCCTTACAGGTTCTTA
Organism: Mantis religiosa; assembly: GCA_030765055.1. Lineage (NCBI taxonomy): Eukaryota > Metazoa > Arthropoda > Insecta > Mantodea > Mantidae > Mantis > Mantis religiosa. Next base: position 78,863,114 of record CM060947.1, read on the forward strand.
AAGCTCAATAGCCAGGTTAGGGCGGAATGTTCAGTCCTCAGGTGGAATGGCTGACCGTACAGGTACTTGTGGAAGTGCTCCAAGGTCTTTACTACCGCCAATAATTCTCGTCGGGTGACGCAGTAGTTCTTCTCTGCCTTGGATAGCGTCTTGCTGTAGTAGGCTATCACCCGCTCATGGCCGTCCTGGATCTGCGATAGGACACCTCCAATGCAATGGTCGCTAGCGTTGGTGTCCACAATGAAGGCGCCACCCGGTTGTGGGAAACCCAAAATTGGAGCACTGCACAGGGTCTCCTTTAGGTGCTGGAAAGCGCTTTCGGCGTCCTCTGTCCATGCATAATGCCGGTGTTCCTCTGTCAGGCGGGTGAGGGGTTTGGCGATGCTGGAGAACCCCTTAGTGAGGCGGCGGTAATAACTGCAGAGCCCCAGGAAACTGCGCAACTCTTTCTTATCATTTGGGCGAGGCCAATCTCTCACAGCCTGTGTCTTCTCCGGGTCTCTGGCCACTCCGGTTGCTGAGACTATGTGGCCTAAGTAGTTCACTTCCTTGCGGAAGAGCTGGCACTTCTTCGAGTTCAGCTTCAAGTTGGTCGTCTGCAGTCTTTGTAGCACCTTACTCAGATTCTCGAGATGATCTTCAAAAGTCTTACCGACGATGATGATGTCGTCCAGGTATAGCAGGCAGGGGTCATAAGTCAGCCCTCTCATCACGGACTCCATGAGGCGTTGGAAGGTAGCTGGTGCATTGCAGAGGCCAAAGGGCATAACCGTGAACTGCCAGAGCCCTTGGCCTGTCGAGAATGCGGTCTTCTCCTTGTCTCTTGGGTCTAGAGCTACCTGCCAGTAGCCCGACTTCAGGTCTAGTGTCGAAAACCACTGTGCACCAGCTAGCATGTCCAGGGTGTCGTCAATCCGGGGTAAGGGAAAACAGTCCTTCCGGGTGACGGCGTTCAATTTTCTGTAGTCTACGCAGAAGCGCAGCTCGCCGTTCTTCTCCGTCACCAAAACTACAGGGGAACACCAAGGGCTCTCAGACTCTTCAATCACTCCCCTGGATCTCATGTCCTCCAGCATGTCTCGTACCACCCCTTGCTTCGCCAGCGGAACACGTCTATGTGGTTGCCGAATAGGCCGGGCGTCTCCGGTGTCGATGCGGTGGAGCACTTTGTCTGTGCGGCCGTAGTCACTATCGCCTTGGCTGAAGACGCGCTCGTATTGCCTCAGTAGTTGTCGAACTTTCTCCAGCTGTTCTGCGGTCAGGTGGTCGGCCGCCCTCTCCAGTAAGCCTTCTAGCCGGGGCCCCAGGTGTTGCTTCGGCGCCGGCTCCTGTGTCTTGTCGATTGCTGTTACGCTCACCACGGGCTTGCACGTTCCCAACTCCGTCCCGGCCTGGACGTCGTGATCGGTGTCCGTTGGATTTAGCAGTCTCACTGGCACCTCCTCTCGGCACGGCAGCAATGCCCTGGCTACACACAGTCCGTGTACAGGCGTCTTCTGGTCCAGCATAATGTTCCTGGTTCTCTGGCCCTCCAGGCGCGCCGTCACCACCACCTCGCTCCTCGCGGGGACAACCACGTCTTCGTCCAAGACGACCCTGCAAATTCCAAGGCGCTCTTCGGGTTGACGGAGTATAACCTATTCTCCGTTAAGGCGCAGGACCTTGTTGCCGACGTTGACCGTCGCCTCATGGCTCCTGAGGGCATCCAGTCCCAGGATCACCTCCTCAGCCACCTTCGCGACGAACACCCACAGACGCACGGCACTCCGTCCCAAATTCAGCTCCAGCAGGGCCTCCTTCTCCACAGGCAAGGTGTCGCCCGATGCCGTGACAAGCTGGTATGGTCGGCTCGGCTTCCTTGTCGGCAAACCCTTCGTCACGTCAGGTCTGATGATGGTCACGGCCGCCCCGGTGTCCACCACCACGCGGCACGGCTTTCCTCTTACCCAACCGTCCGCAATGAGGCTGTCCTCCATACGCCGGCTGACGGCGCGCAGTGTCACACGAGGGGATGGTGGTGATGGCGCCGACGTGCCCCTCTCCACGACGGCCCTTACTCGTTTTCCGGCTGCTCTTCCTGGTGTGGGCAGTCTCTCTGCAGGTGTCCGGGCTGTCCACACCCACAACACAGGCCACTAGGTGTTCGCCGGCGTCCCTCAGCTGGTCTTCCGTCTCCGGCGTAGCGGACACTCCTCGTTCTCGACGTCGGGATAGATGTTACTTTGGCCGCCTCCATCCTTAATGCCGCTGTCAGCGCCTCGTGGATGGTTTGATATTCGCCGAGCATTAGGCGCTGACGAATCTCCGTGTCCCGTACCCCGTTGACAAAATTGTAGGCGGCTTCACGGGATACGAACTCCAGTGGCAGGTCAACCAAGGCCTTGCTAGCCAGCTGCTCGATCGCTATGGCGAACTCCTGCAGCGTCTCCCCCGGCTGCTGCGACCTTGCCTTTAGATGGCTGCGGTATGCTGCGGCTAAGCGGTGGTTCCCGAAGCGATTCTCCAGGGCCTCCCAGATGTCCTTGGGCACCGCGTTTAGGACTTCCGCGGCCCGTCCCTGGAGGCTGGCTATTAACTGTGTGGCCTCCTCCTCCGGTGACCTTCTGTTGTGTTTGGCCACTGTGTCGAACTGGCGGCGGAAGACCTCAAACATTGACGCGCCATCATATTTCGGAGGTTTGACGCGCGCCGATGTCGTGTCGCGTACCGGTGCGTCAGCCTTCAAATCCTTCAACCTCCTGCCGACGACGTCCTCCACCATGGCGTTCAGGTACTTGACGCTGCTGTCAGCCTTCCCTTCCAGGTCGTTAACGCGGCTCGCCAGGTCCTCGACGCGCTCGTCCACTTGGCCCATCCGCTTGCCCAGCTCCGTCACGTCATCCCTCACACCGGCCAACTGTTCTTCAAATTTGGCGGCGAGAGCCTCGTTCGCCACCTTCATTTCCATGGTCAGTTCGGCCATCTTTGCGGTCATTGTCGTGGCCAAGTTGTTGTTTGCTGTTTCCGTCTCCGCAGCCAGGTTGTTACTTGCCGCTTCCGTCTTCTCTGTTAATTCGGCCTTCAGTTCTTCCATCATGTTGCCGTTGGCCGTCTTCATTTCTGTCAGTTCCGCCTTCATTTCCATCATCTTCTCCAAAATCTTTTCCAATGCCGCGTCCATGGCTGTAATGTTCGGTGCTGTTGTCTTCCAGCTTCCTGACACCAGTGTGACTTTGTGGATTCGTGAAATTAAAAGTCCAATTTCACCACTCAAAAATGTTCTTTATTTCCACCGACTTACAGTTAAACACTTGCCAATTACACAAAATTACGTAATGCACACAATTACGATTCACCAGTTCGTCCTTTACCGTTCCGATGCACTTACACAATTACGTAAATTCTTACGTTGCACAGTCTTCTCTTCCACTAACACGGCGCTACTTCACTAGCACGTCAAGCACTGACTGACTCACCTCGCTCGCTGCAGCCCCTTTTTATAGGAATATCGCCGTCTTTTCGACTCCTCTAGTTTCCACGCGAAGGTTCCAGATGGCCGTGGAAGAGGGGGAAAGGGGCCGCCCGCGCAAGTGACATTTCCCTAATCTCCACCCTCAGTGACAGAGACTGATGAGTGGGTGTGGCCCAGCTGCCTCGGGTCCCTTCCAGCGGTCGCCGGTCATCCCTTTCCCTAATTGGGTGACAATATATATATAGTGTTCATTTTTACTCCTTATTTACCGCCTTCCGATAGAGGAAGAATGACGTCATAGTCTGTGAATCTATCTTGAAATCATAGTGCCATCTACGGAGAAGAAGCGGCAATTTTTGCGGAACAGTAATCAAATAACAGCGCTAGTAAGTAATACAACCAGTTATATAACCAGTGTGTGTGTGTGTGTGTGTGTGTGTGTGTGTGTGTGTGTGTGTGTGTGTGTGTGTGTGTGTGTGTGTGTGTGAGTGTGTGTGTGTGTTTGTGTGTGTGTGTCTAATACGAAGGTTTTCAATAAAATTCTACATAGAAAACTAGCCTTTAAATGAAGATAAGATCGAAAATTTGACGCTAGCGATTTTGATTAAAATGCCAAATGTTTTATATATCTATACCAATCTAAATGTATTTTTGTTTTTCGGAAAATAGCCTCTTCATTCTGGATGACTTGAGCAGCATTGATAATCCACAACTAATATACAAAATCTTAATGGAAATTAGTTGTTCTTTCACACTGTTCGTGTGTAGGCTAAATTTTGGAAACTTAGAGCCAGACTGAAAAATTCAATGCCATTGCTGGGATTTGAGCCGCGGATCTTCTGGTCTCCGTCCAGTCGCTCTATCCATTGAGCTACTATGGCCAACGTGCCGATATGACATTAAATTCTCCAACTGACTCGTATTTTTCCCGGTAAACCTTAGGAGTTCTCATAAACACATGAGACAACTACCTTAATGGCGACGTACAACATGTAAGTACTTTAAGGCCCGACGTTATGGTTCTTCCATACTCACTAAATGGTAGCAATTGATAAATGAAAATAACTGAATTACATACGATTTAATATTTATTGGGCAATAATTTGAGTGGAAAAATGGAAACATAATCTGCCATTCTTTTCTACGAAAATAAGTAACCTAATAATTCGGTCTAAGTTATTAAATATTCAGATACTTAAGTCTATTGCTTTATTGTTCTTAGGTTTTTTTTTTTGTGTGTGTGCATAAAGTAAACTGGCATTCTTCTTATCCCCGAAAATATTACATAATCATTTCTAATAATAAAATCACAAGCTGATTTATTTTGCGTATATTTGACAAGTTTAGGAATTCTCATTCGTTTGTTTTACCGTGACCTCAGTGTCATTCAATTCTGTTCTCTTCTATCTGATACTTCTGCCTCGTGTACTTCCAGAATTAATGCATATCCATGATAATTCACGTTCGATTATTATAGTTAGTTAGTTACTAACACTCCCCACATGGCAACCTTGGCCTTCGGGGTAACCTCACCCCACCAAGTGATGACCGGACCCATTTCTCAGGTGGAGGCACCCAGAGGGCGGTGTCCATTACCTCCGATGATAGGGTGATAGTGAAGATGGCGGTGAGGTGAGAGGACCTACAGTTTTTACCGTGGACTCCGAACCACGTTGGGCATAGGGGATACTTCACGTGTGCTAGACAGAGGTGAAGGGGTGGATAGGGCCGACTTAAAATCGCCAACCCCATAGCCGGGAATCGAACTCGGGACCCTTAGAACGGGAGCCGCGAACGAAACCACCGCGCTACCCCGGCGCCCCGTTCGATTATTATAAATATACATAATTTTAGCATTATTACATGGCATTTATTTATCTATCGAATCTTACGTATTATTTAAGCAAGTACATCTTAAATCTGCCATATTTGATAAATATGCACAGAATTTATTGAGCTTCCGTTCGTCCACTTTGCCATGGGGCGACTATAAATAAGACGCCAACTCCATCTTGTTTATATAGATAATACACATATACGGCATTCCAATATGGGTCGACCATGTCTTAGATGCCGAGATACTCCACAAAGCAGGAAACAATCATGACTATCCAATTTATGTTGAAGAATTTGAAAATATGTTCAAGAGTGTTAATTAAATTTTGCTACAATCTGTGATATGTATTCAGGAGATCCTGGGTTCACATTTCTTAAGTTGAACAATCTGACCGCGACTTCTTTATGGTTTACCTAGTATGTTGCTAAAGGAAATAGGCAATGGACATAGGCACTCACCCAACATTCTCTATTCAAGTATACATGCTTCAAACGCTAATTTCTCTATCTACTTCCTATTCGTTGAAATAAAGATTTGCAGAAAATTATTAATAATTTTCTTATTAGTACAAGAAGAATATAGGAACACAGTAAGTTTTAAGCGATAGGCAATCCTTTTAGCAGCACAACTGCTCGCAGTGAAATAGATTTGAAGGTCCTTTCTCTTTGCATGTCCAGAACATAGAAAAGAATAAAGACTTCCTATTTGAAAAAGTATAATTATTACAAATCAGTGAAATAGCTAGGAATATCTCCAAAATGGTTCACTGCACAAAACTGTACTTTAAAAAAATGTGTAATTCAACGAGTTCTACATTTTTTGTGTAGAAAGCTTTTGTCTGAGGGCGCGCAGAAGCCCACGGTTACACCACTAGACTGTAATCCAGGTTCGATTTCCGATGTTACCATTGGAATTTACTCCCTGGTATAATCCTTCTGGTCGCACTATGGCCCAGGGGTCCAATCAGCCTCTAGTCGAAATGAATATCAGGGCAATTCCTGGGAGTGAATGAGGCTGCTTCGTAGGGCTGACAACCTCACAGGCGTTGTATGCCGATGACTATACATGTACTTTAAAAACGACATCGACCGATTATAGCTGCTGCGTAGTTTATACCTTAACTAGTACGAATTTTGGTACCGCAGCTTCGAAGTTCTTTTAGGTATAATTTTATGCAGCATTAAATATAACATGATTTTGTGATTAGGCAGCGCAGGAACCATTGGTGTGGAACCTCAAAAGTTGTTATTGGGACGCACCAGCCACGAAAACAAAAGCATTACTCCTTGCTCTTTATCAGTGACCGTAGGCTACCTTTCAGGCAATGGAGCAACGGGCAGTTATTTGTCCAAATGTCGACTAATAACTCGGACAGTTGCAAGGTTGCTTTTCAATGTAAACCTACACATTCCGTCCTAACAGGGACGATTTTGCGCGTACTTGTATAGCAAATCCAAACAATATAGAGCGTTATACGAACGCCAAAATGACTAATATGGTTTTGATGGATGGAAGAGCAGAAGGGTTTCAAAGAATGCACGATTGATTTAGTTTCATTAAAATTATGAATTGTAAAAACAGTTACATCAATGGTAATATTTATTTGCTTAACTTCAGAGCATTTTGTTATGATCATAATTGACAATACTTTCAATCACTTTCTGTAAATATCAACGGATTCCTTTTCAGTTACAAATGCTTTGTTTAGTATTATCAAATACGCGAAATAAAATGCTCGTCTCTTGTACAAGCCATTTAGCTTTGGTTAATATATCTGCTATTCTTTGGTGTTGTTTTCTGTTCTGTTTATCATTTAATGCTTCTATCCTCAACTTCACTGATATAAACTTCCCTCTGAAAGGTATAAGTTACATATATCCACCACCTTATTTGCCATCATGGACTGCCATCATGGAACACGTTAAACACTCATAAGCAATAATTAACCTATAGCTTCTTTATGGCGGTTTCATAACCCAAAGAAATTCTTAATAGTAGCACGCTACTGCGGGGAATGTCGATATGTTTACAAACACTTACAGCACGCGGCACGGCGTATGACCTATACCTATGAAGTGCGACAGCGTGAGACGCGCGTCGTTATTCCTGTCACTGCCTAATGCACACTCATTCTGGAGCATTATTTATGCGGCTCTATTGGCGTTTAAAACTATCTATATGTGTCACATAGAAGCTGAACATGTACTTCTATATGCTCGTTCGGTGTCGTTTTGAAACACCCTGTATAGATGGGTGCCGTAATTACTCGTCGCCCCAACATAGGCAGCCCAAAGCCACTCATGGGGTACTTTTAACTTTTTTAAAATTCTGTCTTTCCCTTAGGTTTGCCAACGATTCAAAAGTAATCCAGGATGAAAAAGACATGAAAACATTCCCACAAACTTCAATATGCAAATCTAATTTGGAATAACAATATTTTAAATGCGTGTTATATTAATGACCTCATTTGCGAGAAAATCAACATTTGTGAAAAATGCTCTAGATAAAGGTTAGAGAATTTTCTTGAAACTCTTTGTGTGTATCCATACAGCATTTTGAACTTAAATATCAAATTTTATACTTCATCGAATTTTTGTTTTTGAGTTATGACGTTCACAAAGACACATCCCATTATACCCCCAACAAATATTCGGGAACACAAACAAAAACAGAGAGAGCTTATTTCTAAAACTTCCTTTTCGTATAAGGGACCTTCGGGAGTTGTTCGGATTGGGATGGTCTCGAGGGGGCAGTGTATTCCCGATACCCGTGGGAGATTGGGTACGTCTTCGGACGGGGTTGAGGGAAGCCATTAAGTTTCCGGGTACTAGCCTGCTTAGCTAGTAGAAGGTGTGCTAGATCACCAGGCGGCCCCACCGAGGTCATATCGGTAGTCTTCACCTTGAGTGTTGACGCGCGTAAGTGGCGTATCCACTTCCGTCCCGTCTTGGGTCCCTAGGACCAGATGGGGGGGGGGCCTTGTTAGGAAACTAGGTCTTGCCCTAATGGAAAGCCCCACGGAGGATGCCGGGCGCCCTTCACGGGATAGCTCGGATAACTCCCTGGTTGAAAGAGGCCCGGGTCTTGTTCCTACGGGTTCAAGGCTAATGGGAGTAGAACCTCTGGACTCAACTTTTCGTATAAGGGAATTGCTTGAAGTTGAATCTTTTAGTGGAATACGTTACTTCTCCTGCTTACTATACGTGGTAATCATCAGTTCAGTACCTACAAAAGTAGAAACACAGTTATAATTATGTACTAGTATTAAGGTGTCTGTATATATATATATATATGTGTGTGTGTGTGTGTGTGTTTGTGTGTGTGTGTGTGTGTATGTGTGTGTGTGTGGATATTATGGTATTTGCTGGTCAAATTAGCAGAAGTGCAGTTGGTATCCTTATGTCTGATTTATCTCTCCGCCTCACGGCTGCACGGACCTACGTCGACGTCGGGTCTCCTTCCTCGGTCTCCACGTCGTCGTAGGCTGCTTGCTTTACCCTTGGCTCTAGCTGCTGTCTCCTGCATGGATTCCTTTTTTTGGGTTCTCAGGATGTTAAGATTGAGACAACACAAACCAACGATAATCTTTGAACTGCTTTAATTTGTACTTCCACTTGTGGAACCCGGGCACCCTTAAATAACTGTACTTTTGGCGGACATTTTATAATACATTTTACTGGACGTGGCACGTCTTCGAACACACCAGACGGATGTATACAATACACTTGACTGCAATGAGCAATGAGCAACAAATGAAAGGGCTGAATAGGGGTTGCTACCCTCTTATATACACACAGCACGGCGTCACAGGGAAAAACTAAGAGGATACTGACCTGCGTAACGGTACAGTAAAATAGGTAGCTTTTCATTCTATTGTCTGACATCCGCCCTTCATACACTGTCGCACGAGAGTGGTGTTTCTCACGTATTTCTGCCCAGGTTCGTTACAATATTTTATATCAAAGTCTACAATTTTACATTCACTAACATAGCTACCTACAGTTTGCAAATTTATGGATAATTATTAAACATATTACATAATTAAATGAATAATTTATCCGAGGACCAAAGTTCCTGTTTCAAGTATATAGCACAGTGATGAGAGCCAGAAGGTTAACTGTTCCTCAAACAGGCAGCTATGTCATTATTGGAACAACATTTCTTATTACATGTTTATCTGGTATATTATTTATACACTTTACATCAAATCATCACTTTGGTTTTGAAGCTGCACCATGAAACTGACTCTTTCTTGACTTTGTATAATTATTTTTATATGTTTCTATTTACTGATATCTCCTTAAACTATGTCCCGATGTGATCACGAAGGTGTGTTGAAGAAAGAATAGAAAATGCACTGGAAGTCAATTCTGTCCGATTTTGCACATGCTACGATACACTACATATATACAATATGTGATCATGTGTGTATGTATATGTGTTTTAGTCGATTTGATTCGGAACACACGTTCTCTTTGTAATGAAACTGAATTCCATCGAGATTTTCTGTGCATCATTATCATTGATTGCGTAAATTAATGTATTCAAGCAGCACGATCGATGGCATTGAAAAGCATCGCTAAATGAGGATCGGATTCATTACCATTAACCTTTCTCAAAAACGATTCAGAATATTATTCTCTCTTTACAAATTCAATAGCATAGGGAGATGTATACAGCGAGTACCTGCTTCACAAAGTTCCACGTTCAGTAATAAACTTTGCTATCGTGTGATCTAGTGGTTTATAATTGTGACGGTCAGTTTTGAGCGATATTATTAGACTTTCAAGCATGTTTATTCATTTGAGCTTCAAAAATCAACTTTACTAACTGTTTTATGGAAGTGTTAAAGACATCGAAATTGTGCAATAAAAGCAAAAGTTTTGCTTTGCTTCAGTTAATGAAATCACATTATCATTAAAAGTTACTCTACACTTCTGATAACAAAAGCATATAAAAAGTAGGTAGGTATGATGCTTGTGTACAGGTGTCCTCCAATTTTGGTATAGAACATAACGTGGGGAACCACAGCAATTGAAGGGCGTCCATAAATGAAAGCTGATTTTAAATTTCAATTAAATTGTTCTGTTACCAACTTGTGATCTGTTTGTCCCTTCCGGTTTAACCCTTTCACTTCTGTGTGTTAAAATAAGACAGAATAATTAAAATTGTAAATGGATATCTATAAAGTTTATCTAAATGAATACTATAAATGGTGATCACCTCAGTGGCATGATGATCCACGTGGAGAGTTTCATTACTAAAGAAACAAGGAGTTTTGGCGATCAGTATTTTATGATTCCAGTTTGGATCTTTCACTTAGAGAATTTGCTAAAGAGTTCGATGCATTTAGGAAGGTATAAAATTTGTCAAATTATGAATTGTAAATAGATTTCTTGATGTGTAAGAGTTTGAGTTCACCAAAATTATTTCCTAATTGTTTAGAACAAATATATAACGGGTGCACTCCACGTTTAAGGGAAATAATCGTCTCCCATGTGACGCATAATAATTTTGCATTTAACAACTAATTGTATCAAAAACTGGACTGAGCAATCAACTTTAAAATTTTACCCAGTCTAAATTGTATATTTTCAATAATTATAATAGAAAGCAGTTTTAATAGGTTGGTGACCAATAATGTTTAATTACCAACATGCATTTTTAGGTATCTAAATGCGATGGATATACTTTGAAACTTAACAAACCCCTTCTTTGTCAAGAAAATATGCTGCAAAATGTAATTCCATTATCTTTAACGTTGTGCAATGCAGTGCTCCAGAATGCATTAGCATGTCGAGCTGAAAAAATAGGTCAAAAATCACAATTCATCTGCTAACATGCTCATGCCATTTTAAAATTATTAGTTTGAATAATTAAGTACTTGAATCGACATGGGATTCTTTCAGTGCAATATTTGAAAGTATAAATCTTAGGAGATGCAGGGGTAAAAAAAACTAAAATTTGATATTTTAGGCCAATTTTAAGCTGCTATCTGCTCTTTACGGCTATTTTATGATTAATCTGTGTATTTTGTTGTGGCACTTCTATTTTAAAACCAGGATAGTCGTAATGGTGCATTATAAGCTTATACTGCTATTTTAGATTCTTTGGAGTTCATGATAATTTAGATCGTAGACAAGGCATAGACCTCACTGAGAAAATTATGTAGTATGAAAGGGTAGAGTCAGACTGAAAAATTCAATGCCATAGCCGGGATTGAAACACGAATCTTCTGTCTCCGTGCAGCCGCTCCAAACCATTGAGCCACTATGGCCAACGTGCTAACATGACATTAAATTCTCCAACTGGCTCGTTTTTTCCCCGGTAAACCACTGGGGGTTCTCATAAACACATGAGACAACTACCATAATGGCGACTTACTATGCTGTAAGTATTTTAAGGCCCGGGATTTATAGTTCGGACCACTATTAGGTATAATTAATGGAAATTAATTGTTCTTTCACACTAGCCGTGTGTAGGACGCACTATGAAGGGGTAGAGCCAGACTGAAAAGTTCAATGCCAAAAATACAAAAAAATTCAATCCCGGCTATGGCATTGAATTTTTCAGTCTGGCTCTACACTGTCATAGTGCGTCCTACATACGGCTAGTGTGAAAGAACAATTAATTTCCAAAATTATGTAGGTCACATACCTTAAACTAATGTTCCATTATTACAAATGATTTATGATTTTCTCAGTTGGTGTTGTAACGATTTAAAGTTCACATGTTTAAGATGTATGCATAGAATACTTTGCAGATATACTAAGAATTCCTGTTCATTTTGAATAACTTTTGCATTGCTGGTAAATCCAAAGATAAACAGAATTTAACTACAACATTTTATATCTCATTAAATCATAGAATGTTGAAAAATAAACCTTTTTGTGGCATTAATCAGCTCCAAAATATAATCTGCTACTTGTTTGAGTTTTCAAATGCTTATATCTTCTACTTTCTCCACCCACTTTCTTATAGACGAAGTCCTGCATACCATAAAATATCTTTATACAGAAATTTCACCTCCAACTAATTAGAAAAGCTTCCGGGTGTGATCATTCCACATGGGCACTTTTTTCTTTTAACTTTTTTAAAAATAGCTAAACGATTTGAATTACATGAATATATTTTCATAAATAACTTTAATTTAATAAATTAAATATATTTATATCAATATATTTACAATTTAGTAAGATAATAGAGGACATGAATTTAATCGTAAATAGCTATAAGTAAAAAATAAATATATATGTAACTATTTTCTTTCACTGCTTCTATTTTCAGCTTTGGGAAGTTCATATTCTTTGTGCTTGGGGTCATGAAGAAAGCTTATAATCTAAAATTCTTTTCGTAACAATTCACATTTACGAAATATAAATATACTTGCTACATCCAAAATATATAGTTAACGTTTATCTGCATTAACAAGCAGCTAGAAGGGTTACCTTTGTATGAATATTTTGTAGATGAGTGAGCACAGGAAGTCCGGCAAATGCAAGACTTCAGATGCTTTTGTTATTATCTATTACGAAGGAATTACTTACTGTTCGTTTAATGTATTCTATAGTTTTACAGTGTATTTCTAAGTAACGAAGAAATTTTTGCTTTGATTCCTATGAATCCGTACAAAGAATATATAACATAAAGAGTAAATAGTATCAGTTCAATATTTTATTTTATTTTTATAAGCTATAATTTTGTGCCTGCTCAAGCACAGAAAGATTTATTACCGTTTCTAGATCATATTTATGATGGTTAGCAGAAGGTATATCCAATATGTAAATAATTTGTAGAACAGATAGAAACGTATGTTCCAATTAATAAAAAAAACTTCTGTGGTGCCATGGGACTGTGTAATAGATCATTCCTCTAACCTAGATATTTCAGAAAAGATGAATATCCCATACATCATTTTTCCTCGGAACATATATCTATGCTTCAGTTGCTTATGCTTCAATCGCACCACGTCCAATCTGGCCTAAATATGATCATATCCATCGACATGAAAATACGGACTTCAATTCGTTTCTTATCAGGCTTTGCTGCTCGTACAATGTGGGTTTCAATTGCGAAAGCTTGTGTGTAATGAAATTAACTTCCGTTGGAACACACAGAATCACCGTATGTCTGTGATGTGCTTTATGAGTTAAGCTTTGACTCTGCTTGCACATTTTGTAAATTAAAATACCTCCCATTACATTTGCGACTGACTTTGAAATCTCTGCCAAATGTGTTGATATTGGATCATCTCTCTTCATAAAGAGGAACCTGTTTACAGTTCAAATGCTGGAAAGCTGTGTACATTTATACGGTTCACCACAGAGCAGAACGTTGAAAGTTAGCTACTGAGGCCGTAGTGGCGCATTTTGATTACTTTAAAATTAGCTCCTTCTGAATTGGCAACGCGTTCTTCATCACAGCAAGAGCCAGCGTGCAAACCCCTGCATCCTCTTCAGTTCTAAAACCATATTTAAGTATCTTTATATTAGTTATGCTTAATAGATATGAAGGAAAATACGATGTTATCTGAAAAGAAAACTTTTTCTATCATCGACTCCAGAGTAACTTATTATTGCAGAGAGAGTTGTAGAAAATAACAGTGTTCTATTAATATCCTGTCTTACATAAGGAAGGTCATCAGTGAATATAAATATAACTGCATGTCAACAGGAGAAGGTTTAGAAAGCTTGCTCTTACATCTTTTCTGCTGGCTGCTGAGTAAAAAGTAAGAATATAATAAAGGAAATACAGAACTGTTAAAATTTGACCTGTTAAAATATATGGATCTTCAACTGGACGGGCTCCAATTCATATTAATAAAATAACGAACATATTTAATAATTTATACAGTTAATATTATTTTAATTATCTCTTTAACAGCTATAATTACGGAGGTAGAACCTGGAAAATAAAGGAAATGAGGGAAAAGTAATCGTGGTACGAAAACCTGACGAGGGGAAACCACTGCAAGCCAGAGGGTGCGGTCGACGGAGGTCGAACCCGTACTTCGCAAATGTGAATGCACACGTTACCTAGGCGCCACTTCTCACGGTTGGCTGCTGAGCCATTTCATTACAAACGTAATTAGCTCAGGCTTATTCTAAAATAGTCTCATTAATTCAGGGTAATGTTAATCTTACATGCCCATCTTAATATAATGGGAAGGGGCGCGTAAGTTTCCAAAAAGTAATGAAAAATTAAATATGCGTTTGTGTACATCTGAGAACCCTTTTCCCTTTACTTTTAAATTCCATAGTGATATTTCAAGTGATTATTGACTAAAAGTACGGTAAATGTTTTTGAGGTAAAGTGAATACAATGATACCGAAATTAAGAATTGTAATGTATAAAGAATCATGATGGATTTTAAAGGAATGTGGGTTCTTTGTTACAACACGTGCAGGTGTAGTTGCGTCGAATAGCAGTTGGGGGAGAATAGTTGTTATAACAAAAGAAATGTAAGAAAGAATGTCCTTAGCAGATTTCTAAAGGATAGCACTTGACATGTTGAATGAGGTATTCTTCGGTCCCTAAGAATGACAATAGACAAAATTGTTACAAAGGGAATCTTTGGTTGAATGAAGAGGGCTTTCAGAAAGTGAAAGTGATACACCCACGCGCAGCTGTGGTCATTCAGTCCAAGGCGTTAGGCCGATTAGGGCTGTCCACTTCTTCTGTCTTGGTTGATGACAGACCAGAAGAGGTGAGAGAAGATATTTGTCGGTTCATATATACGTGAGGAACGAATAAAGTTTATCGAGTAATAAACATTCTGCTTTCAGTAACTCTAAATAGGGATATTGGTAACCCTTGGTCGGCAACTTCAAGTTTGATGTTCGGATAAAAGAAGCAGTCAATAAATCAGTTTGTCCACGCATACCCTGTGGGAAACCTCATTGCTTTACCCTGAGCTAAACATTATTTGTTCCAAACTGTCCCGTAAAAGTGGAACTATTTGCTCGCCAATAATTGCTTCAAAGTTGCCCCAACGTGGAGCTTCACTCGCCACAAAGTTCTTTCAAATTGTCGCCTCAACGTGGAACTATTTGCCCGCCAATATAAATAGCTTCAACAATATATACAAATAATGATTAACATAAGTATGACTCCTTTAGAATACCGAAGCTTGTGGTTTTTATTGGAGTAAGAAAAAAGCTGTCGTGAATTAGCTTATAATTTTAATTTTATACTTTTTGTTATCTCTCAGCATGCAATCCTTTTAACACACAGATGCCGGAAGTTCTTAGGAAAGCTGGCTTTGTTTTTCAAATCATCATCATCATCATCATCATCATCATCATCATCATCATCATCATCATCATCATCATCATCATCATCATCATCATCATCATCATCATCATCATCATCATCATCATCATCATCATCATCATCATCATCATCATCATCATCATCATCATCATCATCATCATCATCATCATCATCATCATCATCATCATCATCATCATCATCATCATCATCATCATCATCATCATCATCATCATCATCATCATCATCATCATCATCATCATCATCATCATCATCATCATCATCATCATCATCATCATCATCATCATCATCATCATCATCATCATCATCATCAACATCATCATTGTCGTCATCATCATCATCATCATCGTCGTCGTCGTCGTCATAGTCATCATCGTCATCATCATCGTCATCATCGTCATCATCATCATTAGTAGTAGTATTATAATTATTATTGTTTTAGATGTATTCTTTATAAATCACAATATCCTCCCTAATTAAGACAGAAGCGGAACTTTATTAGGAGTCCATGCAGCAGAGTGGAATGATGTTTTTGGCGTGGTAATTGCATTAATATCAATAAAACAATTCATGGGGATATAGAAACTCTATAACATTTTCCCAGTGAAGAGTTATTGTAGTGGAGGGATTTTCAAATATCATATATAGGTCTGACAAGTATAAAATTCGTACCTCCAGCTTTTCTTTTCAATTCTACGCTTACACAGACACAAATATGTGTATAAAATACAAATAAATACAGGTGTTAACACACTTTTGAATTCAGCGCTTCCTGAAACATTTATTTCTAGTAATACTTCAACTACAAATGTCATATATTCCATCGCTATACAAGTCAGGGCAATTAAATGGCTTATTTCTAGTAAATGTAAATAAATACAAGTGATAGTTTAATATAAGTTTGATTCCTTTAGAATACCGAATATTTTGGATTTTATTGAACCAAAAATACCGTGAATTTAACTTGAATCATAATTTTAATTTTATACCTTTTATGATCTCTGAGCATGTAACCCTTTTAAGACACAGATGCCGGAAATTCCAAGGAAAGTTGGCTTTTCTTTTCAAAATTTTATTATTATTACTGCTTTTGGTTCGGAGGAATTCTTTATAAAGGACAATATTGCCAGCAGTGGAAACTTAATGATGATATCGCGCCGTTTAAATGTATTCCGGAAAAGCTGAGCGTTGCACATAGAGTAGTCTAGTGCCAAACTTGGCCCATATTGAAGGAATAAATTCAGAAATGTCTGCTCCCCGTTCCACGTTCGCTTTTATTGTCCCCAATTTCTTTTTATCTTTACAATGCTTAATGACAGAAGTAGCTTTAGGATTGAATATTATAGTCATGGGCTTAGTCTCTACTATAGAAGAGACTGATTAGGCGGTCAAATAAGGAATAACAAAGTAATGTAAAAAACTGAAGCTGCTGACAGTGAAGTAAACTAGGTTATCAATAATAACTAAACACTAGTAACACAACTTCACTTAAGTGATAAGTGAAGTTGTGTTACTAGTGTTTAGTTATTATTGATAACAAAGTAATATACAAAATTTATTTCTAGAATATTGGGATTCGTGATGAGAAAACTGTACATGTTACATATGTATATAAAAAGGGTACAATACATTATACTTTCACTATCCATGGCCAATATGCTTACGCGAACTTTCTATACCCCGTAAAGAATTAATGAGCTTTATTGACAAATTTCATTCCTTGTTAAATTATTGAAAATAAATTATTTATAAGTTTCATATAATGAACTAATCCCTTTACGTGTTATCACTGTTATTTCTTTTTCGGTGTTCCCTGAAAGATGAACAGTAACTCTAAACTCCATGGACTCGGGGCTCATTCGAGCATCTTCTCATCCACCTCACTCGTGGTTCGATATGGTTTAATCTTTATGGAAGTTGATTAAAAACAGACCAAACTCTTCCAAATAAGGAATAAAATCTGCCCTAGCATTCACAATAAAGGAGTGAAACTTAGGCGACAGATAAGTCTGATTTCCTGGAATTTTAAAATCATCACATAGGGAGATGCTTTTTAAAATTTATTATTTTATCTTTAGGAATTTTTTCGTACATGCAACGGAATATGTAAACTTGCGATGAAAGCTTATATCATTAACAAAAATTAAAATTCACACACAACTCATTGACTTACAACCAAACTTACAGAAACATTCTTGTATTATAAACAATTTGTTGTTATATGTCACAAGTTGCCAAGTTGTCTATTTTATTAACAAATATGTATTGGAAAAATACATATGAAGTTTATATTCGGTGGTCTCAGGTTTGATTGCGTTTACATTTCACTCTGAATTTGACATTTTTATAGCTTTCCGCGTTAGGTAAATTCTATGGTGATTTCTCATCCATTAATGCTTCCTTTTGATAACTACCTTTCATTCGGTTTCCATCTAAGTTTCGTGGATGTTGGCAGTGATAGTCTGCTTAAGGAGAAGGGCACTCTTCTTGGACATTACAGACTGCTTGGTTGACAGATTACGGAAACCTCTAGCGACCTCCATACATCTCTATGGCCCATATGTTTGCTGCTTGTAGCTTCCGGTAGTTCCTTCTCTTCATCACTTACTCCAAAGGGTGGTAGACAGTGCTGGGTCTAAAATACGCGAGGTTTACTCATCATGGTATAACAACTTATAATGTAAAATACAAAAGAATAAACGTTATAGGATTCTTGCAGTATCTAATGTATACTTGGAACAACATTGTGTGGGGAAGTCAACACGACTGTTACACATAGATTTAGACTTACATTGAATGTTTACATCATGTAGAATATCATCTCACACAATGTATTAGTGACAATTGTTAAGTAACATAGTATCTTGCAGGATTTGTTTATTTATCCACTGATCAGCACTGTCAGTGCTACACAAATTGCGAAACTACAGATGTAGAATAAAATTAAGGAATATAATTAAAGAGGATACTCGTATTGGAGTCCTCAAGCAAATTGAGCTAATTTGTGGGAATATTAATAACATAACTTCAGCACAGAATTAACACTTTATAGAGATAAAATGTCTTGTTGCAAGGGTGCATTCAGTCTTGGTGCAGCATCTAGGCGGCGTCCCAGTTGAAAGAATAAAGTATCTGATACATGAG
Organism: Mantis religiosa; assembly: GCA_030765055.1. Lineage (NCBI taxonomy): Eukaryota > Metazoa > Arthropoda > Insecta > Mantodea > Mantidae > Mantis > Mantis religiosa. The sequence goes on from CM060947.1 coordinate 78,881,836, forward strand.
AAAGGAGAGCAAAGAGTCTTCTTGTAGTTGTAGAGATGTGCTCATTAATGCTGACAATGCCAAATTCTCTGTGTAGCTGTGCATTCCGGATGCACCGCGGGGCGTTCACAGACAATCGTAGGATCTTGTTTTGAAACACATGCAGTGGGTGAATACGAGTAGGTGAAGCACGTCCCCTACAGGACTGGCATATAGAGGAAGTGGTCGTAGAATACTCTTGTATAATAACAGCGTATATTCAACTCGTAGAGAGGACTTGAGGTTGAGGATGGGATACAACTTGTGAAGACGAGCATAGGCATAGTTAAGTTTGTTGGTGATGTGTGTACTCCATGTTAGTCGATGATCAAGATGGACGCCAAGGTATTTGGCTGTACAATCAGAAGGTAACCAACGGACCTCAGTGTTATAGAGGCCGGAGCAGCTGGTCGGCGTAAGGTGAAAAGCTTCTCAAGACACTTGCTTGGATTAAGTGCGACACGCCAGCGGGATAACCAGGTAGGAAAATGTCCAAAGAAGATTGTAGCGTTGCAACGGCAGTTTCAATGGAAAAGTGTGAAGTAAGGATCACATTCTCGTAAGCAAACATTGTAGTACTTGTAGCAGGAAGTTCAGGCATATCAGCAGTGTATAGACTGTAAAGAAGAGGCGCAAGGATTCTACCTTGGGGCACGCCGACTAGGATAGTACGGGCCATGGAATGCATTGTACCAAGACGCACAGAAAACTCTTGCAGGAATACATATATACACTTCTAGAGCACATCAAATTACAGACAGGAAGATTCGACTGAAAATTTAAATGAAATAGCCGGGATTTGAACCACGGATCTTCCGGTGTCCGTCCGACTGCTTTTAACCATTGCGCTACCATGGCCGACATACCGACATGACATTAAATTCTCCAACTGACTGGTTTTTTTGCCTGTAAACCACTAGGAGTTCTCATAAACTTATGAGACAACTGCCTTAATGGCGCTATACTATAAGGCCCGGAATGTATAGTTTGGACTACTACTAAATCAATTAAAATAAATAAAATAAATAGCCAATTCATCCCTAAAGGTCTTAAGGCCTCCTGCTAGTGAAGGGAGTTACTGCTGTGAGCTCAGTAGGGTAAGTAACTCCTAGGAGTCTCATTCAAGCTTGCCGGTACCTCCTTATCTATTGTGATGACCAGACATCGGATCCCGTGCACCTTAGCAATTAATGTACGCTCACAGGTACTGTACATGGTGAGGCACGACATCAACAAACGTGTGTACACTCAGGTACGGATACAAAGTGTAAGCTAGTTACAACATGCCATCCTTCTCATTGCTTCGATGTGAAAATTACAGTGAACAACCATGTCTATTCGTAAATTGCCGAATGTGAATTTTCACTGAAACAATATAAAATATTTGGAGTAAGTTCGTTCAATGTCACATGACGTTAATGGTGCATTTGAGTACTACAAATCATTTTTGTATGTTTGTCCGAGATTTAGTTTATTTCTTATATTACGCAGCACTGAAAATCCAGTATTTTTGTGTTCAATACTGGAAAATTTATTTTTTGTTCTTTTGGTAGGTGGTGCATTCTCTATATTGTTAATTTTTGCAGACACCTCCTCGACTGCTTTTAGACAGCTCGAAAGTACATTCTTCAAGCTGTTTAATGGTTCTTAATAATACCCAAAGATTTTTATTTATAAAATGAAATTGTCCAAAAATAATTTTGAAAGTAATGCTATTAGCCCAATATGTCCTTCACCTTGCATTCCCTGAAAGGTAGATCAATCTGCGTGGGGAGCGGTAGTTGTAATGGATCTAAAGCTAGGCGTTGCGAACCGGACTATTTCTGCGTGTTGTCCTCGGGACTGACGTCAGCAGTTATATACTGCGAGACTGGTAAATTTCATATCCCTTTAAAGGTGTACGGGTTCCGATGTCTGGTGATGAATAGTATTCTATACATCGTGTAATTACATCTATGTTAGATTGCATTATATTCTATAACCTATGTTCCACTGATCTAAATTTAATGGATCGGTGATATTTCTATAACTTGAAATCGTCTAAATTAAATTATCCATCATCTTACGTTCCCTCTTTCGCAGTTCGAGTTTTGTAGTTCTCATTGATCCTACTTCTCCTTGAACTGCATTTTAACTTAGCACTGATATTAACACTAAACTTAGTTGTTTCACAGTCAGCCGTATGTAGATCGAAGAACGAGAGTGTAGAGACAGACTACCTAGGACATCTCATAAACACATGAACACATTGAGTTTTTCTGTCTGATTCTTCCTTTAAATAATTTGGCATACACACGGATAGTGTGAAAGAGCTTTAATTTCCACACATCAAATTAATTACTGAATCTAGAAATGTCTCTAAAATAGGGGCGCACGCTTCGTAATCAATATCACTTTCATCGTGGTTTAAAGAATTGACAATTATTCGTTATGTTTTCATCACATTCACATATTTCTGTGGTTCAGACTAATATTCTGCATATGAATTTTAAAATTTTAATCATATGTTGGAAAAATAGCTAAATTGAAATCCATTAACGGAGAGGAGGGTAGCTGGAGATAAAAGCAATAATAAACCGAGTGGTTTGAGCTGATAATGGAAGATTTTGAAAGTATTACAATGCTGCATAAACAGCATCAGCCACAAGCGTAGGCCCTTATAAATATACAAAAGCATGTTTTGATGTGTAGAAAAATAACAAACCATAACATCCAATTTCTTATGGTCAGAACTCCTATGCGATACTCTTATAAGAAATGTTTACTAGCTTCTTGGCTTAGACTACCGCCTACTAAGTATATGCTGGTATTTTGCAAACTTAAGATCAAGTTTTGATACTTACACGATTTTGTGCTTTCTCTACCACATGCGTGAAATACAAACTGTTGTGTTATATCAAAATGCACACATTGAGATTTCACAGGAGAGAACTATGTGAATATTGGTTGGATGATCGCTCACCTCTGCCTTGCAAACGTGGGCGTGAGGCCGGTAGTATGGATGCCAGGCCCAGGCTAATTCGTGCTGTTACGCCCTGGAGTACTTTATTACTTTTACTTTTTACATCTTATTTAATACAAATTAAAAGGACACGTTGTATGTGCACGTTAATCCACAAGATTACGGAATCATGCAGTGCAGTGAGGTAGAGCAATGCAGCTCTAGTTTCCAGCCATGGATTTTCTCAGCTTTGATCCAATCCCTATAGGATTGCAGTTTTAAACCCAAGTATTCTTAGAGTGTTCAATTAGCTACTTCTAGAAGTAGATAAGGGTAGCACCTAAGATTTTTATGTCGAGGTGCAGGGACGTTGACCACTCTCCAATGTCCACACATACTACCACTACGATTACCATTACCACTACATCTACCATAACCATAACCACTAACACTATCACTACCCCAAGCACTAGCATTACCACTATCATATTAATGATGCAGGTTATAGTATCAGTGACGGTCCCCTAATTTTACATAATCAGAAGTTATAACCATTAATAAGTGAAAAGACTGGAATAACATGCTGGGCTCGCATTCGGAAGGTCCTTTATTCGATTCTTGGTGATCACCTACCATGGCCATGCTTCTTTCATAGTTTCCCTACGTCAATTTTCGAATATTGGGTGGTTTCTCCACTATTATTTCCTTTTCATTCCTACTTTCTTATTTTTAATGCATACCTTTAGGACACTAGGATACTAGCATCCGGTGCTGTGGACAGATGGCGAGGATGCTGGCTCTGAGGAATGCGTAGTCTCCATCGACACTATAGGAGGGGGCTGTTTGTTCCGTGGGTCGCTTATTTTGCTTTCAGGCAACCCCAGCAATAGTATTTGTCCTGGAAATATTAGGGATTACCCCGAGCTCTCCTGGCGCTAGACAGAGTAAGAAGTGGAAAGAAATAAAAATAGAAAATAATAATGATAGAAGATAAGAAAATGGCAGAGAATAAACTGCAAACAGGAGCGTTGGTTCGATATCCGTGACTGATTTTCCTGACCCATGTAGTATTTCGGATTTTTTTTTTTTTTTTTTTTTTTTTTTTTTTGGAAGGTCTTTTCATACCACTTCTCAGTTTTCTTTACTATTCATCCTAGTGAACTATTTCAGAGCTCTAAATGTTAGTGGAAATTTTCGCATCTTTTTGTGTAAATTCTAGTCCTCCAGATCGGGCGAGAACTCGGATATCCAGCCCACCAGAGCATGAATGACCCCGCAGAGGGAGGGCAGCCAGCTATATGAACCGCCACAATTTGAAGGTTTAAAAACCTTGCTCTAAGGTCATTTCTCCTTGGGTCCGTGATCTTTTCATCTCATCCCTCAAACCCTAATGTGCCTCTACTAGAGATCTTTAGGTAGAGATGGCCTGTCCCTCCTTCAATAATCGTCATAAGAGTATTCGAGTCAAGCGAGAATTGAGGAACTTTCAGTTTTGAAGTAATCATTTCAGTGAATTTGCATGTGGTGTTCGTAAAGAATTATACTGAACATTTTTATTCCAAAGTAGAAACAGTTTTTCCAAATTGCTCCAGGTGGAGGAAGTGATTGGTGACGTTTCATTAGATTAATGTGAGAATTTGGGGACAGAAAAAATGCCAATGTATAATGCAGAAATACTTTTGCGTCCCCTACAAAAACTAATATCGCATTCTACCAAAAAAATATTCGATAGATTGCAGCAAAAATACGTGATAGATACCCGAAGTATTTGACATACAATATCTGCACATCTTATGTAGTATGCTTTTGTCTACCTGATACTCTTTACCAGTTTTGTGAAAGTGATACAGAATGAAGAAAGTTTCAGAGACTATTCCCAGAGAAATAAAAATATATTACATTATAACCTCGATACCGATACGTCAAGTCATATCGGACGATGAATGAAATAGGTGAAATGATTCTCAAATGAGCCCGGGGTCCATGGAGCTTAGAGTTACCTGGCATTCGTCTTTCAGGATAAGGGAAAACCCCTTAAAAACCTCATCAAGTAACTTACTTCGACCTCTTGAACCTGAGGCAGACACGTTAATACCTATGCTGCCGAGGCGGCCAAAAGGAGAACTACATAATACCAATATAGGGTGTATATAATGAGATGAAACTAAAAGGCATCAGTGATAGTATTTTTAACATCTACGTTAGACATTTAAAAGAAAAAGAGTCCAGATTTATCATTTTCACTCTTTCGGAGTAAAGTCTATTTCTTTTTCTGCTATGCCAGACACTCTTCCAGAAAATAATGTTTCAGGTGGAATACACAAATATTTGGCGGGTATTTCTTTTTTAAGTTGTATAAATTGTGAATTTGTTTCCAGTAATCCAGTGCACAAGAAAGGGGTGACAAATCGTCGTTGAGCTGTGTGTTTACCTCTGGCACTGGTAACTGGTACTACTCACGATTACTATTTTCTAGCATGATGTTACCGTACAGGTACCACGTTCCTGGCCATTTCTTGGGCTTTGCAGTGCTGTACTTACGCAAGAGATATTTTATTATTTTAAAATAAAATAAAAATTGTACAAACACACGAAGGTATATAGCGAATTTCCTTTCGACAATATGGAGGAACTACGGTGAACTTAACATCTCGACGTGTAGAAGCTCTTTTGGACCTATTCCCCTGCAGGAAGGGATGAGTGATAGGATATTAAGAGAGGCTGGGCCTGAAGAAAGATGACGGCAGAAGCCAGCTTTTTAACAACTACAGAATGAAACTACCGGTGGCGGCTCTCTTCCCCTGGAGTGTCTGGAACACTTAAGACTTCGCTTGATCCATTAGATGAACATTTACAGCGAAACCACAGCGCTGAAAACTCCCCGTAGAAGATTAAAACAGACAACCAGAATAAACAGTGAAGAGAAATGGACAAACAGAAATGTTGGAGCTTCCAATTATCCTTCCAAGATACCCACGTATACGCCCGAAAATCCCATAGATCAGGAAAGTCAACCGCGGAAATCTAGACCATGCCTTCCCAATGCAGGACACAGAGAGAAATGTGACCCATTATGCTTTCTTCTTTTCTTCAACACAGCTTTTTTCACTTGTTACGGTGTGTTTTGGACACAACAAGAACTAGCAAAGCCGTCTGCCTAACGGTAAACTAAGCCAAAGCAAAGCTTCCCAAGAGACGCTTTTTACTCCCAAAGATTTAGGAATGACATAACGCTGAAAACGTAAAGGTGGTACAAAAACTTTTTATGTAAAGCGCTTCCAGTAAGAAGGACGAAGGTAAGGCAGGTCCTAAAGGAGAACTATCCAAAGCGTTGCAGATAGTGTGCTATCTCTGCTGCACAGTTGCCGATACCACCGCATCATCAATTTTACTCTGCGGCGCTCTAGATGACGGCTTATAAAGCGTGCTGCCACTGAACAGGCGGTTCCCGCCCCACAGAACCGAAACCCAAACCGACAGCTTCCCTCCCCCAACATCTACTGCAATAAAGCTGATTTTGATGTACTGTTTCTCCACACGGGCCCTCTCCAGAACGGTCTTCTCTAGATCTTTCTCTGAATTCAACTGCTAATGAAGGCATCACACAAGCTTCAGTGGTCCAAGCTTTGTCTTCCATGATCACCACCACCGTCCCACATTTGTATCTTACATTACCTTCAGTTATACAAATATACTAAACGTGGAACAGTTTAGTAGCACTTACACGTACTTTTGTTTTCGAGAAGAACAAATGGTAATGCTGTAAAAAATGCACATTACTTCCTTTACTATCTGTTCTACAAAATATTTGTAAAAAGCCTTGATACTCCAGACAAATACACACTAATAGTTTACATACGTTTTCTTTTTATATATAACAAGGACACTGTAGACTAATGCGACTTTTAGAGCGAAGTCCTATGGCTTTAAAACTTTACGAGTATAACGTTGCCCGTCTACTTGACTTACAACAATTAAAAAATAACACAGAATATCTCGCAAAAGGCTAATACACCAAAAACACTTTAATTTGATCCAAACTGTGCATTTGAACGAGATCTATAATTTTTGTGTGCGTGCGCGCGCGCGTGGGTCTGTGTGTAGGTTTGTTTATTTCGTACAATTTACCGGTTACTATATTAAGGTCAATCAAAATGAACATGCCTTCAGAGCCTATCCCCAGAAAATTCAAGACTAGGTTATTATTTGTCATGCAAATGTTATAAATATATGATTATTTGATATTTGTTGTTAAATACATTATTACATTTCTGAAATGTGGTATCTTATTAATTTGATAGAAATTATACGAGAAAATGTCAAATAAAGAACCTTTGGCATGTGCATAGTCGTTTGGGGTGAAGTGCTTTATTGAAACTAAAATAAACTTGAAAGACGGTAAACTGAGATATTATGTTTAGCATTCCTTCTTTTTTCTTCTTTTTCCTTCTTTTCTTTTTCGCTGTCAGCGAAAAGTTAGTATATAATTTTTGGTGGGAGTTAGGTGTACTCATTATAGGTCATTTTATGCAAATCGTACTACATACAATCTATATATCTCATTGAAAGTACACAACTAATGAAATAAAAATATTGCAGTACATTTGTGGTGCTTTTCGGGTATAAATAACTATTAGTTACTATAATAATTTTACTACGATATACAAATGCTATATTTTGACTAACTTTTATTAATGGAATTAATTCCTGTGCAGCAATCAGAGAACGTCATGTGATTGCAATGCTTGAGGTGTTTTACTATACCACATAGGTAAGTACATTCATATATCTACGTAAACGTATATGAGCGACAGTTCACAGACAGCAAGAATTCTAGTATCATAAATGCGTTAAGTAAATATTTTATGTTGTCTTTATGCAAGCTGATGCACAGTCAGGTTTGCCAATCTAATAACTTAACCGCGAGGGAACTATATACCCTCTGTAGCAATGTCAACGAGAGAAGGTAAACAAACTATTCCCATCCCTAATGCAGTGACATTTATGTCTCATTCAACGTTCATATGATAACCATGATCATACCACTATTACTGATAATTCTATTAGTTAATACTACAACTGTTACTAGATAAGAATTGAGACATCTAGTAAATACCTATAAAAACGTTTGGTCAATCCTATTTCACGAAATGTTTCCCCTGGCACTGGATATAGAGTTCCATCCTCTGAAACCACACCGATGGAAGCATCGACGCTACTGAGGAAAATTAACTTCAACTTCTATAGTACTAGAATGTCGGTGACTTCCAATTCAGCTCTTCACAGTTTAGTACCAGCTCTAAATTACATGGTGGATGTCATAGTTTTGCCTCTGTTACTCATAAAACATCCATTACTACATTACCGGTGCACGTTGATTCTTTGTTATTTTTGGGTGCCATTATTGAATATTCGGAAACATTTTCGGAAAGAAAACTTGGGTACTAATTTGAGATAACAGTTCTCTAAGAAGAAATAATTTCCACTTGTCGCACTCCTTACCTCTTGACTTTGATGGTGGTTGGTATGAGGGAAAAGAATCACTTCTGGTTTCTTTCTGCAGTCAAACTAAATATTCGCGTTTCATCACCTGTACAATCTGTGAAATATGGTGAAACTTTATATAATTAAATTTTTATAGTGTTTCTTGACACCGTTCCAGCATGTGAAGTTTCCCTGCTTTAGACAAATTATGCGACTTGAATTAACTTTATTTACGAGAAGATCTTCACTAAGGATGGTTGAAATACTTTGCGAAATAATCGTTAATGTTAGCTCACTTCTTTTTGTTGTGGTTATGTAGCTCTTCTTTACATCCTTAAGGGATGAGTTATTCATTTAAATTCTCTTAAATATTGCGTTTAGTGCAACACAGTATGAAGAAATGAAGTCCCCGAAAGCCCCAATTAAACCCGCCAGGTGACTGTGCTTCATTAAAGCCACATTTGAAATCATCCTATACCGTTGCACAAAATTGCTCTCTCTGAAACTCTATTAAACTTCCAAGGATATTCACACTTTCCAGGCATAACCATCAAAATTAAAACACTACAGAGTTCTGATAGATAGCACTTAGCAACAAAAATACAGCAGCTTTGATCGAGCAGCACTCGATTTGTTTTAGAAACAAATTGCCACTATTTTCCTTTCAATATTTATCTGGTGATCCTGGACTAGTACTACACCCACCACAACCACCACCACCACCAATACTACAAATAATAATTTACTATAATGCTATACTGTATTAACGCATTATTTATATTACATTAGAATTTATAATAATATAACATTGTTGCGAATTTAAGTACGTTGAGGTTAGTTTATTCCATTATAATCGAAATGAAGTGCAATGTGAGTGAGGTTTCCCGAATATTTTCCTGCCTCTATATCGCGACAACGTATAGAATATAAAACTGATGGGGGCCCTCACTCACTGAGATTCATTGTGGCTATCACTCCTCAAGAAGAAGGGATGGAGTGAAGGAACCAGTTCCAGTGGTTTCAGTAAATGAACTAAGGTGGAATCTCTTCCACACGCTGTTAGGAATGCAGATTTTACATTTCTATCTATCAAAACTCATTTCTACGGCTTGTTGTGAGCTATATATGGTAAAACCTTGACTACCTGGTACTCCTTTTATTTTGCTCCAATTTTGGTTTCGACCTGTTTACACGGTTTATAAACTGATTTTATGAATTCCTAATACTTTTGGTTACAGTTATTATTTTGATTTAGTATATAGCAAATAATGATTTGTAGCGTCTTACACAGTTACGCAGTGATTTAATAAAATTTAAGGACCTTACAGGCTAGAGCGAAAAAGGTTGAACATAACGCGAGAAGTCTCCAACAGTTCTTGACTCAAAGACCTGTCCCAGCACGAAGTGTCCACAGATTGCGATACATTTCCTGTCCAATTTAGCAACTACGTAAGGAAAGCAAACTGAAAGAAAGCGTAGACGAGTAATCACTCGAGGATTCACCTACAACCAGGGAAATACTCAAGGTCGTATAGGAATGTCGATCGAAATCGATACCGAGATCTCCCGAATGGAAGCCTTACAGGTTATCACAGCTAATTTGTTTCATTAACGATGACTTATGTAACTGTATCAGTGGAAATAGGTAAATAAATGCACACCTACAATAGACTAGAGCATATTTCTCCAAGTTTTATTAATATGAAAGTCCAGTTTTGCTATTGGGTTTGGAAACTTCTTTTTAGATATATAGAGGACGAAAGACAGAGGGAAGGAAATGGCGTAATTGAGATACTGAGAGCGAAAGAGAGATAGAGAGAGAGACAGAGTCAGGAAGAAATAGAATGAACGAGAGTGAATGAAAGAGGGAGAATTTAACACAGATCATGAGAGAGAGAAACGAATGTTTATTAGGAGAGATCGAATGGGAGAGTCAGTCAGATTTGGGCACAGGTAGTAGGTGCGCTTAGGTATGGGCGAGCCTCGTGTCACATCCAGGAGCGGAATGGACATAAATTAACGTAGCTGCTTCTTCATCTCACTAGTGTGTAAGCTGATTTGAAGTTTTGAAAGGTTGTAAATAAAAGTTTTTAACTCAAAGTAGCTCTTTTTATCAAACTGAAGAAATAAATACAATATCTGTTATAGATCTGCAAACAAATTAAATTAACAGAACATTACTTACAGTTATTAGGCAGAGAATATGCTACAGAGAATGAGTTTATTCTTCCCTGAATGTCCACATAACTCTTATAAAATGTATTAGCTTAAAACTACATATTATCTTTGGGTTAGAACACTACTTGTGCGCTGTAAAGTGTAAGGGGAGGAGTAGATATCACCTGACACAGAGTAAAGCTTGGCGTCTGGACTGCTTATATCTGACCTAGTACAATGTTCATCATATTAAAGCTAAAGTTAGTCTATTTAACATCCTTTTAGCTGGTTAGGTCATGTCGGACGGTGAAAGAATTAATGGATACCTTACCGGGACAACCCAGCCTGAACGAGATTCGAATTTGAGATCTCTTGGATGCGAGGCAAACACGCTGCCACCTACGCCACAGAGGCAGGCGGTCTCTTTTGTGATATTTCGTTTATTATTTCAAGTTTACATATAGTTAAGGTAGCAATTAATAATATAATAATATAATCATAAATCTTCAAATATTATTTTTATTAAAACTCCTGCTAGCTCGCTCTCATATTGATTTTTGTATGCATTCCTCTCTAAACCACTCTTAAAAGGGAAACTATTTTATTGTATTTAAAAACAATTAAAGTTCATTAAAAAGGAATCAATCGTCAAGAAAAAATATTATCTACCATAGTTAAAACATTATTATAATCCTAATTTAGTAAACCTTTAAGATGTACATCTATAACTATGTTATACAAATTCCAGATAGTTTAAGTAGTTTTGAGATAAAAGTAATGAAACTGGCCATGTAAACATTGGTGGGATAGAGATTTTAATCTCACTTATTAGAGCCCGCCTCGGTAGAGCAGATGGTAGCATGTCTGTCACACGTTCAAGAGGTCCCGAGTTCGAATCTCAGTCAGGTTGAGTTACCTGGATAAGGCTTTTTCCGGGATTTTCCCTTATCCTTACAGACGAATGTTGGGTAGCTCTAAGCTCCATGAAATCTGGACACATTTGAGCATCATTTCAGCCATTTCATTCACCATCCGATATGCCTTAACGTTGAAGGACGTAAAATTAAAAATATATTACTTATCAGAAATCCAATACTAAAGTAGTGTTTGGCTTTATACACTTATCTTTGAACTTTGTATCCGGTTTTGAATTTGATATAATAAGGTAAATATTGTCTGTTATAAAAGTCTGGAACTTTTTCAATATTCATTGTCATTGCACATCCGAAGGTGGTCAAGTCTCGGAAGTTCTTTCAATTATGTTAAGAAATAGCTGCAAAATCACTAACAATTCTTCAAATACCTCCCTGAATATTCATCTGTGCTGCCAGACCACCATCTTACAACATTAAATTTTAGTAAGGTGGAAGACATTCCAGTACATTAAACTGCAGTTCATTAGAAAATTCATATTTATAATACGAAGAAAAAATTAAGTTTAAACCTAACCTGGGTTTAAAACTCCTTTAAAATACTTTCGTAAGTATTCTCTTCAGAGAACAAATTGCATTATGAGATGTTCATACCTTGCTGAATGTTCCGATACGTCAGTTTAATTGAGTACATTTATTAACTTGTTCGTTATTACAACACACTAGCAGTTATAATATATTTAATTACAACATGCTTTTCCAGAGCTACTGGCCAGGAGAATGCAAAACATCTGTTCAATTTGCATCAATTGTGTACATCAAATGTATAACAATGGAAACTACTCTTGACATTAAGATGGGCAATTTAACAATCATTTCCATGTTTATTATGCACCTAGCATGGTACTCTTACTATTTCGCTAGATATGGCATAGAGAAACAAAAGGCATTGTTGCACTGGAGGATTATCCTATGGGATTAACTCTTTGTCAGTTGCAGTCCGCCACAGAAAGAGATGGAAAGCGATTTTGGCGTAATCTCTTCGCCTGATCCATACAGTAAGTTAAAGCGGATGGAAAGCTTTCATACTACAGTAGGACTTATGCAACTGCAAATTACTGGGAGAAATGAGCTACCGAGTGCATATATGCCTATATTCAGTTTTTAGTAGCCATATTGTGTCACTGACGTCATTGTTTGAGAGAGAGGGACTACTCGGGGTAGTCGGTCCAGTTAATTCCGAGGAAATTACACTGGGAGTGAAATAGAGCTCGGAGAATAAGAGGGGCCGTTTTAAACTTCTAAGAGAAATTTATATGGGCTGGTAATTCAATTGTTGTTGACAACTGTTTATTTTATGTCTGCACAAATACATTATTTGGGGTACAAACCAGTTTTTTCCACTAATCCGTTATAAAGCCATTCTTAGACAGTCTTTCACATTTGTTTATAATTAGAGAGTGTTTTATTAGGATGCAACAAATTGTTTTTCATTTTCATTATTGTAGCATAACCAGGATATTTTTCCAAACACAGTTTTCACTTTATGTTGCACTGGTTTGGTTATTTTTTTAATTTTTTATTTTATTTATTTATTTATTATTTTTTTTGTAATTTACGTCCTCCAACGTTAAGTCATATCGGAGGGTGAATGAATTGGGTGAAATGATGCTCAAATGAGTCCAGAGTCCATGGAACTTAGAGTTACTCGACATTCGGCTTGAAGGATAAGGGAAAACCCTGGAAAAAAAATTATCCAGGTAACTCACCCTGACCTAGATTCGAACCTGGGACCTCTTGAACGTTTGGTAACTGGTGCAGGAGTATTTAAATAAATAGAAAATTTTCATGTAAGCTGTTTGAAACCAGCGATTGTGCATATTTTATTGCAGAGCTGTCTTCTTTATAAACAACGTTGATTATTTCTATTATTTTGTCGTAAAAATCTGCATAATACTTCGCAGTACTAATCCAGCTCCCCCATTGTGTTATAATAGGTAGCGGAGGAGACGTAACATCTGGAGCCATTTCAGTGAAAATCATTGTCCTGCTTGGGGCTTTTATATTTTTGTTTTGTTTACTTATTTGTTGATATTTGCAATGAATCGGTACACGTCACTACAGCAGGAGCGCATAGTTTCGGCAACTCGGTGAAGACCGTGAGCCAACCAAGTTAAATGTATCATATTGGGATATATGTATGTCAACATGAAAAATTCAATGCCATGGCCGGGATTTGAACCACGGATCTACTGGTTTCCGTCCAGTCGCTCTTAACCTTTGAGCTACCATGGCCAACGTGCCTTCCTGACATTAAATTCTCCAGTTGACTCGTATATTTCCCCGGTTGACTCTATCCATCAAATACTAGCCTATATACGGCTAGTGTGGAGAAATGATTAATTTCCATCAATTAACTAAAATATGTATGTCATTTTAAGTTATTCAGTTGTTTTTAACATATAAATATAACTTACACCATTTATCACAAAAAGTAACACTCTGTGACACTAGTCACAATTTTGAGGAATATCAACTTTATTTTTGTAGGTTTTTTTCAATGACATCAAATGTTAATAAAATTTAGACATAACATTTAATTACAGAGTATTTTGGTATAGTTGCTGCACTTGGAGTACTCCGCTTGATGTAATTTTTAAATTTAGTTTTAAATTGTGTATGTTCTGATTTTTGAAATGGTATATTGGTGCATACCATCATTTTACACATATCTTTGAAGAACTCTGAGCGAAGTGATACATCTGCTTTATCATTTAATGTTGCAACATGTGCTTTTTTTCTTAAGTTCCGCAGTGTTTCAATAATCTCGGTTTCACCTTTACTATCCCTGATACTTGAATAACATAATAGATCGTATGTTTTCATACTGGACACAAAATGATCTCTAATATTGTGCTGCTCAGAACGTTACCATGACGTTATCTCAGATAACGCACTGTTATTTTCGGAAGAGTGAGGAAGGAATTGCCGCGCCTTTCGAACCTGTGCTAGGCACCAATCAACGCCTAACTTCAGCCATTGGAATGCACAGGAATCACAAATGACAGATAGATGTTACGTACACGTGGAGTAATCAGTGTTTCTTCTGAGAGGGTTCTATTAACACATATGAAGCCAGGGTAACCATTTGAGCAACACAATAATACCAAATTCTTCCAATATCTCATTTAATTTACCTTCACTTGAGTTTGAAGGCATCACTGAACAGTTATGCAAAGCACAGTGTGAACGCAAACTTATCAACCGTATCCGTACAGCGCAGCTTTCGTAGAGTCTCTCTAGTGAACGCGATTGCAGTTAGCCCCTCAAAGGAAACTACCCTCCCGCCCACTAATGGACGTCATAAATCTATCTCCACACTTCATAAATGGAACACTGTCGCTGAGGACCAACAGCAATCCTGATTTTCTCGAAGTGACAGTCACATGTCTACTCCACATGGAGTCTCAGTTGTCAAAGTTCCAGCTTCCAGTTGATCTGTTTCACTGCGTGCAGAAATTCGTTGTGTGTCACGATGTGGAGACCGTGGGAGGGAAATGCAAATGAAGTAGTACATTACTTTCACTCAAGTGAAAATAATCAAAGTGATGACAATAGTGTGAATAACTGGGCCGAGCTATATTACTGGAAAAGCCTCAAAAAACAAAGTTATAACGGGAACTGTTTCTAAGCAAATTCAAGGCTTGTTTTGAACATGTATAAATATGTGCTGACAACTAATCTTGGTAAGGGGTCGTCCAATGAACCTGATGATAAATTCTGGGTATTTACAGAAATACAGTAAGAAATATTTTGACGAAAGGAATACCAAAGACGCCAATCAAGTGTGAATACAAAAGAAAACGTTTCTCTAAAGTATATAATTTCACATGCGATTTAATTCGTCGAGAAATATATAGATTCTATGCAAAAGGGCAAGGGCCCACTTTAGACGAATTGGTTGCACATTTGCAAGAAATTTGTGATTTTCCTTATGGGCACTGCACTTTGCGCGGTCTCCTAAAGACCTGGGTTTCAAATACCGCACTTTGAATAAAATAAGGGTTATTATGGAATCCAATAGAATTGTAGCTGGGATATAATGTCAAAACTAAGGAAGTTTTGCAGTAATGGACATAAGATAATTTATTTAGATGAAACCTCGTACGCCGCCCATGACGTATCGAGAAATGTGGCAAACTTTCAGAAAGGACTGGGAGAAGGAGGGCTGGTGTTGTAAAACGATTATAAGCGTTCGTCAAAGGCAGCGGCCGACGTGCACATGAGTTGACTAAACAGACTCTACTGAATCAGTGGCAGTAATGAACAGAGAGCACCCCCAATTTGTGTATCTTAGCAAGAAGACTGTTTGACGAATTACACTCACATTACTGTTCTTATTCTTATACAGATATATCTTACAAGGCTTAGTTTTCTTATTTGCTTCATGTTAATCGAGGTAAAAGCTTATTATTTTCTATTACAGGTTTCGCTATTTCAGCATAGAAATAATGCTACACAGTAAACTTCAGCTTAAACGTTAGCAAAATCTTTTAAGAGTGGTTGCTATGTAATATATGTAATATATGGGAAAAATAAAAGAAAGAAAAATAATGTAAGACTTCCCCGTTGAGAAAAAAATTGACTACTAGAAAATTCATACCAATATTTAGAAATATCGTATTTGACATAAACTCTGATTGAACAAGATTCTGATTGATAAGATTGATAAGTGGTAAGATGTGTCTATCTTTTAGGTTATGTGAAAAGTCATAAAGAATGAAGAAGACTTCAGAGGCTATTTCCAGAAGATTTAAGATGTATACTGAATCAGTCATTATTATAAAGGTTGGAGACGTGTACGTTTTTTCATAGGTATACTGAACATGGAATGTATTGTTATCCTCGCGCACGTAAACAACGGCAGGTTGGTACAGCCTGACTATGATAACCGCCTCACTGCGAGAGGAAGCAAAACAGTCGCCTTATACTGCACCCTGACCTTGCGTCTGCATACATTCGCAAAGGTAATGCTTCATTAGTGTGCCTGAAACCTCATTTATACCTCCCCAACAGTTTGGATTTAGACAGCATCCTAGTACTCACCAGCTCCCGAGACTTACTGAACGTATTACCCGTAGCTTTGATGCCAAAGAGCATACTGTGGCAGCATTCCTAGATTTCACTCAGGCATTTGATAGAGTGTGGCACGACGGCCTCCTTTATAAACTACATGACCTAGGTCTTCCACTCTTACTTAGCTTGATTACTAGCTATCTTCAGGAACGCCAATTTTCTGTGCCTCTTGGTTCAACGCATTCTTCACCCCGTACTATTTTAGCCGGCGTGGCCCAGAGCAGCGTCCTTGCGCCCCTTCTTTTCAGTCTATATACAGCTGACATGCCTGAACTTCCTGCAACAAGTAAGCCACTGTTTGCTGACGATATAGTCATCTTTACCTCGCACTTCTCTATTGAAACTGCCGTTGCAATCCTACAATCTTCCCTGGACATTTTCCTGCACTGGTTATCTCGCTGGCGTATCGCACTTAATCCAATCAAATGTCTTCTTAAAGTATTCACCTTGTGCAGGCCTGCTGCTTCGTCAAATATACGACTCTATAACACTGAAGTCCCCTGGTTACTTCTGATTGTGCAGTCAAATATCTTGGCGTCCATCTTGATCGCCAGCTGACATGGAGTACACATATCAAAAGCAAACTAAATCAAACCTATGCTCGTCTTCACAAGTTGTATCCCATTCTCAACAGCAAATTCTCTTTACGAGTCGAATGTACGCTGTTACTATACAAGAGTATTCTACGACCACTTCTATATGCCAGTCCTGTATGGGGATGTGCTTCACCTACTCATATTCACCAACTGCAGGTGTTTTAAAACAGGATATTACGATTACGATTGTCTGTGAACGCCCCGTGGTACATCCGGAATGCACAGCTACACAGAGAATTCGGCATTGTCAGCTTTAATGAGTACATCTCTACAACGACAAACAGATTCTTTGGTCACATTCCTTATGTATGAGGTGCTTTATTCTTCCAACTGGGATATCGCCTGGATGCTGCACCAAGACTGAGGGCACCCATGCCACAAGGGCATTTTATTTCTCTAATGTTTATTTATTTTGTAATGAAGAAGTTATTTAATTTATACTCACACTAATCAGACAAGTTTGCTTAAGGACTCTAATATGAGTATCCTCTATCCCTGTATACTTTAATTTTACTATGTATATTATGTATATAGCTCCATAATTTGTATAGCACCAACTTTTCTGAACAATTGAAATAAAAATTAAAAAAAAGAGTACTGCGGTAGGTTGTTTTGAAGTTTGCTGTGTTGTAAATATGACGTCATTCATATTGTGTCCAGCTATCGCTTGCGAGCGTACATCTCTCCAGCCTTTAGTTATATCTGAAATTTACGACGTTTTAATGAAAATCAACGTTTTGAAAAATGTTCATGAGAATGGTACTTCGAGGTAGGGCATTTTCTTGAAATTGTTTATGTTGCATACTTGGAACATTGTGAACTAAATAAAAAGGTTATGTCACCGATTATTCGTTTCCTACTTATAATGTGTGTGCGTGTGTGCGTGTGTGTGTGTGTGTTTGTGTTTTAAGGATTCAGGGAGTTTGAAAATATGTACCCCCGATGAACTTTCAGTATCGAATATTTGGGTGGAATGCAATAATTCTGTTACTTATTGAAATACTTAGTAAAGAAAGTAGTAGCTTTAATACAAAGAGTACATATCCTGATAAATGCGACCTCTAGAACCACCCAAATCTAATTTTGAATCAACACGACGAGTTCATCAAAGGCAAATCGTATTGATTTAAAACCTCTTTGAGAAAAGCTTCTCTATGGGGTAGTGTTATAATACGTCAACAGTAGAAACTTTAATTAGGGAATTGAATGCCAAAAGTACACGCTGTCAAACGCTACTCTTATTTTCACTTCCAGTTTAAATCTACCTATGTTTTCACTTCTCTTCGATTTCGTGCGTTTTGGAGAGTGCTAGAGAGGAGAGAGTGCTAAAAGTGGCTACACGATTAACTAATCGAGTCGGAGGGGCGGGGGTGAGGGGTGGGTGGGAGAGAATGGAGTGTAAAACGATTCTCAGGTTGTTTCAAGGGCTTTCTAGAATGTCAGCAGCAGATCTGGCTTGACAGTACGCACTTAACGACAAGAACATCAATGGAAGGTGTCAATCTGATCTGGAGTAGGCATGTAGCCAAAATTAACTGTCGATATAGCGACAGAAAAGCACGAGGGTACAAAAACACGGGGAAATTTAGTAATTAATACTACAGATTGCTGTGTGTTCAATACCTTTAGGGTGAGTTGCAGAGGTAAGTCCCATTTGTTCAAACAATATTGATAAAAACCTAGAAGTTGTGTTTGTGGAACACAGGAATGAAGCTGCACATCGAATATGTAACTAAAGTAAATAACAAAATATATTTTGAATTAATATAATGTTAAGAAGTGTATATTTTGTGACAAAACCTTAACATCACAAACCTGTACTAACCCGCCTCGGTAGCATAGATGGTAGTGTGCCTGCCTCACGTTCAAAAGTTCCCGAGTTCGAATCTTGGTCAGGGTGAGTTACCTGGATAAGGTTTTTTCCATGGGTTTCCCTTTTCCTGTAAGATGAATGTCAGGTAACTTTAAGCTCTATGGACCCTGGGCTCATTTGAGCATCATTTCACCCATTCCATTCATCGTTCGATATGACTTAACGTTGGAGGACGTAAATTACAAAGAAAGAAAGAAAGAAAGAAAGAAAGAAAGAAAGAAAGAAAGAAAGAAAGAAAGAAAGAAAGAAAGAAAGAAAGAAAGAAAGAAAGAAAGAAAGAAAGAAAGAAAGAAAGAAAGAAAGAAAGAAAGAAAGAAAGAAAGAAAGAAAGAAAGAAAGAAAGAAAGAAAGAAAGAAAGAAAGAAAGAAAGAAAGAAAGAAAGAAAGAAAGAAAGAAAGAAAGAAAGAAAGAAAGAAAGAAAGAAAGAAAGAAAGAAAGAAAGAAAGAAAGAAAGAGAAAGAGAAAGAAAGAAAGAAAGAAAGAGAGAGAAAGAAAGAAAGAAAGAAAGAAAGAAAGAAAGAAAGAAAGAAAGAAAGAAAGAAAGAAAGAAAGAAAGAAAGAAAGAAAGAAAGAAAGAAAGAAAGAAAGAAAGAAAGAAAGAAAGAAAGCTTTACTGAACTCACTTTGTTACCATAAGAACATAGCGCTAACTTACACTTATTTGCACTGTCACGAATGTAAGAAACAAGCACCTAAGTGCCTCTGTTTCACACATCAGCTCGCGTTCTTCGAAACTTCTCGACGCCCACTGCTCGCAGACTAATATTCACTTTAAAACTCTAAGTGCTTGCTGACTGACATACAACTCTCTGCTCCACTCCCATTGTCCCCGAGGCACGGCAAGATGGTTCTAGGAAACGCAGACTATGGAATTGCTTGAATGAATCATTCCGGAAGTCTTATCTTTTAGATTAGAAAAAACATTCGAAAGATCTGGAAACATCGGCACGGTAAAACAAAGAGACACGTATATTCTGTTGCTTACATCAGCAGGTGTCTCTGAATGTTGCATTATTGCGGCAACTAAAAAGTATGGTGGACTAGGATCCTACCGCAAGTATCAGAATTAATGGCAAGTGAGGTATGCAAAGTGCATTTTACTATATTTGATTAGTTGATTACCTTGTACAATTAGGAATAAAATAATTAAACGTGTTTTTTATTCAAAATTAGCTTTGGTATACGTATTGCAACATTATTAAAGTAGTCATAAAACTTTCTCCTGAAAAGCACTTCCAGTAGACTTCTTTCTTCTTTTTTTTAAAAACAAAAAAGGAGTAAATATTTTTAGAATTTGAGCGAGACTGCAATAAATAAACATTATTTTGGAAAATAACTGGGAATGTCCTGTGGAGATTAGAGGGCTGCTTGGTCGACGGCTTGTTCATTGCCTTCTCCAGCGGCTCCAGTAAGTGGGACGGGAAATGTTAGTGGTTGCTATGCCTAACATTGTTGGTCTGTCTTTGGCCAGTAACCTGCTCTGGTTCCTATACTTTATGCCTTCCTCCTGCGCTAGGTGTCCTCTTCCATTGTGTAACATAATCTATAATAGAGCAAATGGTGTTACTGTAGCTATCAGATTTTTCCTGTTATACCTATATAAAAATGCACGGACAATAAATACATGCCACACTTAAGTTATAAGTATTATTTGAATGTAGCGTCTGATGTGCAAGTGTTAGCTCTGGTTTGAGCTGGAAAGCTGCTTCATTTTTTAACTACTTCGAGTGTCGCATATCAACAAATTGTCTAAATGCAGTTGGAATCAGAATCTAATTTTCTCTGAGTAATGTTTGGTTAAAGCTCATAGGTACACATTTCCGATATACGTTTCAGTTTTTCTCGCTGTAGGTCTGGTTCACGGGCAAAGTTATTTGTTAACAAGACCAGTCGCTCTGGTGGGAGTAGTGACATAATGAGCCCTAGCTAATGTAACAGCGCGACTAAAACTAATCTGCTTACCTACATACAGCATATACCAATAACCGGCAATTGATGACGCTGTAAATCCCAGAGCGTAGACCACAGCGGATAATTACTGTTTTGTTGGAGAACATATATCTCCGCTTATGGGAGCTACTCTCTCAATCACTAAGCTTTTCAAGACCTTAGAACTGCAGCCATTGTAACAAATTAATGTTTATTTAATAAAAATTGTTGTGGTTCTCGGTTTAATTACAATTTGCTAGAAACCTGTTTATTTTAGTGTATTAAAGAACGTTTGTAGAATAGTTAGAAACATATACCTGACTTAAATTGCATTCATTTTAATTGGAGTTAGCTTATAAAGCAGCACACAAAAAGCAAAGGTAGCAGTTTAAATGCAACATATGTATCATATAATAACAAAACAACTTTAAAATTCAGATTTTTAAAGAAAATTTCTGATGTTATAGGTTTACACGAGCTTCTCTCTTATTACAGTCTCGTAAAATGGTGACACAGCTGCTTCAAACTTTCTGGGGACTGGTGAATGACAGTAGGAGAGATAAACCGAGATATAGCCACGCTGTTCGAACGGTTACCATGGATTTATCTTTGGTAATAGACACCTCTTTGATAACGCACTGATTACTCCACGTGGAGGGAACATCTATCTGTCATTTGTGATTCCTGCTGATTCCATTGGCTGAAGTGATGCGTTCATTGGTGCTAGCACAGCGCCGGGAAGCGCGGTGGTTTCCCTCTCACTCTTACAAGAATAATCAGAGCGTTATCTGAGAGGTTTCTATTAACAAGGATAAAGCCATGGTAACCGTTCAAGCAGCACGACAGTAACTAATCTCTGGTTCATATAACCTTGCCCCGCTGACATGTATCACTCCGCGTGCAACTACCTTCCCACTCACCCTAATTGGCTAATGCTTTCGCACCATAGGCCATAGTCGGTGCCTTCCCGTCACATTTAAGCCTGCAGTAATTGCCAGGAAGATAGATAAAATCATGCAAATAAGAATATGAAGGCATGCAAAATAATGAAGTTTATAATGAAACTGAGCAAGTTGAAACTGAATGCCGTGGCTCAGTGGTTAGACCGCTTGGCTCTCACCAAGGCGGCCGGGTTCGATCCCAGGTGACCGCAAAGTGAGATTTGTGGTGGACAACACGGTGTTGGGGCGGGTTTTCTCCGGGACCTCCGGTTTCCCCCGCCATCTCATTCCACCTGTGCTCCATCTTCGTCTCATGCATCATCAGTGTCACCGCCTGCGGTGCCGTATGTAGTAAAAGCGGGCGTTAAACACTACACGTCATCTTGAAACTGAATAATGAGCAATGAAACTGAAACCAGTTTAAAATGAAAGGCCTTCGGCCTTTTCCACTGGGAGTTTTTAAAAACATCACACACATCTTGCAAAAATGCTTGTCTTTCAGTTTTAAAAGTCGTGTCACGCCATACCTGTGTCCTTCATTCACCCAAGTTCCGCCAAGGCAGTATATTTTGAGATTTGTATCCCGGTACAATCTGATTGTCCTTAAATAACGTCTTCGCCACACAGCAATATCGCCCCCGGAGTGGTAAGTTTTCCTGTTGTCTCAATTTCACGTCGCGGTGTTCCTACGCATCTAATACACCTGTAAACTTCAGAGCACAAATGTTCGACTTCTCTCTCTCTGACAAAGGCGGATTCTCCTCAGTGAGTGCATTAAACACATGCAACAAAATTCTTATTTCGCCGCTTTGTGAAGGTTTTCCCTTGCGATGCTTCAGCGAAAAACAGGCGGTAGACTCTGCCATTACACATAAAATAAGTATACGCGCAATAAACGACCAATAAAATAATTTAGCTCTCGAACTCGGCACAACACACCTTCGAATGGCGATAATGACTAATCCAGTTCAAAACAAGGTCAGTGATAAAAGTCATATAAAGAAATATGTCACCACTACCGCTAAAGCACGTGCTATCGTGCCGTGTGCTTGAGAGCAAAGGAACCTCCTCTTAACTTCGTTTAAGGACTAACGTGCATTTCAGATAAATCAACTCTGCGTAATATATTTAATTCAAACAGTTACGAAAATATAAATTTGACAATTCTCTTCCAACATATAGAGATATACCACCGTGTTAAATGACGGACTAACGTTTACCACACAACAGTCTATACTGCAATAACAGCCAAAGAGGGGTGATAAGGTCACGTGACCGTTAGGAGATACGGGGCAAGCTTATGTGAAACAAGGATTAGAGTGCTTTGGCCCGGAGCAAACAACAGAAGTCTGATATGCACAAATAAACAGAATGTCCTTTTCGTAGTGTCCCCGCGAGTCAGAAAGCGAGTGAGTTAGTCTGGGCGTGTGTGCTTTCTGGGGCTACGTTAACTGCTGTTCTCCGAGTTTTTTGAAGGCAGTTATGACGTACAGTGTGTGATGCTAACAGATTTTGGAGGTCTTGTGATCGACTGCTTTACGGAGAATCGACAGGAAAAGAGGGTATGTGATGTGTACATTACCCTCTACATCGCGAAGAAAGTGAAGTGATATTGAACACTGCACAGTCACAGTATATTAGTTACCCATTATGGTAATAGTTATCGGAAACCGGAGGTTATTTTGGTGATTATGCTTCTGGAAACCTCGGAAGAAAAGGGAGAAGGGGGGGCGATGAAATCCGGGATGCGTGCACGAACGCTGGCAGGATGTACAATATTTTCCAAGGAGTAGTTTTCTAGATGGCTCTTTCTTCATCGAAGGCCAGAAGAGACAGTCACTAAAAGCAAACACATTTCCTCCGAAGTTCATTTGCCTGCTCCTTCGGTCCTGAAACATAAGAGAATGAAATCACAGAAAATAGAAAATAGGTACATTTGCAGCTTTCATATAATCTACTCCAGCAATCATCGAATGCAATGGCTCCGTGGTAACGTGCGAGGCTTGCATTTGGGAGATTTGTAGTTCAACTCTCTCAGTAATGGAGCTTTTGCCAGATTTTCTCCAGTCCTTATAACTGACAAATACCAAGGAGGTACCCTAAAGTTTGGTCTGAAACTTGAGCTTCGAGAGTATTGCCTTGAAAGGAGTCATTAATAGGACACTCTAACAAGTCACTGCGAAGCAAGGTGTACATTCAGCGTTATGTATGGCATTCAAATGTGCATTATGTGCTCATGGAATCATATTTTCATTGTGAAATTGGAATTCAAGCAGGAGGTGGGCATTTTGAACATTTTTTTAAATAAAAACGACCTGCGAAAAGAAAAAAACTCTCCGATAAATTTCAGTGTTGTGAAAGCCATAGCTCAGAAATAAGCCATTTCCCGACACATTTTGTAATGAAAAATTGTTTAAAATAAATTTTCATAATGTTGTCTAACAACAATGGTCTTATAGCGACATTTTTGATTGCCTACATATGGGTAATACCTACCTTATATTACACCCTTATGTTTTAAGCATCCTTTATGTCCACCTAAACTTCCTCAATGTCCACCGGTCGAAATGAGTGTTTACCAATAACGAGCGTTGAACACAAAAAGGAAGGGAAAACAGAAAAGAAAAACAATAAATAAAATTGAAGAGAAAAGTATCTGCTTGCCAAGCAGAGAAATCTGCGAAAAACTTAAAATCACAGTGGTCGGCCTATAACAAATAGAACCCAATGACAGCTTTACATGTTACCGCTAAAACCACCTATATCGTTGTTACGTATGTGGATTCAAATAAAGATAATTTTTCTATCCACATTATCTTACTAATAGACAAACCAAGACTTTAATAAATTTAAAAATATACTAGATATTAATAAATGGTTTTCAACACATAAGAAAACATGGTTTTCAACGTGTAATAATATACATATTTTATAAAGCGATATATGCGATAAGTTAACTCATGAAGTTTTGTTTCCTCATTGATACACACCAATGTGTGCTGCACGGGTAACGTCTAGTCGGTATTCCATTTTCTTCCTATATAATTCAATATCTCTAGGATGGCATGTTGAAATGCATTGCGAATACGTGACTTCAACTGAAGTAGGTCTTTAATTTTGATCCTCTCCCCACAGGAAGAATTCTAGTGCTGTGAGGTCAAACATCTCGTCCGACTCATCTATGTGGAAACAGTTCATGTAGAAATTGATGCACGTTTAGATACTATTATGCGTTTCAAATGGGATGATGTCTGTCCTTGAGCCCTGCTAGGTGAGGAACCAATCGGAGTGGGAATGACTAAATATTGGAGGATGTAAATTAAAAAAAAAAAATTGAGGACGCTACTTATCTCTATTTATATACCCAACTGCCTGGCGCCAACTTCCCGAAACGTTGACCATAAACTTAGCATCAAAATATTAATTTGGCAAACTCTACAAAATCTGGTTTAAGCTGGCTTTGAACTACTTCATTTACCACCGAAATTCAATAATATCTGAATGTAGAAAACACTGATGTCCCGCTTATTAGAACAAACACCTTTAGCCGCTTGGGAATTTACATAATACAAAATTAATTTAAACGTGTGTAGCTTATAGCTACCATAAAAGCAAGGAGGAGTGAAATACCTGCAGTACACACAAAATTAATCTCTCTGTCTGCATACACGCGTTGTTTCGTCTGGATAGGCGTCATGTCGCTCTCGTATGGAAGACCATGATTTAAACGGCTGTGGAAAGAGTCAAGAGGGGGTGAGCGGCTGGGAAATGGAGGAATTTGTGTTACAAATTACTGAACCGGGAATACAACAATAATAATGGAAGGGGAGTAAAAAAAAAAAAGCAGAAGGGAAAACCTCTCACTGTAAATGAAGCAATGCTACTAGAAGAGCTTCGTGCATGTATGTGTCTTCATGTACGGGTTTACATGTGAATATATAACAAATAGATATGGAATGCACGTATTCACGTGTATAATAGAGAGAGAGGGAGAGGGAGAGTCCAGTATCATTGTATTGCGCTCCGAGCTAGCTATATTTGAGGTCAGATTTGCATATATTTCTAATTCTTCAAATTAGAATTGCATGGGCGCAATGGGTAGCTGGAACATTATTTTGTTGCCTTTAATAAAACAGACTCTACTATAAGAAGATACTCGATTTTTGTGTGTGGTTAAAGCAAATATACAGATCCAATCTTTAATTATTATTAGAAAACGATTGCCTTTCTAAAATCATTTAAAGTGGTATTAATTTGCACTCACCAAATCCAGGTGGACGTGACCTTATAAAATTAACATTGCTATTGGACACAGTTTCAGGTATTTGGAGACTATGTTTACATTATCAAATTTTCCTTACTTATATCAGGCCATTTGAACGCAATGCGCTTCCGCCACACTTATCACTTATGTTTATGGTTCAGCAGAAAATGGCTCAGCATGGTTCAGAAATTTGGGTGATAATTTGAGAAAAAAAGACTATTATAAACATAAACGGGATTTTTTTTTTTAATTTTTGGAAGTTGGTGCCGGAATTAGAGTAATTTTTGTGCAAATGGAAGTGTAGCAGATGCCATTTAAAAAAAGGAGCAACTTGTATGATTGGTCATGTATGAATTATGGGAAAGGAAACAAGACGTTCAGATGAAAGCCTTCGGGTGGAGGTTAGATATTATGACCCAAGAAGACATGAAACTTCGTACTTGGAAGTATGCCAAAAGGGTACTGAGTAGCTTATGACATCAGTATTTTGTAGTGATGTAGATAGTTCAAAATTTTTAATCGATTACCCATGTTACTTTAATCGATGAATCTATCGATTAATCGAGATATCTGTTCAAAAAATAGGTGTAAAGATAAATAAAGTAATTAAACACTCTGTATATTTAATTATTTATGAAACTTTTAAATATTTAGATTCAAAATTTGTGTTTGCATAAAGTGCACATGCTTTATATATGCACTGAATTAAACCTACAATATTTTTGTAAGTAATTATTTATTAACGTATTATAACAATATCTACATTTTTGAGACTGACGTGCAGATAATAGTTTACATGAAGACTCACTTAGTCACTTTACAAAATACTTCTTTCTGTCAGACACTTTACCAAATTCATTTATCTTAAAGCCAAAATGTACACCCAGTTTCCCTCGCAAACTTTCGTATGCCATAATTTTAATTTCACTCAGCACAAAACGTTTTTCCTTATTTTAACTTTTCAACACAAAACTGTCACGAACTCAGAAACGTTACTGGCTTAGTGCAGTTTACAGCAAACTTACACCACCACCTACCCTGAGAAGAGGGATCAGCTGTTGTTTATACAGCTGCGTAAGCGAACTGTTCAGTTGAAGGTTGTACAGCTCAGTTTATGCTAGCAAGCGATAAATCATCAGTTGTATACGGTATGCTGTCACACACAGCTGTAAGGAAAGAAACTTCTCTGTTAGCATCTGTATGTAGTTAAGTACCTCTTAGAATATTTCACAACAGAAGTGTTATTTAGACTCTCTCGGAGTTCAGAGTGATTTCTTTTAGCTATCAGTAGTTATATTATCTAAAAGTTTAAAGAACATTACGTGTCTGGTGAAAGCTCGATGCGTTGGAAAGGCTGTTTACGTTGGAAGTAATACATCAAAACAAAGAGGGACAAATTTGGTTAAAAGAGTTTTGATTAATATTTATTGCAATCGATTAATTTTAATGAACTCGATTATTCGATTAAAATGTTTAAACTTTAAACTAAAATAAAAGTTATCGATTAATCGTTTCAGTTAATCGATTAAATATCGCATCACTACTATTTTGACGTCTATGAATATGTGAGAAAAATGAAATAGTTTAATTCACATATTCTCTCTGGTCGCCGTCATTTTACTGTTACATATTTTCTACTGTATATTGTTAAAGAATCCAGCAATTTCTAATTACTCCATTCTATTTGCGCAAAATGTTTGCTGAAATAGTTTCATGAAATATGCAGCAAGAACACTGAAGTGATACTCTATGTTTAACAACGTTAATAATGTTTTCCAATGCTGGCTATGAAATTTCATTCTTTTTCCATGACATGCGAGGAACAACAAAATGATAATTACATAAAAGTGATAAAGAATTGAAAATTTACAAATAACAACGGATATCTTGGAAATGGCTGATGCTACTAAACCTTTTTCCGTTGTTTAATAAATTTTAAACTACCTCTTATGGTTATACTATCTCTAAAAGCTAGGCATTCTTTCCAAGAATAGAGTATTTCACATGTTCATCAACTGATATACAAGATTTTCACTGCATTTGTCATGTAAATTTATACCTCAATAAAAATAATAGGAGCCAAATAATTTTATATTTTCACTTTCATTTGTCTTCTCCAGGACAGCTGAAAACATATTTTGGTGAAATAGCGGAATCATATTTTTAAGTAGAACGCGATATTTCATCTGGGTACATTTCAGAAGGTAGAGAAAGTAAAAATTATGGTTATATTTTCTTGACTTTCTCTGCTCACTGCAGTGAAAATTGTGTTTATAAATGCTTATTGTTATTTACTATCATGTTATCAAGATAAAAATATACAAAGATTCCTTTATTGCATATCGTATTTTAAGTACCGAGGTTTTAGCGGAATGCAGTAAAATGTAACTGATATTCAATTTTTAAGAGATATGCAATATCTGAGGAAATTAATTTTCTTTTAAGGCATAGAAAAAGATAAAGAGGGAGGGAGCGTGAGAGGGAGAGACTAACGATTTCTCATTTGAAAAAAGTATGCGTATTTAAAAAGAAATCAGGATCAAGAAGTATTTCAGAAGCAGTTAACTCCATAAAAAATGTGTTCAAGTTCTTCTCGGGCAGCAAGCCAGGTAAAAAGACGATTAGATATCGACGTATCGGGAGTCTGCATCACTCCCATCATCAGGATATTTATTAAATGTTATAACCACTAATGAATCATTCGCCCGCCTCGGTAGTGTAGATGGTAGCGTGTCAGCCTCACGTTCAAGAAGTCCCGAGTTCGAATCTCGGTCAGGTTTAGTTACCTGGATATGGTTTATTCCGGGGTTTTCCCTTATCCTTAAAGGCGAATGACGGGTAACTGTAAGCTCTATGGACCGCGGGTTCATTTGAGCATCATATCACCCATTTCATTCATCGTCCTATATGACTTGACGTTGGAGGACGTAAATAAAAAAAATTAATAATAATAAATAAAAGAATAAAGAAATAAAAGAAAAAAAGAAAAAAAGAAAAGTAAAGAAAATAAATCACTGGATATAACACAAATATAAACAAAAACCACTGTCACAATTCGCATTAGGGGACAAAAGACTGTTTTCAGATGACCATCTTGACAAAATGCAACAGTTACTGGGAGCGGAGAATTAAAGGCTCTTTGGCCATTTCCTCCGAGAGGAGCACGCTTAATCGTGATGCTGGATTTCAGTTCAGCTCTTCTTGGAAACCGGCTTAAAAATGGAAATCTGACGACTTAAGAAGCAAAGATCAATACAGATTGATAATTGAAAGTTATGTAGTTACGTTTCTTTGACTCAATTAATTTTCTATAATCCGCCATCTTCTGACCTGGCATTTAATTTACTGGAGACAATCTTTTGTTCAGTAATGCGAATTTCGATAGTGCTCTGTCTTTGTTTATATTTGTGTTGTATCCAGTGATTAATTTGTAGTTATAACATTTAATAAATCTCCTGATGATGCGAGAGATGTACATTCCCGAAACGTCGATTTCTAATCGTCTTTTCACCTGGCTTGCTTCCCGAGAAGGACTTGAGCATATTCGTCGCCAGGAAAGCTTCAGGTCTTATTTTATTTTTAAGAAAAAAATGTATTTAACATGAATTGTTGCTTTAACGGAATCTACACTTTTGTGGAGTAAGATTTTGTGTATATCTTACGGTTTGCTAATTATGCAAAAGTCAGTTAAGTAGGCTTCAGGAGCTCTTTCCTGAAAAATTTAAGACATAACTACGGTTTATTTCTCATAAAGATACACAAAATATAATGTTACATTTTAATAAATAATAAATAAGTATTAAAAACTTTTCCTTGTAAAGGAAGGTTCTTCTTGAAAAATTTCGCGTCGGATCTTCAGAATATAAAGAACATAAATACCAGCTTTGTATGCAACTTTTCTCCCTTTTTACAAGCATACACAAAAACTCACACCCGCCAGTTTTATTTTAAAATGCTTATTGGGGAGGGGGATTGGAATATCTTATAACATATATTTAAGGTAAAACCACAGCATTAAATTCTTGGATGGAATGCAGTACTTCTCCAACTTTTACTCTAGGCAATGGGGAAAGTAAAAGTATCTGAATTTTATGTGACGTTGACGCTCTAGTCAATTTAAATTCGTACACGAAAGTGAAACGTGAGTAAACATTTAAATGATTCCCTAGGGATAAAATACGTTGAGCTAAATTTGGAATGCTGACGTTAATTATCTCAAGATGGCCATGAATCGCGTGGAATCTTTGGAATTCCACTCCATGCTCTACCACCGAGCTCATCCGCATACGATCTCGAAATTCTCCAGGCTGTTTCTTGGGCCAAGCTACACCAGAAACGTCTCGTTATTAAACTGTCTGTGTAGTACGTCTCTAGTGTTGCGAGAGGTGCTTTTGTATGCATGCAGGTAATACTATATTAAGATTGAAGAATGATTAAGAGGTTGACACTAATTTCGAGAGTCCCTACCGATACAATATAGATTTAATAATATTACGTTTATTCGAGGATGTGGACGATATACGCATAACCAAAGCGAAAATAAAACTAATTTAGTAATGTGTTCAGTGCAGTGGTTTGACTAGTTGACATACAAACGTTAATCTGACGATCACCATCCATGCCTGTATGTTGACATTAATAAAAGATCTTGCACTTCATATCTACCCACTACTGAATATAACGTAAATGAATATCCATAACTAAAATGGACACAAACACTCAGATATAATTTAAATGCTAAAATTCAACTAACAGATATGATTAAATTTATTATGAATAATAAATATACCAAAAGCTAGTAGAACTAATACATTTAACACGTATAAGTGTAGTAAAATAGTCGGAACACCAACACTTAATGAAGGAAACTCACCTTTTCACTATGACATCATAAACAGGAATTGATTTAAAAATAACTTTTATTGGAAGAACTACATACGCCCTTTTAAAACTGGACTTACAGCTTCAGACGTTCTGCAATGTTCGGTTTATGGAGAAACAAATAATGAGTTTGTTGAATAGATAACCGTATTTATGTACAAATTCATTAGCCTGTTCCTGGTATCTGGAGTTTGGGAGGAACCCTTTAAATCCAGAGGTACTTTATTCGACTCCCAGGTACAGGGGGGAATGGCATTCACGGGAGGAAGGATGAGGCGGCCGTCCCAAGCAATCACGATAGTGCAGATGGCAATTACCATTTGGAAACTCCCCGGCAGGCCAGTACCACCGACATTCCACTAACTGTGCTTCCTAAACGACCCACCAAGCCGGCATGGAGACTGGATACAGTCATAAAGAAGAAGGAGGTGTTTACCAGGAGCATATCATTCTGGCATTCAGTGCCAAGACTCTCGCTGTGAAGGACGCAGTTCTACCCCTTTGTTTGCTTTTATATTTGCTTTCCATTAATATTTTAGTGGATGTAAAGGGTAAGTTTTTACTTTTGTTCTGAATTAAATTTGCACCCTTTTTGGCAAGGAAATCCGCTGATTCATTTGCAGCAATTCCACAATGTGCAGGTATCCACTGTAATATAATTCTTTTCTGTAGTTTTTGAAGTTGTTGGATCATTTTGTGACATTCTTTAATTTGGATTGTCCTCATTTTATATGAATTTATTGCACATAATGCTGCTTTAGAATCAGAAAGTATGACAGCATTTTTGGGTTTATCTGTTCTGTATAGAAGGTGTTGGAGTGAAATAGGAATAGCCGTTACTTCTGCATCACTTATATGAATAGCCGTTACTGCTTTTGTAATTACAGTGGCTTTCTTTCAAAGAAGCTATGAAGCTTGCGATGAATAGGTATCACTTCTAACTAACTCATCATATTCACCTTCCACAACTGGCTTCTTTCCTTTTCGATGTTGTCCTGGAGTGGAAAATTGACCCGTTTTTACAACATTACTTCGAATTATTGATACTTGGCGCTGAAACACCGGCTAATTCTGCTCACAAATTAACAACATCCTCAATTACTAAGGTTGGTTATTTTTCAACAACTTTCAAAACACGTTCAATATAATCTACTTTTCGCCGCTTTATACAAGTTGCGCTCTGTGATGTTTTACATATTGCAGGAAGCCGCCATGTTTTAAGCTGATTCTCTACCCACTTCCTTTTAAACTGCGCAAGTGCAGAGTGTACTCTCGATAATGCTCAATTACGCTCACATTTACCAAATGAAACAATGATTAAATTAATGTTTGACTGTTTCATTTAAATAAATGATGTTGCTTATATATTTTGCATTAGATATAAATTCCTTAAAAATGATATGCGAACTATATTTTTCATCCGCAGAGGGATACAATGGTACAAAGTCAAAGATGTCGCACATTTTTTTCCATTGCCATATAAACTAAGGACGGCTCCGGTATATATTACGTTATTATAATATCCCAGTAGTTTTCTTATATTCAGAAGAAGGCATAAGTAATGCAATGAACATGATGATGAACAGAGGACTTCTAAATATTTAAGCGGTCTTTGCTTTATGGCACTTACGGATGAATTTCTATTTCGTACAATAAAATTAAATGTCCAGGTTTCTTTGTAAGTAAAATTATAGCCAATTCAGTAAGACATCTTACAGGATGAACACGGCCCTGGGCTTCTCTTTCAGATGTCTATCACCAATCCATTTAATCAACTTGTGACTTTCTCACATTCTTTTGCAATGTGACGTCATAAGCCAGGAGAAAATTACTTATTGGATTGTGGAGGATGTTCTTTTGATCACAGAAAAGTGGAAGTAAAGGCTCTGATGTTCACCAAACATGCAATTCCTTATGGATCAACTTCATGGCGTTTTCGCCAGAGTTGCGTGATCATTTCTTTCCTACATTCAATGATAAGCCAAGACTTAGCTCTGTCAAACTCATTGTCTCCAAAAGTATCAAGTGGACTTGCGTTTAGATTTGATTCAGTTCACACTTTAAGCTAGCGTCACAATAATATTAATTGTACACAATAATATTATACTACTGAAGGTGTGTAAATTTCCACCGAAGGTCGAAATCATTTCACTAGAAATACACCTTTTCAGCTCTACCTAATCGAAGCTAAAATTCTTTTAGAGATAGGTCTACGTATGCGTGTATCTGACTGTAAGCAGTGCTATTCCAAGTCGAAGGGTGCATACATACTAAATTTAAATCTCCAATCAGATTTACATGGAAATGTTCAATAGCTTTCAAATTCAAACTACAGTATTGGTGAAGAAAGCGTTAATTCTGAGTTCCTTAAAAAGATATAAATAACTTGTTTAGTTAATTTGATAAAAATAGAACCCATTTAAGATATTTGCATAAATAATTACACGTGTACATCGGCGTCCGCACGCACCAGCCCTCACGCTTGAAGAGGAGACTACCCCAGGATCTGCTTCTAAGTGATACCTCTGACTCGAGTGATTCTAGTGCTTGATGTCTGTCTTACATCTTCAATATTTGACATAATTTCTCAGAGAGTGTTATATGAGTTCTAACTTAATGTAGTTAGGGGGCGGCCTGTTAGCCTACCCCTGAGTGTTATTGTTCTTATTTTACTGTTATCTTCTTTTCACTCTGATCTGTAAAGCATTGTACTGCTGATCGATCAGTAAAAAAATATAAAAAAATTAAAAAAGTTACACGTGTAGCTTGAAGTTTTCCCGACTATCCTGCGAAGTCTTCTTCATCATGTTTGAAATATAAATTATTTTGTACATTTGGGAATATGTAACATAGTCGAAGTCCACCAAAAGGAAAAGCCAGGAGAACTCCAGAATATCGAATATGCGTTAAATTGTTCATATTATTGGACGTTCTAGAAATGCTTTGCATTGATTAGTCTCCCTCTTTCTCCATTTCATGAGGCTTCGTGAGCTAGGTTTTATTTAGTAATTTGAAATAATTTTCAAAATTATGTAATGAACAAGCTAATGTGGACGGAAGAATAAACATTTGTATATCAAAATTTGTTATAGGAAGAAATAGTCGTGCGAGTGTTGAGGTAAGATAATTTGTGGACTTCCCATTAATGATCTTATGAAACTTTTCTGCCAATACAATACTTCCTCTATTACAGTAGCTAAATTAAGAAATATAAATGCGAAAGCAATTAAAATTTGGAATCTATTTAAAGAAAGGAAGACAAGAAATAAAAGTAGATTTTTGAAATATGCTCTTAATAATTTATATAATTTAGGCTCTGTAGTTCTGAAATTTACACATGTTCACGAAGTGTACTGCGATGTTTTTCTATAAGAAGTATACTTTTAAACCTTTTGTTGATTCAAAAAAAAGTGCCCTGAATAGCGGCACTAGACTTCAGAATTGTGAAAATGCAAACTTACTTGCCCTATTTTATAATTTATAAATCAGTTTACGTTGCGTGTGACGCTGTATGTCTGTATGTGTGTATGTATGTGTGTGTGTGTGTGTGTGTGTGTGTGTGTGTGTGTGTGTGTGTGTGTGTGTGTGTGTGTGTGTCTTGTGTGCGAGAGGGAGAGTTCCGTATATGTGTGT
The DNA here is from genome assembly GCA_030765055.1 of Mantis religiosa. Lineage (NCBI taxonomy): Eukaryota > Metazoa > Arthropoda > Insecta > Mantodea > Mantidae > Mantis > Mantis religiosa. The sequence goes on from CM060947.1 coordinate 78,916,562, forward strand.
ATACCATTTCATTGATACTGTGAATTTGTGGGTTCGTGAAATGAAAAGTCCAATTACACCACTCAAAAATGTTCTTTATTTCCACCGACTTACAGTTAAACTCTCGCCAATTACACAGAATTACGTAATGCACACAATTACGATTCACCAGTTCGTCCGTTACAATTTCACTTGCACTCGTAATTACGTACAATCTTCCGATGCTCTCACACAGTCTTCTCGTCGCACACTAGCACTGCATTCTTACACCAAGAACTGACTGTCTCCTCACTCACTCCTCGTGCACGACGTGTAGCGTATATAGGGTACGCTTGCCGATCTCGAAGGTTCTCCAGTAGATGAAAGATCCCGTAATTTCGAGAACACAGGTGGAACAGAAACAGACGACACAATGATGTTTTTTCTCCCAGCCATCGCCTGTCACCACTATAAGACAAGCGAGGGGAGGGCGTGGCTAACACGGACCTCCCTTGCTTTCCGCTCTCAGCTGCTTCTATAGGGTGTTCCAACGCTCGCGTGACAATACGTTCACTTTATGTTACACACTTAATTATATGTGAATGAATTCCTCTATTTTCTTTAAGTGGGACATAGGGCCTTCTGAACCGCGCAACCTCGAGGCAAGTAGACAACGGGTTGAGGATCAAATGTTTCCTAATCAGAGAGTTTCCAGGTTGAGTGATCAGCCCAACGCCAGAAGTAAAATTACGAGAGAGATGGGTTGATAAGAAAGATGATTGAGCAATCAGTGGAATGCTGGCGGAGTAATCCGGAGGACCCAGAAAAAGCCTGCCCCATTGCCATGTTGGACACCACAAATATCAATTTGCGGTCGCCTGGGATCAAACCCGGGCCAATTGTGTGAGAGCCAAGTGGTCTAACCACTCGGCCATGGCGCGGCCTCTTAATTAAGTGTAATATATTCAAAAGTTTGCAAGGTCGGATATAAAATATGTCAGCCATAATTGTAATTCCTCGAATATTGCGAACATCAGAACATTAGTCACGTTTTCACCGCCTCAGAGAATAAAAAAGAAGCAAGAGTTATACAATAAATGCTGATGTCCTCTCTAATATCAATCATTGAGTAACAACCAACAAACTTGGTGTTTCTTTTTATCTGTTTTGTGTTTCCTTAGTACTTTTGGGTATATTAAATAATATATTGACGTCACTCTAACGGCCAGTATTTCTTCTCAAACATATTTTCTCTCTAAACATTAAGGAGGCAGTTTGAATGCAACAACGTGTAAGTCACTCAGCTGCATTAACGAGAAATCAGTATTACAAACTGTGGCATTTGTGGTTGTTCAATAGTGTTTTTGCATAGTATTTTCTGGGTATTTTAATATGTGTATGTGATGTATCTAAATGGTCCTGAGAGTTTTATTAATTCTATAAGTGTCTTGTGTAATACTTCTTTGTAAATGTTTGCAAAGAAAAGAAACGTTCATTCACAGGTGAAGGCTAAGGTTAAATGTTGAACGAACTCGAGTATTTAAGATAGTATTTATATTTAACAATGAAAAAAAGCAGCCTTTATTTTTTATCTGCGAATAGTTGTATTTTTATTTCCAATTAAACATAAATGAATCCATTATTTTTAATGCAAATAAATATAGCAATAAGAGCAACAAATATCTTTCCGCCATTTTTCGCTCTACTAGCAAGCAAATAGAGTATCAGATTAAACACACAAGGTTGTTGGGACCGGATGCTTTTAGCTGGAGATAACTAAACACAGCATAAAAAGAGCAGAGCAGGATTCGAATAAATCATCTTTGCCACAATGATGTATTTGCAGCGGGATACATTTGTTACTCCACGCCATGTTTTTGCATTTTAGGCGATTCTTTATTTTATTTTATTCGTTATGGGTGTATTTAAAACTACCCTACAAAATATGGCTGTGAAATATTGGATTCAAACAATAACTCTTCCTATATTCATTTTTAAATTTGCCTAGAAATGCTATTAACTCTACGTGTCCCATAGCACAATGTTATAATTCTGAATGCCAATGCGAAATTCACTTTTGTTAGCTTTGAGGATGATGAACAAGTGCACACCTGGTTACTGGCATTCAAGTTTATCATTTCACAACAACAAATTTAAAAACTAGGTTCTCTACTACTTTCTGCAAATCTCATTCTCTGCTCATTGCTTATTTCCATATGTGTTCAGGTAAAATACGATAAAAGTACTAATTCTTCTACTTTTTGCCCATCATGTTTAATATTTTTCTAAATTCTTTCAGTCATATTTCAACATATATTTTGTTGTAGCCAAATATGAGGGTTGTTCAATAAAAATTGATCATAAATTTTTACGGTCATATTTTTCGCCCTAAAACTCAGACTTTTTATATTCTGTTAGCTTAATGTGAAACAAACAAGCAGTAATAGTTCCATTGTTGGTACTCCTGGTTCCCGCTTGTGAGAACCAGACGAGCTCAGACATGTTCTGTATCGCCCAGACATGTTCTGTATCGCCTAACACTGCAAAGGAGGTACCATGCAGTTAAAGTTCATGTGAGAGGAAGATCCGGAGTTTCTTTCAAATGTAATCACTGCTGATGAAACTTGGCTACATCATTTTGATCCTGAGAATAAACAGCGTATCTCAGGTGGAAATCTCCATCACCAACCCCCCAAAAAGCAAAAGTAATTGCTTCTGCTGGTACAGTTATGGTCATCTCATTGTTTGATATTTATGGAAAGATTTATCAGTATGTTTTACTTGCGCACAGATCAGTAACTGGACCATACTACAGGTATGTCCTGAAAACATTACAAGTCCATATTAGGCGCAAAAGACCACATTTCCGTTAAGCAGGCTGGATGCTGCACCACGATAATGCGCGGCCGCATATTGTCCATGTTGTTGCTGAATATCTTGCGAAAATCAATATGAAGTGTATCCCTCGGCCTCCCTATAGTCCGGATTTAGCCCCATGTGAGTTTTTTCTATTCCTTAACTTGAAGAAACGCCTTCGTGGGAGGCATTATCCATCATCAGAAGCAGTGGTTAAGGCTGCGGAGGCGATTTTGAAGGATCTCCCAAAAAATGGTTTCCAGCATGTCTTTGAAGACTGTCAGAAACGCTGGAACAAGTGCATCGCATTCAGGGGACACTATTTTGAGAAGGACAATCAAAATTATGAGGATCAGTTAAGATATGTTGTCAAAAAATTGTGATCATTCTTTATTGAACAGCCCTCGTATAAATAGCTGCTTTGTCGGATCAGACAACTTCCTTTACCAATATCCATTTAGTCAGGTAGCTATCCCAAACAATTCTGCGAATTGGCCTGAGAACCTAGCCGTCGCTAGTTATTATCTGTACAAAATGGCCTTTTCCCCGTTGTCAAAAATTAACTTATACTACCAAAACTACGAACACTTAACTTCATCTAGTTTTCTTTGCACCTTATTAATTTTTTGTCAGCTATTCATAAGAATTTTAATTACCATTTCGTTTGTTAGTTTTATCAAACAGTATACTGTTGATTTAATGGATCCATAAAATCAGTATCACTTTAGAGGTGAATTGTGTTCTAAATAAACGAAAGGGAAAAGATAAATAATTGTAATAAAAATATCCTTATGCTAAAATCAGTGCACAATGTAATAACACAGCTAATTTTGTCAAGCAATAAGAAGTCATTAGCAGGGATGCTATATGCTCAGCAGGAGCAATTAATGTCGCGAACAGTGTTGCGGTCAGCGTGCATAAAGAGGCAGAGCAACGCGGAGATGAAAGCTTGCCAAAAGAGATAAAGAAAGAGGCAGATAGCTGACTGAAAGGTTCAGTTTCTTGTTTGTTATAGAACATTCCACAAATTTCTAGAACAATGAGTAGAGGTATAAAAGGGAAGCCGCGTCTCGCCAGTTGTGTCGGTTTTGACATTCTGATGGTCTGCGAAACCCATCTGGATGCCACAAGCAACTTTTCGTTGCCTAGCTTTGTCACCCATCGGTCCGATCGAATCGGCCGACGAGGTGGCGGCACCGCCATCTTCATCAGGAACCATATCACTCACTCACCTTTCCCACTACCCCCACTCCAGCACTTGGAAGCCTGTGCCATTCGGCTTGCCATTGGCGGGCTAGACACGCTGCTGGTAGTGGCCTACGATCCTCCTGATGCTCGCTTCTACGGGGCGGACTTCAACCTCCTGCTCAACCTTCATCCAGTGATATGCATCGCCGGCGATCTCAACGCGAAACATGCCCACTGGCATAGCCGCACAGCTAACACCAAAGGGCGTGGGCTCTACCGCCTCATCAGCGGAAACCCAAGCCTTGTCGCGCACGGCCCGAGAGGTCCTACGTTCCATCCAGCCCACGGCAGGCCGGATGTGCTCGACATCATGCTCACCAAAAACTTCCCATATCATCTAGACCTCTCGGCAGTCAACGAACTGGACTCCGACCACGACCCGGTCCTGGTGGACGCCAGCGTTGACATGCCAGCTCTGTTAAACCCAGACTGGACATATGAGATCGACTGGGATGCAGCCGTTATAAACCTGAGCCAGTCAGTAGACCCGCGTCCACGTATCGACTCCATCGATGCGCTGGAAGCGGCAGCCTCTGACTTCTCCAACCACATGGTAAATGTGGTACGTTCCCACACATACCGCATTCCCTCACACCACCATAACCCCATGACCATTCCAAACGAACTCCGGCAGCTGCTTAAAGCCAAAGCAACTGTCCGGAAGCTATGGCAGCGCTTCCGCCACCCTAGGCTACAGGCAGTCTACCAGAGGTTCAAATCCCTGGCCAGACGGCTGCTTCGAGCTCACCGCTCTGCGGCCTGGGAGGCAACAATGAAGCGGGTAGACCTCGTGGAGAGGCACCCGTGGCGGATCATCCGTTCCTTACGGAAGGATAAAACCCAATACCAACACCCTCTTCATGGCACTCGAGGGCGACTCGCCTTTGAGGCCCAAGAGAAAGCCACAAGTTTCGCAGACTATCTAGAGTCTCAATTCGAGCCACAGGAAGACCCGCAAGACGACGAGTTCACCGAACTCGTGGAGGAGGCGGTGGAATACCTCTACGAGGACCCCCCTCCCCCACGCGATGTGATCCACATTCCCATTGCCACCCCCAAACAGGTGGCAGCCCAAATCCGTAACCTCAAACCTAACAAATCACCGGGGCATGATGGTGTCACGGCACTCATGCTCCGAAACCGTCCCAAAAGAGCTGTGATCCACTTGACGCGGATTTACAATGCGTGCCTCTACCTCCGCCACTTCCCAACTTGTTGGAAAGAGGCGAGGGTGGTATGCATTTTAAAGCCCGGCAAGGACCCACTCTTCCCGTCAAGCTACCGGTCCATAAGCCTTCTCTCAGTCGTCTCAAAGGTTTTTGAGCGACTGCTCCTGGCCCGCCTGACTCCTACCGGATCACCAGTTCGGTTTCCGTCGGGGCCACTCCACGACCCTGCAGCTACTGCGATTGGTAGAAAAGGCTGCCCAGGGCTTCCAGGACAACCTCAAAACCGTCGCGGTGCTGCTGGACGTGGACAAGGCCTTCGCCACAACGTGGCACCAGGGACTGTTATACAAGCTCAAGGAAGCACAACTCCCCGCCCCATACCTCACCCTGATCAGTAGTTTCCTCCGGGACCGAACCTTCAGGGTGCGGGTCGAAGGCAAACTCTCCACCGTCAGACCCATAGCGGCGGGAGTCCCGGAAGGCAGTGTACTGTCGCCGTTACTCTTTGCTGCCTACATGTCTGACTTCCCCACAGAGCCTCGCACTGTTCTGTGCCAATATGCTGACGACGTCCTCATATTGGCCCAGAACAAAAATGTCCGCTACTGCCTCCCTCCGCTGCAACGATCACTCCGAGCCATCGGCACGTGGAGTGAAAGGTGGAGGATGGCCATCAGCCCGCAGAAGAGCTCTGCCCTTCTGCTGGGGAAGGTCCTCCGCTGGCACCCGGTAGGAGACCTGCGGTTGAGGCAGAGAAGGATCCCTTGGGTCCGGACTGCCAAATACCTGGGTGTCCGACTGGACCGCGGCCTCACATTCACCCCACATGCCCGTGAAAAAATCGGCCTCGGCCATGCAGCGCTCAAGCAGTTATACCCCATATTCCGCTCGACCATGCCCATCCGCCTGAAACTGCGGGTGTACCGTGCGATCATCCCGCCCCTGATCCTGTATGGATGCGAGGTCTGGGGATCGGTGGCTCGTACCACCATCCGCAGACTGCAAGCCGTGCAGAACAGGGCGCTTAGGATGATCTATGGTACTGAACGTATGTTTCCCTCATACATTCTCCACACCCATTCTGGCATACCTTACATTGAGGACGTAGTGCGCGAGCGCTCGCGCTCATTGTATGCCAGGATTACATTCCATCCCAACCACCTAGTGAACACACTAGGGCAGTATGACCATCGCTTACCTAGGAGGAGAAAGAGCTACCGCCTCCCCAAGGACGCCCTTGGGTGGTGAGACCAGCCTCTCATCCCCTCAAGTTTACACTCTGTTCCGGCCACACTGAGGCCGGACCCGGCCCGCCGGCTGAACTCCGGCAGCCGGGTCCCCCGGTGTGACACCGATAAACACCTTAACATAGCGATCCCTAACTTAACCGATCTCTCGCTCCTAGCCCCGCCACGCTGGACGGACCCTGCAACGCAGACCGCCAACAGGTGGGTGGTTCAGGGCACTGGCCTCCTTGGAAGCTACCCCCGCCACCAGGAGCATTAGCAGAGGTCGAATCAGGTCCTTCAGTTGACAATGACATCCAAGCTTTGGAGAAACGACAAAATCTTTAAGACCGCACGGGAAAATCCGCACAGCGGATAGGTACCGTGGCGATCTACCCACCGTCCGGGAGCACCCGGACGACTTGTTCTCGCTCTTGGCTCTTGGCTCTCCAGTTGTGTCAGTCGTAATTGGACTCGTGTGCGTGCAGCTCTATTTTTATGGTGAACTCTTCTGTTTGTGTTCGACGACCTTGAAGGTTGTATTTGTATCTGTTACGTAACTCTGCTACTGTAAGGGCTGACCAAAGTATGTTTCTACGGAATTAAAGAGCAATTTTGAATTTCTGCAAACCGAACTTTTAATCTTACGAACCTACAAAGTCACATTAATGACAGAGGTCTGTAGACAATTAGACATTCCGGTAAAATCAAGTAAGCAATAAGATCATTAATTCAAGGATCCGATATCATTGAAATGTCAAAGGTTCACAAGCCAAAGTTTCAAATACACATAATTATGAAGATAAGGAAGGGAAAAACATTCACTGAATTTGGCAAATCATAGAGTAAACACATTGTAGTGTCAAATATCTAAAAACAATTTCGTGAATACTGTAGGTGAATCTCAACAAATAAATGCGTTTTTATTCTTTCAGAGAAGATTGATTTCTAAATCTAAAAAGCTGATACATGTGATACGAGAAAGTTCCCACTACAAATACACTTTCAGTGAGAATCAATTCTCCCGAAATTCTTCCCAGAATAGCGTCATTATAGGAGACTTCCATTACTACTCTTCTCCCACAAGAAACTCAACTTTAAACATACAAAAGTAATACTAAGGCAGAGATATTTCACATTACATTTTATGGTTACGACAGGAGCTCGTTTTCCGCTTTCTTTTACCTCTCTGTTAAAAAAGGATGCTTTAACGCTCACTTCTTAATACGCTACGCCTAATAAGAATCGGCTGGAAACTCTTCCTAGCAACTTCTTAATCCGGATTAAGTTTCTCTCTTTCCCGCTGTTGTCTACTTTCTGGGCTATATTAAGGTTTTCCAGAAGTTTTCTTTAAATGTAGGTAGCAAGGGAACAACACAGAGTTTTGTAAACAATATTCGCAGTGTAATTCTAACTATTCTGAGTAGTAATAATTAAAAGATTAACCAGTATCAAATTTCTCTTTATACACTTAATTCGTACGTAACTATGCCAAATGTACGGTTATGACCCCAACTTACGAGGATCGGCTGATAAGTCCCCGGCTTCATTTAGAGATGGCGCTACTGGGCCAGTTTGACAGATGGCATCGTACAGTTTAGCTTTAGACTAGCTTGTATGCATGGTTACAGGTCAACAGCTTGTTTAGTTTTCGAATGAAAGCATTTTTAACAAGACAAGTGTGGAGGTTTTACCAAAATGGAGAATTTGAAAAAACGAGCAGTTATTAAATACTTTCGTTTGAAAGGCTTGACGCCTTAAGAAATCAAGGAGGAAATGGACAGCACATTGAAAGACTCTTCATGTACAGTGATTAGAAGGTTGATTGCAGAGCTTAACATGGAGTGTACTAGTACTAGTGACGAGCCTCGCTCTGGACGTCCTGTGGAAGTCACAACTGTAGAAATCTTCTCTTTCTTCACTCCATGGTGTGGGCATATCACCCGTTTCGGCTTCATAGATCTCTCCAGCATTTCCTGGGTCGTCCTATGTCTCTTCTTCCTTTTGGATTATAGTTTAGTGCTGCATGTGCATATCTTCCATCCGCCATTCTTAAAATATGTTCATGCCATTGTTGCCTTCGTTCTGAAATTTTGTCATGGATTGGTTCGATTTCTGATTTCTAGTATCTTCATTTCTTATTTTGTGCAATATTGTAGAAACTTTAACACTTATTAAAAATTGCATTTCTGTAGTCTGTATTTTATTTAAATCCTTTTGTGTTGGCACCCAGGGTTCGCTTCCATGTAGTAAAGTTGGAATAGCCATTACCTTATACATTTTCATTTTTGTTATCCCTTCTCACTCTGTTTTTAAAAGTTCTTTGGATTGTCCCACATATTGCTCGAAATTGGTTTACTTTTTCTTCTATATCAGAATTGTTTCTAAAACTTATTGCACATCCTAAATATTTAAAACTCGATATTTGTTCTAAAATGCTATTTCCTAAAACAATTTTTGATCTTACATTATAATTTCCTTTAAAAGCCATAATTTTGGTTTTTTCTTCTGATATTTTAAAATTATACTTTTGTACTATATTATTTACAATATAAATTGATTTTTTAAGTTGATTTTCATTCCGATGAATCAATATTTGCTCATCCGCAAACAGCAGGGTATTAATATAAATATTTTCTTTTATTTTGATTCCTGGGTCTACTAATATCTTCCATTCATTTAGAATATCGTCACCTACTAAAAGAGTAGGTGATAAGCTACACCCTTGTCTTCGTCCAGTATTGGTAGAAATTTGTTCTGTTAACCTATACCCAGTATCAATTCTTATAGTTGTATTTGTGTATATGCCTTTTATTGCATTAATAATATGTGGTGGGTAACCCTTACTTTCTAATATTTGCCACAATTTTGATCTATTTATTCTATCGAAAGACTTTTTCAGGTCAATGAATGCGATGTGTGCTTCCAAATTCTTTTCCTTTCGTTGTTCAAGTATTTGATTAAGGAGAAATACGTTATATGTACAGCGGAATCCACTCTGCTCTTCTCCTATAAGGCATTCTGTAATACCTTTCAGTCTATTATTTATTAACTGTAGAAATCAAACAAATTTATTCTACGGTCTTCCAGTACTAACGATGAATTTTGTCAATGATAACCCTAGAAATCATTGACAAAATTCATCGTTTAGTAGTGGAAGACCGTAGAATAAAGTTGTTTGAGATAGCAGAGGCTGCAAATGTGTAAATCTGTAGTGTTTAACGCCCGCTTTTACTACATACGGCACCGTAGGCGATGACACTGATGATACATGAGATGAAGATGGAGCACCGGTGGAATGAGATGGCGGGGGAAACCGGAGATCCCGGAGAAAACCTGCCCCAGCGCCGTGTTGTCCACCACAAATCTCACTTTGCGGTCACCTGGGATCGAACCCGGGCCGCCTTGGTGAGAGCCAAGCGTTCTAACCACTGAGCCACGGCGCGGCCTAGAGGTTGCAAACATATCAAAAGACCGTTCAGGTAAATTTTAACTAATGCTTTGGGTTTTCACAAGATCTATGCAAGATGAGTGCCGCGTTTGTTGACACCTGATCAAAAGTTGGAAAGAAAAACTGTTTCTGTTAAGAATTTTGAGCTCTATCGTAAAAGTATCACTGGTGACTACTAGGCAAGCTTACTGCAACGTTTGGGTGATGAGGTGAAAATAAAAATACCTCATTTGGTAAAGAAAAAATTTGTTTCTTCATAAAAATGCTCCGGCCAATGAACTGCAATGGGAAAAATGTACGAATTTAAGTTCGAATTGCTTGAACATCCACCATGTGCGCCAGATCTAGCACCCAATGACTACCACCTCTTCTCGAACCTCAAACAGTTTCTTGGAGGACGAAGGCTTCACAGCAACGAAGAAGTCATTGCGGTAAACAGCTGTTTTGAGGACCATGATAAATTGCACTACAACGATTTTTAATTGCATTAAAACACCCATACGGCAAATGTATTAGCCTTTCCGGAGATTATGTTGAGAAATAAATCATTTTTACTGTGAGGAGCAGGATTTAGCATTTTAAGTCGTTTGGGAAATCGCTGTCAAGTAATTTGGGTAAATAAATATCGTGGTGGTACTCTGGGCCGGTTTAAATAATAGAAGTGCTCTAAGCAAATAGCCAAAATCTTCTGGAAGTTTACCTTTTTCCCTTCCAGAACATTCTAGAATATTCTGGAAAATTTCAGAAGTTATAAAAGCTAGTGTAATTGCGTGTCAGGCAATGAATGAGTAAGCGAGTTACCGAGTGCGATTCTTGAGTGAAGCAAATTGTAGTCTTCGAGTAAGGTTTTGACGTCAGTTGTGACGCACAGTGAGTGCTGGACCACAGGAGATTTGAGATGTCCTGTGTTCGATTTTCCTTCGCAATTTTGCGTGTGACTTTCCATTTGATTTCTATTTGATTAAGCAGCTAGGAAGATGGTATTTAAAATTGAAGTAGATTACTTTAGTGAAGTTACAGCAAGAAATGGAAAAGGTTACAGTGTATAAACGCTCCAAATGTTTGGATTATCCAACTAATACCACTAATACCACAATAAATCCAAGTTTTGATTATCTCTTTGTTTCATTTCTGAAACGTACAATGTCATTGAAAATTACTATGATTGGTGGGAAAAGTAAAACAAATGGGTTTATTCTTTGGATAGAGGTTGTGTTAATACCACAATATCATGAATATTGGAAACGTAAAAGGACATTGATGTTGTGAATATAAACAATTTTGTGCGGGCTGTTTTTCTAGCGGAAAATATATTACGATATAGAAAACTTTAAAAATTATTTGCACATCTTTTTTTAAAGGGGTTGACGAGGAAGATGTAATAATTTTGCATAAACCAAACATGGTTGTACAAATAATAATTAATATTTATTGTGTGCACCATTAATCTCTCCCCCATTCTATTATTTCTTACAGGCACACGATTTGCTGCTATAAAGTAAAGGTTTAAATAAAACTAGATGTAATAGTAAAATTAAAGCGGTTTATTTATATGAACTAATATTGCCAATATTTGAAACAAGATGGCCGATTAATAGAAAAAGGATTATTACAATTGACACGTCTGTAAAAGCAGACGTCCTGAAATGTTATTGCAAATTAGTAGTACTACTTTACAAATTGTTCAATACTGTAACGCGAGCGCTGGAACACCCTGTGGAAGCAGCTGGGAGCGGAAGACAGGGGAGGTTCGTGTTACCCACACCTCCTCCTCGTTTGTCTTATAGTGGTGACAGGCGGTGGTCGGAGGAAAAACATCAGTGTGCCGTCTGTTTCTGTCCACCTGGTTCTCGAAATTACGGGAATCTTTCATCATCTGGAAACGTCGCCTGGGAACTAGAAAAGCCGAGAAGTCGGCGAGATGCCTATAAAAAGGGCTGCAGCTAGTCAGTCGGGGTCAGTTGGTCAGTTGGTTAGTGAGTGTGAGTGAGGAGACAGTCGCAGTTCTTGGTGTAAGAGTTAGTCAGTGACGTGTTAATGAACGAAAAGATTGTGCAACGGAAGACGGTACGAACTGTGTATGTGTATCGGAGTTTATGTAATCGCGAGTACAAGTGAAGTTGTAACGGACGAACTGGTAAATTGTAATTGTGTGCATTACGTAATTTTGTGTAATTGGCAAGTGTTAAACTGTAAGTCGGTGGAAATAAAGAACATTTTTGAGTGGTGTAATTGGACTTTTCATTTCACGAACCCACAAAGTCACAATACTGTACCTGCAATTGGAAAAACAAATAAATGTTTGGTTTGTTGAATACAAAAGGGATTATGTTAGCGACGCCGGTATGCCAGAATTTTGCCATTAAATCTAGTGACATAGGGCTGTCACTTCTAGGCACACCTAAAAGCTATTGGTCGGGGCTTTGTTTGAACCCGCGACCCCAAAATAAAAAGGAATAATAACAATGTAAGGTTAACTGTGCACTAATACTGGAGTTCTAAATCATTTCTAGAAATTAACACTGTATTAAACAAAGAATATTAAATCTACCAGTCAACATAAATTAGGAGCGAATTGCGTTATTTTTGATACAAAGATTAATATTTCTTACAAAACAGGGTAATTGAGCATCGATATCATTAGGGAGTTCTTTTCCGAACGGGAGGTGCCCGCCTCGATAGCGTAGATGGTAGCGTGTCTGCCTCACATTCAAGAGGTCCCGAGTTTGAATCTCGGTCAGGGTGAGTTACCTGGATAAGGCTTTTTCCGGGGCTTTCCCTTATTCTGTCGGGTAGCTCTTAGCTCCATAGATCCAGGACACATTTGAGCATCATTTCACCCATTTCATTCATCGTCCGAAATGACTTAACGTTGGAGGATGTAAAATTACAAAAAAGAAGAAAAAAAGGAGGTCCGCGTTCAGATCCTGCCATGACTGTCTTCGCTGAATAAGTTTTTTCTAGGCTTGCCTCAGTCCTCAACTGACAAATGTAGGGTAAGTACCCTTAAGTTAGATCTGGGACACTTCTTTCACAAAACGTACTTCTTTAACGAGAATTACTTCATTAATTAATCAATGTGGTGCCGTTTGTAGTATACGTGATCGTTGAGCACTAATCATTTGATATCACCGCATAAACATTTTGAAATGAGTCGTATCCAACTTAAATTTTCTCTTTTTAAAAAGATACAAAATGGTGTAATGCTGAAAATTCATTTGAACCTTCCTGCTATTTTGTACAGCGTTACATTAAATTTCCTTTTATAACCCAACATCTGTTGTGCCAGTTTATTTGTAATAGAGCAGTCTCATAATCGATGTCAGTAAAATTAATGTTAATTTTTTTTTTTGGTCAAAAACTTTGTGTATCATCCGGCAGTAACTCACCACAAGTTAAGAACTCCGGTACTATCAAAACTGGATAGCTAGGATTGTTCTTTTAGAAGCTTATAAAATCAACTTGTGTGTCACAAATTTACTATCGAGCATTTATACAGCTTGGACAACATGTACTCATGAGATCGTTTCAGAATAAGCAAATGTTTTAGTTTTCCGCCATTGTTTATAGTATTAAAACTCGCCCATAAATTTAGTAAAAATTTAAATTTCCGGCTCTATCCCTATTTTATGCAAAATCTGGATTGGCTATTTATGTCCAACAGCGGCACAGTTTGACTTACAGAATGCTGTAGGCCTGGAGCATCAATAAATATTTACCAGTTATATTTGACTAACAAACACACTTACCGTACAGATGTAGCCATTTGGGTTCACATTGGCATAGCAATCATTTGACTTCTGATGGTTTCAAAGCGGAAGGGTTTGAACTGCTTAATTGCGTATGAAGTGCCCTCTGTATCAAATCCAGCGGTCGGATTCGTTTACGCCAACGCATGCCCTATGTACGCTTACTCTTCAATCACGGTTGAATCACGAAGTACGGTAGTGAACATGTCGGGGAAAAAAAAAAGGGAAAATGCTGTGTGCAAATGGTGTTTGGGGCCAGTGGAGAAACTCTTCGTAAGAGCTGCCTTATTTAAATATGAAATTTGGTTTTTAACTAACTTATCGTTTTCTAGTTACTCGTTTTCGAGTTTTCCTTACTCTTGTACAAAATGTTATTACAACGAAAGTGTTTGGGAATACAGTAGGCTTTAAGAAGTAGTCAAACGTTTTAACAGCTGGTCTCTATATGATGTCTTTAATATTTCATGCTCTTTACATGACAAAGAGCTAAAATAAACCAATAACGACTCCCACTTAGAAGAGTATAATTACTGAAAATTTAAAATAACAAAGAATAACTCTGAAATTAATTACTCTAGAAAACAATTAGTATTTTAAGTTAATTGAGTGCTTTAACAGGCCCTTCAGCAATTTCTGTAGTTAAGATTTTGTTTCTTACCGTTTAGCACTTGTACAAAAGTCATGCAGTTTGAAAAGGATTTTCTGAGGACATTCCTAGAAAATTCAAGATACGTATTTCATTTGTCATAAAAATCTGAAAAAATTTCATTTTAATAAAAATCGTTGGAGGAATCTTCGTGTCACATCCTTAGAGGAAGGTAAACCTTACCAAATTTGGTACCTAAACAACTTTTCCGTTTTGATTTATCTTCACAGGCTGACATATAGATACATGCACATCACGTGCTGATACACTTGCAGAAGATGCGTTCTTTAGATTCAGGAAGTTGAAAACATATTTTCCAGAACAATGGATGCGAATAAAAACTTCCCATCTATAGGAAAGCCTTATCTAAACACTTTTCTTATTACAGAAAGGAGCAAGCAGTAACCATGGAGTAGTGATCTGAGGAAGAACATAAAGGCAAGGTTTCTTTCCTGAAACAAAGGTTTGTCGGAAATATACCGTTAAGCAGCTTATTTTATTGTTTTATTTGTTGTACATTATTATTATTATTATTATTATTATTATTATTATTATTATTATTATTATTATTATTATTATTATTATTATTATTATTATTATTATTATTATTATTATTATTATTATTATTATTATTATTATTATTATTATTATTATTATTATTATTATTATTATTATTATTATTATTATTATTATTATTATTATTATTATTATTATTATTATTATTATTATTATTATTATTATTATTATTATTATTATTATTATTATTATTATTATTATTATTATTATTATTATTATTATTATTATTATTATTATTATTATTATTATTATTATTATTATTATTATTATTATTATTATTATTATTATTATTATTATTATTATTATTATTATTATTATTATTATTATTATTATTATTATTATTATTATTATTATTATTATTATTATTATTATTACTATTATTATTATTATTATTATTATTATTACTATTATTATTATTATTATTATTATTATTATTATTATTACTATTATTATTATTATTATTATTATTATTATTATTATTATTATTATTATTATTATTATTATTATTATTATTATTATTATTATTATTATTATTATTATTATTATTATTATTATTATTATTATTATTATTATTATTATTATTATTATTATTATTATTATTATTATTATTATTATTATTATTATTATTATTATTATTATTATTATTATTATTATTATTATTATTATTATTATTATTATTATTATTATTATTATTATTATTATTATTATTATTATTATTATTATTATTATTATTATTATTATTATTATTATTATTATTATTATTATTATTATTATTATTATTATTATTATTATTATTATTATTATTATTATTATTATTATTATTATTATTATTATTATTATTATTATTATTATTATTATTATTATTATTATTATTATTATTATTATTATTATTATTATTATTATTATTATTATTATTATTATTATTATTATTATTATTATTATTATTATTATTATTATTATTATTATTATTATTATTATTATTATTATTATTATTATTATTATTATTATTATTATTATTATTATCTTCATCATCATCAAGGACCTACAATTTTGTAAATACCCAAAATACTGAATAGTGCTAATGGGCCATTTACTTCTCCACCATTCCCATTAAGCCTTTTCCGTTTATTCATAGATTCAGTGATTTTAAGGAAATGTATGACTGAAATTTCGAAATCGTAAACTAAGTTTGCTACTATTTTAAGAGTTATACAATAGATGTAGCATAGTGCATATATGATATAGCCCAAATTTTCTCAATTTCTCTTTGACAGTTTGGATATCATGGTCATATATATTTATTTTTGTTGCGTCACCAAAAGAGTCCTTTGTGACAAAATAACTTTTGGTCTATATTTTAACAACAGGTTCCTAATACATCCAATTTTTGAAATTGCCCTAACTTTAGTCTCCAACAATTGTTAAATCTATAAAAGTGGGATTTTTGACCAAAATTTGAAATTTTTGTGTTTCGAAGTAAAGAAATGCGTATAATAATAAAAGCCAGAGAAACTTATATTTACTGTGTCTCTGTGAACATATGTAGCAAGTTTCAGTAGTCTAACACCAAAACTGCGACACAAGGAACATTTTAAATTAGACAAAATGCTGAAAATTCCAATAGCGAGAAAACAAGGACAACAACTTAGAATTCATATCTAACAGTAGCATTCGCATAACTTTCAAACTCGATTACAGCTTTTAAAATGGCGCTCTGAGGATACCTAAGCATTCTTCGTATTCAGGAATGCTGATAGAATAAAAATAAGAAAATGTAATATTTTGAAATGTTTCATAAAATATCAGTTATACCTACATGTCATTTAAGTCATTATCAAGAAAGCAGTGGTGTACATTTAAAATGAAATAAAAGTTGACACGAAGAGAGCTAGATAAAGATGTATACTTACAAACACATTTTCTTATTATATCATATGCATCCGACAGTTATACGATAACGAGAAAATTTTTAGGTGAGTGTTCTGCAGTGTATCGTATGCTGCAATTAGTTTCACAAAACAGGGAAACGTGCTAATGAGATTGGTGGTTACAGATAATAGAGGTGTTTAGGTGTGATTCCTTAATGGCGGGGTTTCTAACTGGCGACAACTTCTACAGAAGTGTTCTGACATCATTATACTTCCTAAGAAATTATGAAGTTGGCTTCATAATTGTTTCAGACATGCATGTAACGGACATTTTAACATACAAAACGACGAATCACATGACCGTGTTATGTCAAACTAAAGTGCAAACGTTAGTTTTAGAGGGAACAGATTGTATACTTTGCTGGCATAGCCATACAAAGTTGGTGAAGGGAAGACGAGAGTGGCGCTTTTCATTTTGTCCCCAGACTAGACGATGTAAACATTACGGCAGGGAAATCCTTTCCAATGACTAAGAAGGCAGAAGAGAAATATTTACTCAAGTGTCCTTTACTCCGGACCAAGAGGCTTGTAGGATAATGCTTATGGCTATTGTTATACTACTTTGCAAGGGAAGAAGTCACAAATCGATGTATCGAGAGGGCTGTGAAAGGCAGTGGTCAAACTAAACAGCTCAACCGCTCACGTTGGAAAGTATAAAAATGTGGATGAACCAAGCAAGATGTTTATTCAATTGCAAATGTTAATGGATCCACGAAGTAATGGAAATTACATGAGTAAGATATGGTCACATAAATCCATCTCTTAGCATCTATTATTCTTGCCATTTAAATCACCTAGATCACTGCAGTTAAGTTACCTATAAATTTATATCCTATCTAAAACTATTCCTTACATTCTGCTGAATTGCTGTGTTTTTATGCTTCACACACAAATTTTATATGGTTTATACGTTTAAGGCACAATTAGCGAAAATTCAGTTATCAAAAGACATTTATATAGAGCTTCTGACCTCCAAATATTGTGGTTCCACCGCCCACTAAAGCCCTTGGGCGGTGAAGCCAACTGCCGACCTCATATCCATTTAGATATTTAGTGTAGTATTCATTTAGATTATTCATTCCAGTTGGATTTAGTGCAGTTTTATAATTACACTGTGATCGCAACTAAACTGCCTCTCTCACGTGATTTACTTTGTGGAGGAATAATTTAATGTCCCGTATTGACTAAGATTATATATTAATGAAAATACGGTTTTATCGTTCACTGGCCGGAATAGAATATTTTGCTCTTCGCCTTTATTCAGTAGGAATTTATTGAAATTTAACATAAGCCATCAAAGATTTACGTGGAGTAAATCACGAGAAAGCAGCTGGTTTTTTGTTTACATTTTAGTTACGATGGTATTCTAATCATAAACTGAACTATATACACGGAAGATGTGGGCGATTGTCCAAAATTATGGCAAATAATTTCATCAGCATCACGTGTACCACACCAAAATGTTTTATGAGTCTAGAATCTACTTCATAAACCTTCCTCGTGATCTAGAAAAGTCATCACTATTATACTTGGGAGATAAAATCTGCTACCTCATGGGGGCTAATGAGCTCCAGTGGATTTATGGCCAGGAATCACAGCCTAACGCTGCAGCCCAAGCCCTTGCATGGCTTAGTTACCATGGCTAATTAAAATGCTTCTCTTGCTATGATAGTTG
The DNA here is from genome assembly GCA_030765055.1 of Mantis religiosa. Classification (NCBI taxonomy): domain Eukaryota; kingdom Metazoa; phylum Arthropoda; class Insecta; order Mantodea; family Mantidae; genus Mantis; species Mantis religiosa. Next base: position 78,935,044 of record CM060947.1, read on the forward strand.
CCTATTTTAATTTTAATGTTTGGTTTTTATACTACGAGGGCTGTTCAATAGAGAAATCACATTTTTTTGACAACGAACCTTTACTCATCCTCATAATTTTGATGGTCCTTCTCAAAATGGTCTCCCCTGAATGCGATGCACTTGTCCCAGCGTTTCTGCCAGTCTTCAAAGACATTCTGGAAACCATTTTTGAGAGATCCTTCAAAATCGCATCCACAGCCTTCACCACTGCTTCTGATGAAGGATAATGCCTCCAACGAAGGCGTTTCTTCAAGTTAAAGAATAGAAAAAATTCACATTGGGCTAAATCCGGACTATAGAAAGGGTGGGGTATGCACTTCACGTTGATTTTTACAAGATATTCAGCAAAAACATTGGCAATGTGCGGCCGCGCATTATCGTGATGCATCATCCAGCCTGCCTCACGGAAATGTGGTCTTTTGCGCCTGATATGGACTTGCAATGTTTTCAGGACATCTCTGTAGTATTGTCCAGTTACTGATGTGTGTGCAGGTACAGCATGCTGATAAACCATTCCATGAATATCAAAGAATGAGATGACCATAACTTTCCCACTTTTTCTTATTTGGGGGTTGGTGATGATGGAGACTTACACACTCAGCTTTGCTGTTTGCTCTGAGTATCAAAATGATGTACCCAAGTTTCTTCAGCAGTGATTACGTTTAAAACTACGGGTCTTCCTCTAACATCAACTTTAACCGCATGTTACCTCCATTGCAGTGGTAGGCGATACTGAATATATCTGAAATTGCCTGCTTCTCACAGGCCGGAACCAGGAGTACCAACAATGAAACTACTGCGGCGTGTTTGTTTCACATTAAGCTAACAGAATATAGTAAGATTAAATTTTAGTGCGAAAAATTATGACCGTAAATTGACCGATCATTCTTTATTGAACAGCCCTCGTATTTTATATATTAGTTTTCCTTCGGTATACTTTCTTGTATATCTAATATCAAGGGAAGTAGTTCTTCGCTTTTGTATCAATAAATCTGCACCGCAATATCAAGGAATTACATTTGGGAGGAATCCTACTATGGATTGCAAAAGGAGGGAAACTTGTGCCTGAAATTAACGACTAGACTCCAGTTGATTCAGAAAGGTTTTAACGGAAGGAGTGATGACATTAACTACACAGCGCTGCTCTTGAATACCTTCAGTGACCCAGAGTCCCACGAGCAATGTTGGGGATGTGGAACAAGCGAAATGGCAAATGAGAGTGGAGTGCTCATGTAAATTGAAGGGATGAAATATGAAATGTCCACGTATTTACCTACTCGTTCCTAAGGATTTCTATAGGTCAAATGGGATATACCCTTAGCTTTCTTTGCAATTTATCATACTGAATTATTCTAACAGACTAATTTTGCGTTTGAACAGAAACATTTGTATCATATAAGTACATCGTGGATTATACAACGAAACGTGTCCTGGTACATTGAAACACCCTAAAATATATTATGGAAAAAGAATGGGAAATGATGGGAAAGTAGTCGTCGTAATGGGGAAATTACTCAAATATTCCTCAATCGACAAGGGAATACCACGAAAAATAAAAGTCAGAATGTATGGTCATTGGGAATCAAACTCGAGATATCTCTATTACGACCCTCATAAAATACTACGAAACCATCTTGCTCGGTAACATATCAAGTAATTTTGAGGTTTTAAGAAGTTATGCAATCCTTTAATTTCCCGGCAACTTACTCTTCCTAAACAGAAAAATCTTACATTCCACCTATATTGATATTCACCAGGGAGATATGTTTTAGGTCCCCTAAACCATATGTACACCTTTCGTGGACAAAACCTTCCGTTAGCTTCCATTGTTTTCGAATGAGTCACAGATTAATGGGAGTATTAAATGCCCAAAATTACCGAATAATATGAGAAAAGTTATGTGAAATGTACAAAAAAGTGTTATGAGAAACAATACATTGATAGCGAGGTGATGTAGCTATTTCAAAGAACCTTAAGTGAAAATAAATCATAGTATTGTGACCCTGTAGCCCAAGGTTATGGAGATGTTGGTGCCGGGAAGTTAGAACGTAAACAGGTAAGCCGAGCGCTCAGATATCGCCAGATAATCTGAACCCTCTAGGAAATTCTTTTTTCTCGAACGTTCTGCAACTGATTGGAAACTTCCACCCGCTATATAAGCAAGTCTGTAAGTACGAGATTGATTTAGTAGCTGAGTCAGTCAGCGAATGTGATTCTTTTGCGACAAAAATCAAAACAGTCTCACAAACTGCTACATCGTAAACTTAGTAAACAGTAACCATTTTGCTATGGCAAGTTTATCAAATGACTGCCACTACACTCATTTATTAAAGTATACCTTTTTCTAAGAGTTTTGTAGAGCAATTACATTTTTATGTGACAAGAGGCCTTTCTTGTTTCACATTAGTTATTAATGATAAAAGAGTTAAAAGGATAATTTATTTTATGAACAGCAATGATTGTGAAAGTATCGTAGCTAGCTTAGCAGTCAGACGAACAGATTAAAAATTTGTTTGAAAATGCGTTTCACACATTACATTTAAGAAGATCGACCTTATTTATAAAGTTATATATTATGGGCTAACTTTTTTACCTCTTTCGTACATGTCCTACTCAGGGTGACTGATGGTCACTTGTTTTGTAAATGACAACATAATTACTTATGAAAAAGAAAATATACTTGCATAAGTAAGACAATGGAAATAATGCAGCCATAGAAAAAGGTGTAGAATATTTCAATTGATAGCAATAAATATAATCAATATTGTGACTTTGTGGGAAAGTCCGAGTTGCAGATGTTCCAAATATTCTCTATTTTCGTAGAAATACACTCTGATCAATAATCAGGTAACAGCATTACGATACATACACACAGTATACCAAGGTCGATGATCAAACAGTGTTCTGATTACATCACTTTACAACATCAGCTCTCGTTAAAACGACACTCTACAGCTGTTTACTCCTCTCTGTTTACGACTCACTCTTGGCGAGTCGTCGCCTTCTTAAATACCTCATCTGATAATTCCAGACTGTTCCGGAACAATTAAGAAACCAAATAATCTCTACCATTGAAGATGTCACCAAAAATTTCCATTTATCTCAGTTTGTTTGTTCGGCAGACCTTTATCTGCGTGATATCCTTTTCTGCCGGCTCTTTGTGTACACAAGCAGATAACGGGTTCGCGACAATATTAAATGATTTTACTCGTATAACAACATGGTTGGCTTTTTTAAGTAATCAAATTTGACTTTTATTACGATTATTACCAAATAATTACGATTTGTAATTATTATTTCCTTTGGCGGAGAAGGCACGAATAAAATTGATTGAATGTTTGGTTACTTTCTTATATTTAATCTTCAAAATACGCAAGCAGTAAATGATCATTGTGATTATTTTTTATTTTTTATACCAGGCGTCATTGGATAAAAGTGTTATACGATATTACGTGTTGCTTTCTTGGGTCGCTGTGAATCCCTGAAAATTTGTAGCAGGTAAAAAGGTTTGAAAAATGGAGATATGCCAACTCCTACAAATTTGTTTATTGGTAAATCTGTTTAGCAACACGTGGTCAGTTACAGGCAGTAACTATTCTCAGTCACAATCAAATGCTAGCAATCTGCCGGGCCATACATATCTACATCACCATGGAAGTTTATAGTAATTTTTCTTTCTTTTTATTATTTTGATGATGGACCAAGATAACAAGTTTAAGCTCTGAAACCAATATTATAGTTGCACAGTACCAAGTCTGTACGAAGTATGAGGGAAAGTATCATATTTTATTGTAACTTTGAAATTATTTTAATTATGCTAACTGCGACTTTACAGGAATTCACTGATATCTAATTTGAAGGTTCTTTAATTTACATAATTTCTGCATAAAATTATTAGCACCAACAATAGAAGTATGTAGGATATAAACTTTACACATGCAGAAAACCAATTTTAAACTCAGACTGTTACAATATTATACCACTTCTTGGCATAATTCATTTGCCTTAAAAATACTTCCTTTGCCTTTCATTGCCTAAAAATTAGATTGTTTCTCTCAGTCATATATGTACCACAAAAGCGGGTGTAAACTGTAGAATTCTCACAGAACGTAATATCGGCAGACACATCAATATTTCACGTCAGCCAGGCAATAGAAGCGATGATTTGTCAGTCAATATTATTGGATTATGATTTTGGCAAATGGATGCAACACAATATATAATATCAAACAAGCATATAACATATCACATCCAACCAGCAATGATAAATTATCGTTTGAACAAAGCGATCAAAATTTTGGCACGCTTAGTGCGATGTACGTCTTGACAACCAACAGCATAAAACGTCATGAGCAGGGTACGTCATGGCATTTTGAATTAAATGGGAAGCTCTTAGCACCATCGGGCTACCTGCATGCTGTTAGCTTGGGATTTGTAGAAATGAGCTACAGAAGCTGGACAACTGTGATTGAGAGAGACTATCATTAATGTCTGCTGGAAGAATACCCCCATCTTTAAACCATATATAAAAGGACTCTTCCTACCTATCTGGCGTTTCTGCCATCCCGACATGGAACATCCTTAATGAACTGTTTCATACCATAAAGCATAATATGATAAACGACAGCAATTTAGGTCTATATCTGTTATTTTAATTTTAATGTTCTTTAAAAGAAATAAGAACCTAAAAATCTTTTAAAAACGAGATGAGGGCAGTATTTTTGCTACTACCTTAAATCTGGAAGTGAAAAACAATTCATAAGTAGAATGACAACCGTTATGGTGGGGAGAGAGTGGGAGAGAAAGAGAGAGAGAGAGAGAGAGAGAGAGAGAGAGAGAGAGAGAGAGAGAGAGAGAGAGAGAGAGAGAGAGAGAGAGAGAGAGAGAGAGAGAGAGAGAGAGAGAGAGAGAGAGAGAGAGAGAGAGAGAGAGACAAGCGATCGAAATATAATTACGGCATACCTTCGATTTATTATGAACTTTAATTCTATCGCCTAAAAATATGCAGATAACTCAGCTAGCACACCTGTCCGCCTGTTTCTCCGCAACTTTTAGTCAGTAACACATTATATAAAACTAAACATGCATATGCCAAATTAATATTTTGTCAATCCACATTTTGCTTGCCTTTTATGGATATTTCACACAAGGGAGATTGTTTGGAGTAGCCTGACAGTCCGGGTAGCTCAGTTGGTTAGACATTCACTGACCTACTCCTCTCAAGTTTGTGGGTTCAAACCTTGCCCAGGCCGATAACATTTAAATGTGATTAAAACCATCATCATCTTCTTCTTCAAGGATTGGACCCTGTGACACATTGCGTTCTCTTCAAAAGCCTACTGATCCTTCCAGCGTAGAGCTGGGCGTCCCACATCTCTTTTCCTTTCGGCATATAATCTAAAACTCTTCTTGGAAGTCGTTCCGCGTCCATTCTTAAAATATGATTTTTACATTCAATTTTGTTCTTTACTATTTTACTGTTTAAATTAAAAATCCCAAGCTCTTATCTTATTTTTTTCGTTTCTTACGTGGTCTATTCTTTTATAACCTGCCACGCTTCTCAAAAATCTCATCGCTGCCGATTCTAACTTTGCATTTTCTTTTTGTTCTTGTAATTTACGTCCTCCAACGTTAAGTCATACTTTTTGCGTTGGTTCTTTGCCAGTGTCCATATTTCGGAACCATATGTTAACGTTGGGACTGCCATTATCTTATAAAATTTTATCTGTGTTTCCTTTCGTGTTTTCCTGTTCAGCGTTCTTATTATAGTCCCACATATTTGATTGAATCTGTTTAATTTCTCCTCCATATACCTCTACTGCTGCTGTTTAGCCTAGATAGTTAAAACTATTAACCTGTTCTATTATTTCATTGTTTATAACTATTTTTGCTCTTATGTTGTTCTTTCCTCTAAAAGCCATTACTCTAGTTTTGTGTTCTGAGACTGAAAGGTTATATGTTTCCGCTATGTTGTTTAAACTATATACTGCTCTTTGCATGTCATCTTCTGAGTGGGATATTATTACTTAATCATCAGCAAATAATATGTTTCCATTGGGTACATTTTGTTTTATACTTTGTTGCCATTCTTGTACCGTATTATCGATATAGATATTAAAAATTATAGGCGATAGAGAGCATCCTTGTCGTACTCCTTTATTTATGTTCACTGCTTCTGTTTTCCTTCCATTCTTTATTATAGCTATTGTAGTGTTTTTATACATACCTTGTACAGTCCCTATTAAATGTGCTGGTACTCAACAATTTTCCATGTCTATCCAAAGTGATAAAAGAAAACCCCAATATTAGCAGATTTACAGGCATGTAAAAGTACTCCTGCTGTAAGAAATAACGAAACACCGATGGAACTGATATAATTTTAGCAATTGCCAGAGCCGTTAAAAATATTGAAGAAACACTTTAAACATAAAAGACACTGCTATTATTTCTCCTGCTGAGTGATTATCGCTATAATATGCTTCCGTGTAGGTCGCTAGATGTGTCTCTGTAATGTATAATCAACGTATATTTATGGGTGATTCAAATACACGGGAAACAGTAAATCTCAACTTTGTGAGGATATAATCAATTAATTTTCTAATACCCAGGATATTGAAAAACGAGCTCTTGTTGTTCGTCCCGTTATTAGTAAATTTCGCTTTGATTTGAAACTATTTCTCCAATATCACTTAACTCAATGCTGATGTAGGCTATCATTTTGTAGAAAATACCAATTACTTCAAAAGTAAAATTCGATATTATACAATCGAGACCATTCGTAAACCAATTCTGAACACTCAGATTACAAGGCGTCTTCATTTTTCTGAACCGATTAACGTTTTTTGATACATTTGAGGGGTTTAAGCTAGTTTTTGAAAGTATTCGAGACCTTGCTAACAAAAACAATCGATCATTAAATGAAGAATATTATAATGAAAGTCACATTTATCTGAATACTATCAATATGTTACCACAATAAGCTTATTACGTAATCTGCAGTGGTACATATTGTCGCGAAGCCGTTATCTACGATAGCGCTGCTAGCGTACACAGAGGGCCGGCAAATAAAGATAGCTGAGATAAAGTACTTACCGGCATAGATTAAGTTACGCTTCTGGAAGGTGATAGATTATTCGGTTTCTTTATTGTTCCGGAAATATCTATAACTTATCAATGAGGTATTTAAGAAGGCGACGACTCGCCAAGAGTCAGTCGCGAACAGTCGTAAGCAGTAAACAGCTATAGAGGGTTGTGAACAGATCTTGTATAACATGAGTGTTGTAAACAGAGGTAATCAGAACGTTTGTTATTGTCATTGACTTTGTTAGACTGTGTGTATGAGTCGTAATGCTGTTACGTGAGAATTGAACAGTGTATTTCTACGCAAATAAAGAAAATTTGGAATATCTGCAACTCGGACTTTTAACTCTAAGAACCCACAGAAGTCACAATAGCAATTTGAACAAATTTTGGGGTAAGAAATTTTCCATCTTTCTTTAAGTTTCTAACATTTTCTTTCCTTTTTCGCGATTGCATTGGACCAGACATGGAATTTTAAGGCTAGTACATAGCGCGCAATTGATAAACATATGACTATCACTGCTGTTCCATATGTATAGTTATCTATGCCATTGAATATCTTAAAGGAACTGAGATAATAATTAATGAATCTCAACTAAAAAGAAATGGATAAAAGAATAAGGTTTTCCAAGAATCATTTGCTTACATGCTATAAATGTTAGAGGGTATAAAATGTAACAGATCAGATTTGCTTTTATTTTATTTATATTTAATAACATAATACACAGGTTACTTAGTTATTTCTCTTTATTTAGAAGTACGCAATAATTTGTGTAACCTGATCCTACTACATGCTAATTATTCAACTTTATTTGTCGGTGTAAAGCAATAATTAGCCAGGGATGTGTTACGAAATGAATCAGCTAAAAGTGAAGGTTATCTGAGATAAAGAAGGGATTACATTTCCGGCATTGACATTGTAAACTCTGCCTCGCTGCACGTAATGTGTTTGAGGGCATCCCACGCAGAGAATGACGTGTGTATCTAATGAGCCGTGATTGCCATACAAGGCAACCTGCATTGGCAGTCACTCTCTTTGCAACCGACATCAAATATGTGTGATGCAATGAGCCTCTTTCACTCCCTTTCAGGTTAGAGGACATTTGAGTAATGGAATGTTTGCTTTTGATTTAACTCTTGGAGCTACAGCAATATCATGTCATGAACAGAAGTCTCTGTAACAGAATCCGAAGGAAGAATATGTTGATAACCCTCTGAATTGGAATATGTTCCCCAGTTGGTAACTTTTTTCTTAATGCTATTTTTATTGTTTGTTTATATAGAGGGTCTAAGAAAGCACATTTTCAATTAAATATTCACGTCATATTTTTCTGTAGAACATAACATATTCCCATTTTATAGTCATTAACACCTGCTCATAAATTTTGAAGTGGTGACACATGAAATGATAATTTAGAAAACAATATTTGCAAGGAAACCTTCCAATCCTAATTTTCATGTATATTCCCATATTTACCATTTATGACGACCGAGGGAAATCTGACAGACTTAGACGGTCTGACAAAGAAGGTCAGAGAGGGATTTTACAGGTCCGAGCTTTAAACGATCTCGGCAAACACTCTCATTAAAGCTCCGGTAAAGAGAATTATATATATATATATATATATATATATATATATATATATATATATATATATATATATATATATATATATATGAGAAGTGTATTATTATATAATCTAAGGATATTTTGAAAATAGGAAACGAATCCGATACGGAATAGGAGAACGAACTTTATGCCCAAAATCTGTTGCGTATTCACACTTATGTGTTGGTTAATTTTCACACCGTTAACGTAAAGGAAGAATGTCAGTTTAACAGCTATAATGAATAACAAAACTTAGTAAGCAACTATTATTTAGGAGACTTAGGTAATTGTTTAATCATTAACGTTGTGGGTTAGAACGTAATGCATGAAAGCAACAACATGGGCAATCCATTACTTTAATAAGAATTTGAAATCGAACCGGTGGATTATATACACACAGATATTGGAAAGGCATGTACAATTGGGTGCCCGTCGTTGATTTTTAAAAACCCTAGGATGAGTTACACATTCCATTCATCTTCGACGGTGTCATAGGAGGTAGAAAAGATAATTTTACATTTCATCCAAAATTATATACAGAAATGATACACGTGTTGAGGCTCAAGGATTAGAAAACAACATTTCAAACTGTCTGTGTACATTTGTAAGTGATCTGGGAACAACATAAGGAGGATTTCCTTCGGGACCTCCAGTTTCCCCACCATCATTCTACCGATTGCTTCATCATCTTCACCCATTTTCGCCAATTTTCATTCCGATCATCTACTTCATTCCGGGAACCAGGCTGATCACCCATCCGTTGGATTTCTCTCTCTGATTCATAGATGTGGCTCCCTCACCCGCGCCTAAAGTGACATAGGTGTCCCATAGCAAGAGAAGAAGATAGGAAAGGTGGTTAAGTACTAATCCTTATTTTTAAGTTCAGTTTCTGTCTGGTAAAGTACCGTAGATTGGCATGCAGAGCTTGAAGGTTTTTTTAGCGTTGCTATCCAAGAAATCTTCACGTGAATCTCACTATAGCCATTCTTACAAGGATATCCTATTAATTTGAGAGGACTGTGTTATCTGTGAAGCAACGGTACCACTGACTTGAAAGCTTAAAGTAAATAACATGTTACACAGTAATTCAAATAAACACCTATGTATTAATAATTTGTTACGGCGTGTTTGCAGCAAAATGGCTAGATAGCAATATCTTAACAGTTTAAATAATTTGAAATTTGTTAAGTTAGACTCAAAAACTCAATGCCTGGTCTCCGTACGGCTGCTCTTAACCATCTTGGCCAACATGCTAGCATGATGATGGGCGCGCCTTGGTAGCGTAGATGGTAGCGTGTCTGCCTCATATTCGAGAGGTCCCGAGTTCGAATGTTGGTCAAGGTGAGTTACCTGGATAAGGTTTTCTCCGGGGTTTTCCCTTAACCTGAAAGACACATGTCGGGTTTCTGAATTTTGACTTCTCTTCGAAACTCCGAGGTGTTAACATCTCTTCGCAGACACGCACCATGGGAAAGAAGAACGCCGGCAAGAGAAAGTAGTACAGCCAGCCGCTGAAGAAGGGCTTAGCGCAGCCGTCGCCAGACAGCTCCCAGCCACCATCACCCGTCTCTCCAGCACTCTCGGCGGTCGAAAAGGAGCCTACAGCGGAGCTGGCCCAGAAGTTCTGGGTTTCTCGGCCCCCTTCTCCTACCGCGCCGGACTCTCACCAGGCGCCTAGCCCTCCACCATCTCCCTCGGCACCTGGGCCTTCCCGTAGAACATCGCCAGTCACTACGCAGACGTCTGCAGGCAACTCCAGCCGGCCACCCTCACCAAAAGTCGCCAGTAAACGAACACCTTCACCGCAGCTACAGCCAGCAACCGAGTCTCCAGCAACCCTCACCGCCGTCATTGTCGGAGTTCCTCGCGATCTTCCCATTCGCTTCGTCTAAACTGCCTCTTCACATCAATGACCCTCTGTAATGAAAGCCACCAGGATCACCACTAGGTGAGGCCCCACCACCCTTGTACGAATTCAGTTCACGCTGCAGGGTAATACCACGCTGCCTTGAGCACCAGCCTGCCCTTGTTAGGGCAATGCCTGGTAGTAGAGGCCGCACGCACCAGCAATACTTCCCATGCAGAAGATGCAGCGCGAATGGGCCTGACGTCTCCACCTGTAGTGCGCCACCGAGGTGCCTCTACTGTGGTGCCTCCTCACTCACATCAGAATTCAGAGAACACCATCTACGCCGTCACCGCCGATACTGCACTACATGCAGGGGTTTCGGCCACTTCACAGGACAGGCCCAGTGCCCTCTTTACCCTCGCCCAATGCAGCCAGCAAGAAGGACTTCAAGCACCTGCGCTGACCACATCACCGCTTCACCCGATGTACTACTCCTTCTGCAAGAGTTACGTGAGAAACTCCGGCACACCAGCGGGCGCATACTACACATTGAGGATACTTTAGCCGCTACCCCTTACCCAGGACCTCTTCAGATGAGATTCAGGACCTCCACTCGGAGGTACTGAACATCAACACACGCATAGGCAATCTGGAAGATGCAGTCACCACCGCCAGCTCTAATCATGCCGCCGCCTCTGAAGCCTGACAACATCTGAATACAAGACTCGCTTCCATCACTTCACAGGACAAAGCACTCTCCGACATTCTCACTCACGTGCAAAGGATATCATCTACCGCAGCTGCCAACAAGAATGCCCTTCTCTCACTTCAACGGAAAGCTCAACACCTAACAACACACGTCACCGGCATCAGAACCTTCGAACCATCAGAACTCACAGACCTACGAAGCCTCACCAAGGAACTTTACAAACACATCACTACTGAAGACCAACACAGCATACACGATAAACTAGATGAGATCCTGGAGGAACAAGTGTAGCTTCACCGGCGAATCACCGAGCTCCATCACGCCACCCACGCACCGCCGTCTGCATACTATGAGACTTCACCTGAACTTCAAGGAACAAGCTGGCTCCAACTTCCGCCTTTACTCTGAGTCCAGCTTGACTAACTACCCTGCGGAGCCCTCAGCCTGGACTTATGCCTCCCCTACTATCGTCCCCTAAAGAGACTAATTATCTCCCACGCGCCTCGATCAGGGCCTTGGTCATGATCGACGCCTGACCATTATTGTTTACCCACTTGCTGCCATCGGCAGCTCGCACTGCAACTTTACCCAGAATAATGAGAGTGCTTTTAGGGGGATCCCCACAGGTTGTAATAAAGCCACATCCACTTCCTACCTTACATTCACCTTTCTTAAATAAATGAAATGTCCCCACCCCACCAAAAGGAACCTTACCTTTAATATTGAGGGTGCTTTCAGCGGAACCCCAACAGGCTGAGATAAAGCCGCACCCACTGACGTCCTTACTTTTCACCTCCTATGCCTTGCTAGTAGTTAAAGAATGATCCATTTCAGTCATCGTCCGATATGACTAAATGTTGCAGGACGTAAATTAAACAAATGACAAGAATGACCAATTACTTATCTGGATAACCTACACGGCTAGTGCGGAAGAACGATTAATTTCCCACCATTGACCTAATACGAAACCTGGCACTTAAGTACTTACAGCATAGTAAGTCCCCACAAAGGTACATAACTCATTTTATAAGAGAGACCCTACTAGTTTACTGTGAAAAGTACGAGTTGTAGAATTTAATGTCATGTTGGCATGTTGGCCATGGTAGCTCCATGATTAAGAACATCCCCATGTAGAATGAGTGCTTTGTGGTTCAAGTACCGCATTGAGTTTTTCAGTCTGACTATCCAAACTGCCACATGGCTAGTATGGAAGATCGGTTAATTTTCAATTTGAGTAATGATGGTAATTTGGTCAGTTTATTTATGCTGGCTGAAATTCTGTACGGCTGATGCTGTAGCTAGAATAATATCCTCGGTTAGTACATCGTACGTTTCACTGATAGTCTTTGGTTGCATACCCAGGAATTAAGATGGCTGTATTGTAAATAGGTATATACTCAAGTGTTAGATTTTAATCTGGAGAGTGCCAATTATTGATATCGACTGAGATCTTTACTGACAGAGGGAATTTTGAGTTATAAATTGTTTGGAATGTTTATAGAATTAGTATTATAAATGTTCTCATAAGTGTTATTTTCGATTTATTCAGCATACTGGCATCAAAAGGCAATCACCGAAGCTACTGAAAAGGATACATCATAATTATACAATTCTGGTTGATATCAAAGTAGTAGCCCAATCATGACAAAATTCCTTTCCAAAAGACCAATTTTAAGATCACAAAAACCAGATTAGAGTAATAATTTTAGCATGCTCATACTCTTCCTTCTCCTCCTCCTCCTCCTCCTCCTCCTCCTCCTCCTCCTCCTCCTCCTCCTCCTCCTCCTCCTCCTCCTCCTCCTCCTCCTCCTCCTCCTCCTCCTCCTCCTCCTCCTCCTCCTCCTCCTCCTCCTCCTCCTCCTCCTCCTCCTCCTCCTCCTCCTCCTCCTCCTCCTCCTCCTCCTCCTCCTCCTCCTCCTCCTCCTCCTCCTCCTCCTCCTCCTCCTCCTCCTCCTCCTCCTCCTCCTCCTCCTCCTCCTCCTCCTCCTCCTCCTCCTCCTCCTCCTCCTCCTCCTCCTCCTCCTCCTCCTCCTCCTCCTCCTCCTCCTCCTCCTCCTCCTCCTCCTCCTCCTCCTCCTCCTCCTCCTCCTCCTCCTCCTCCTCCTCCTCCTCCTCCTCCTCCTCCTCATCATCATCATCATCATCATCATCATCATCTTCATCATGATCCTCATCAATGAGGTGGAGATTGTCAAACAAAATTGTTCTATAATAAGTGATAGGAACGCGTTAGTTTCTTGAAATTTTCAGTCATTATGGATACCTATCTTCATTGACCTATTTCTTATTACATACTGACCTAGATAATTAAGATTAGAGCGTAGGAAGGAAGTGGTCTTCTTCTACGTGAGGCTTCGTCTTTTCCAGGACGTCACTCCAAACACTTCTGTTTCTAAGTACAAGCAAGGCTGAATGACTGTACTTATTTTAGAATGAAAGAATAAGGAAAACTGTATTATGGAAATGTCGTTTTTAGAATGCTTATGTAAGACGTACCGGGTTATGAAATAGATGTAGAACTATGAAGCAATGAAGACTAAGATGAAAAATAAAACAGCGTTCCTTTGTAAAACCAGCATGACTGGATGTTATCTCCGCAAACTAAAGTGAGTCACTCAATAGAAGTAATAATCACAGTTTACTTAACAACTTAGCAGACTTCCAGGAATTCTTGTTTACTTGCGTGATCACATTTATTACATTCTGGGATTTGAAACCGTATGCATGTTGCTAACCTTGGCAGTTTGAAACTTAATCTTTGCCACGAAATTTTCTTTATACCGTACTAAACAGATCTTGAAAACGATTTATTAAAATAATAAAAGTCTTTTATAGACTTTTTATAAACAAATATACTTTCAAGCAACTTAAACGGGGTCAGTGGAAAAATGAAGGATATTCAAGTCGTAAACCAAACTGATTAGTCTATCTTATACATTTGTATTCTATGTTGCAGAGAAAAAATATAAATAGAGTAATCATCGCTTTAATTAAAATATTCCCAGCAGTAAAAGGAAATCACCTCAGGATATTCTGAAGCTTATTCAGTTGTACATTGCGATATAAAAGAAAAATAATAACATAAATTTGACATTTTGGTTTCTGCATTCAAAGTTTTGTAGTGTTCACATATTTTAAATTATATGATATACCATTTCTAAGTGATAACAGATTTCTAATGTGGTTTGACGTGAATTAAAATTAAGTTTACAGTTATAAACGATTAATAGTTAAGTAAAAATGCATAAAATAAATTCCGCACAAAGTTTAAACAACTACATAGCTTATTCCTGTTTAATATTCTAATTTCTGCCAATTCTGAGAATTATTTCTTACTTTTTTGTGGGAAAATTGATTTACAAAATCTGAATTCTTAACTGAGCTCCCTTTTCCAGTAAAATGAGGAAAAATATTTAAGTGGTTTTAAATTGGTAAACAGAATAGCATAAATAGTGATTTCAAAGATGGAAAATCAAATTGGGCACATAGCTTGTAATAGAAAATTATAAAGTTAAAGCACTTGCAGATATTTTATTTCTTCTTACGAAATGTAATATACTAATATAATATAAATAAAATATCAATATACTTCCCTTTTCATTGCTCTATATGACTTACTCTAAAAAAGATCAAACAATAAAAAGAAATTACTTAGAGAACATATAGCAGGGTGACTCAAGCCTCATGCCAAAGGCCCACATTTGGAAGATCAAAACTCATGGGCTCATAACTCTGTTTTATTTTTCATGCTTTACCATAAATATAGATATTTAATAACATGACCCAAATTTACACCTTAAATTTAAATCAATGGTAAAAATATATGCCTTGAAATCCTTTGATGGATGAATGTTTTAGACCATCAGCACCACTATCTATCTAATAAGATATCTATCTAAGATATCCGCGATCTAGTTGTGCATGACCACCGAATCAAAATTCGTGAGATTTCTGAAGATGGAGGCATCTCAACTGAGCGAGTGCACAATTTCCTGCATGAAAAATTGGCAATGAAAAAGCTGCATGCAAGATGGGTGCCGCTTAATTGCTCACAGTGGACCAAAATCCGCAACACATTTTGCACCGATTTGTGACCGTGAATGAAGCTTGGATCCATCATTACACACCAGAGTCCAATAGGTAGTCAAAACAATGGACAATGCCTGGTGAAAGTAAGCCGAAAAAGCTGTATGTAAGATGGGTGCCGCTCAATTGCTCACAGTGGACCAAAATCCGCAAGAAATTTTGCACCGATTTGAATGAAGTTTGGATCCATCATTACAGACCAGAGTTCAAAAAGCAGTCAAACCAGTGGACAGTGGCTGGGGAAAGTGCACGAAAGAACGCAATGATCACTTTGTCACCTAGTAAAGTGATGGTCACTGTTTCTTTTGGGGGGGGGGAGGGAGATTATTAAGCAATAATACTCATTAACTATTTCGGAAAACGCAGAACCATAACTGGTGCCTATTATGCTTCATTGTTGGATCGTTTGCAACATGAGCTTACTTGAAAAGAGGCTGAGATTGAAACACGAAATGGTGCTCTTTCACCAAGATAATGCAGGCATCAGCAATCGCAATTGCGAAAGTGCATGAGCCGGGTTAAGAATTGGTTCTATGTGCTCTTATTCACCGGAATTAGCCACAAGTGACTTCTTCCTATTCCCAAACTTGAAGATTTGGTTTGGTGGGAAGAAATTTTCATCAAATAAAGAAATGATAGTCACCGTCAACGAGTACTTTGCAGACATATTTTTCCGATGGGATGAAAAAGCTGAATGGAGACTATGTCGAGAAATAAGGTGAAATGTTCACGAAAATAAATTTTTCTTGATTTTTACCAGACTTATCAAACGACCCTCGTACATGAGTAATCAGGGTTGATATCTTGCACAGGGCGGACTTAAAATTACCGCCCCAGAACCGAAATCGGACTGTCACCAGGGCAACGGCGACGTAACCCAAACAAACTCGTGAACCCCTAAACATCTATGTGACTTGTCCTGGATTATTACGCTTCTCTTGACTATAATGAAATTATAATGAATCCAATTCGCGAAGGAAATTATAATGATCAGCAGAAATTTATTAGATAAATGGGGCGTCTACTGTAAATAATTTTCAGTTTAGGTATGAATGCAAATTTTACAGGGTACGGAATGATATAATTGTACTATATCTAATGTTTCATTTTTCTCTTGAACTGAGTCCGCAGCTCCTTCGGTAAATAGCATGTGTTTTATTTGTTGACAGCGTTTAATTTCTTCGAAAATTTCCTCTTGTCATATCGGAGTTTTAAGAACATGTTGTATGTAAAATGTAGACAAATGAAAAGGAATGGCTAGAAAAGAAACTGTAAAATTATTTTTTTCCAATTTTCGAATTCATTAAAATCTGTCACTTCAGTAACATGAACTGGTTCAAATTTATCGCCACTTCCCCTTGCTTCACCATTTAGCAGTATAATTAAGTACCCATAACAGCTTGTTTTTCGGATAGCTTACTCACTGGGGAATCGAACATAAAGTGTTTATAATCTCTTACAGTAGCAGTAGGTGGTCAACATCACAACCGTCGTAAAATGCACCGTTAAAATCATCCTTAATGTCACATTAAGAAAAGCACTAACCAACTCACCAACCAACTTGAACCGCTCACTCGCAAACATGCTTTCTTATATACGCATTGCAATTTTCACGGAATATTCTAGTGTAAGTTCTGTCTAGTCAATGGGTGTGCAGTTCGGACTCAAAGGAACCTGACCCTCCCGCCCACTAATCACCGTCATAAATATATCTCCACGTTTCATAAACGGAACACTGTCGTTGAGGACCAATAGCAACACTGATTTTCTTGAAATGACAGTCGCATGTTTAATCCACGTGGAGTTTCGGTTACCAAACTTCCAACTTCCAGTTGATCTACTTCATTACGAGCAGAAATTCGTTGTGTGTCACGATGTGGAGACCGTGGGAGGGAAATGCAGTGGTAAATGCAAATGAAGTAGTAGATAACTTTCAGTCAAGTGAAAATAATCAAAGTGATGACAATAGTGTGAATAAATTGGAAAGTGTTGCTGGGCCGAGGTATGTTACTGGAAAAGCCTAAAAAACAAAGTTATAACGGGAACTCCTTCTAAGCAAATTCAAGGGTTTGTTTAGAACACATATAAATATGTGCTGAAAAATAATCTTGGGAAGGGATAATGCATTGAACCTGATGATAATTTCTGGGTATTCACAGAAATACGGTAAGAAATATTTGTGATGAAAGGAATACCAAAGATCAAGTGTGACAACAAACGGAAGCGTTTCTCTAAAGTAGATAATTTCACATGCGATTTAATTCGCCGAGAAATTAATAGATTCTATGCAAAAGGGATAGCGCCCACCTTAGGCGAATTGGTTGCATATTTGCAAGAAATTTGTGATTTTCCTCATGGGCACTGCACTTTGCGTGGCCTCCTAAGGCGCTGGGTTTAAAATACCGCACTTTGAATAAGATAAGGGTTATTATGGAATCCAGTAGAATTGTAGCTTGGCGATATATATGTGTTAACCTCCCAATAAGATTGGGCTATAACAGCTATGTGCCCCAATATTGTAGAATGGAAAGGGTACCTGATAAATGAAAATAGAAGGCTTCAAAAAAGGAAATAGAATGATAAGTAACACAATGCTGAAAGTAAACAGAGTATCATAAGCGATATTCTTGCAATGTTTATTTTGTAACATAGATGTGAAACTCTCTCCATGGTCATATATAAAAGAGGCCCATTTGAGCAATATTGACATGAAAAATGTGTACCAAGGAAAGCGTATAAAAAGAATTCCATCGTCCAATGTATAGATAAAAGCATCGACACATTTACAAAGCAAATCCCGCTGCTAGATTCGGATATCGGAGAATCTTGTGCCCCCCTCCTACACAAACACAAACACATACACAAACACACACACATACACTCACATGAGCGAATGAAAGTGCACAAAAAGTAAGGGATATATGAGGACGGATGGTAGAGAAAAGCAGCAGTGTTTGATCATCAGATAGGTAGCGTTTTATACTCCTCAATCGATTTCTGATTTCTATTTGTGGAAACCGCCGATGCATGTTCCCTCCTTCCAACATTCTCATACCGGTCGGCGTCGTGAGATTGAGGAGAGATGAGAAATAAAAAGAGCTGGAATAAAAACAACCCTCACAGCCAACTTTATAATGAGAAAAAGTTGGGTTTTGGGAATAAAGGCAAGAGGCCTTAGAGAGCAGTTTTACTCATGCTTCTCTTTTCTATAGACCAAGAATAAAAATTTGGTACAAATACTACTTACTTGGAATCAAGAAGAATCAATGACTACTAATACCGTTTTAAGCTCCCTCTTTGGAAAGCCGAGCTTATTAAACTGAAAATCTGCAAGGATTACTTGGGTATATGTAGGTCGAAATCTGTAACAGATTTGGCTAAAGCACTCAGATATCCACCACATAAGTAATAATTTTAGCCGAGTTAGGGCCTTCTACTTGCCTACAGCATGTTTTCATTTCAATGAATAAAAAGCATTAAGCTGACGAATTACTTGGTACTTTTGATGTTCTGTGTTATAAATTAAAAAGAATTTTATGTATTTCATCAGAATTCTACCATTTGTATCCATCTTTAAACAAAGTATTTAAATAGCTTATCAATCTCTTTACTTCACGTTAATTGGGGGCAACTGTAAATAATGTTATTACATTTTACACTAGATGCAATAGGAATAGGCTTAAGCGATAGTCAAATATTTTAGGAGTTGGTCACTATGTGATGTACTTGAAATTGTTATTTTTGCATGAACAGGATATTGAAAAACGGATAAATCTTCCTCTTTGAGGAAAATATAAATTGTGAAAAATTAAAACTAAAATACAGAGTACCCCAGAAGTAGCTGTTCATGTTCATCTTGGCTCATGTAGTCGGTTTGGTCTCAAATATATCGAGCATGGGCTTTAGGAGGGCTGATCTGCATAGAGAATTCAGAAAGTATGCAAAATGTTTTCAAAACAAGCATGTTTAACCAGCGCAGAGTATATGAAAAGACATGATTTACCAAACACGTTATTTTATTCTTCGTCTAATATATTTCCCACTATTAATGTAAACCCTAAACAAAACTTAGGAACCTCAAGTTTCGGGTGCTGTACGAAGATTTCTAGAAAATGTTTCCACTCAGATTAATCGTCATATGTACCATTAAAAAATATTATCCCCAAAACGGCTCTGCCTTAATTAAAGTGCCATGCACTTAAGATAATTTCAGGACAAATGTACCCCGTTATGCCGAAATTGAGGGATGCAATGAAAAAAGAATCGTAATGGATTTCAAAGGGACATTGTATATTGGTTAAAACGCTAGCAGGTGCAGCTGGGATTTAACAAAGTGATGGGAGAAGGCATGTTCATAGCAGGGTTTCTAAGCTGATAACACTTGACTCCATTCGAAAAGGCATTGTTCGGACCCTTAATTATGGCATGATCGAGACTAATAATCAAAATGGACAAAATAGTCACAAAAGGAATGTAGGTGTGAATAAAGACAGGCTTCGAGAGGTAAAATCACATACAGCTGCAGTGAAGAAGACACAACTGGGTAGGCGGTTCCTGAAGAAAACAACTGGTTCTATTTTCACCAAAGGCAGAGCAGAACCGAAGAGAAAAGGTATCTATCGGTTCCTACGTAAATAACGAATTAAGTGTTATCGCGTAATATGCATTTGACATTTGGTAACTCTGAACAGTGATATATTGGTAACACTTGGTCGGCAACTTCGAGTTTGATGTGACGATAAAAAGAATCAGTCATTAAACCAGTCTGAAACTTGTATTCCAATGTCATTAGAACCCTCCTTACTCCCATACTTATCCACGCATATCCTTTGACGGTACTTTTGCTCTACCCTGAGGATAGGCCACACTGTTTCAAAATTTACAACATAAGAATAAGCTGTATCAAACTAGCCACCAATGCGTGCAGCAACCTTTCCTAGTGCATAAGCAGTTCATATGAAAAGAACATTGAATCACCCGTATCTTGAAACCTTTTTAAATGTGCTTAGAAATCCTCTTTATGCTGGACTAGGTTTGCAAAACTGGTAAACTGAAAGATGATGTTTCCTTAAAACACAATTTATGTCACTTGCAATTTTGAATGAGTAAACCATTCCGGAAATATTCACTCTTATTTTGTTTCGTATTACTATTTTCTGAAATACTAATACTTCATTCGTTTATACTTTCTCTACAACATATAGTTTTCCACACAAACGCTGATACGACAATTTCACTGTAACTACATGAAGTCAATGAGTAAATAAATGAAACAAACATATACAAAAGTTCTGCCTATGGCATGAGTATGTTAATTCCCACACCAGAGAATAACATTTACATAGAACGTTATTTCCATAATTCTGATTTTCGGAAAAATGGTTATAACGAGTTTGATTAAATACTATTTGTTTATAATATTTTGTTGCAAAAGAGATGTATATCTTAAATTTTCTGGAAATGCCCAAAGAAGTCCTCTTCAAACTGAATGACATTTCATAATTGGTAAACAAAATCTTACAGTGCGGGAAATATAAGTGCATATGGAAAAATCACACAATTAATGATCAGCACAATGTTTTCCTAAAGGGAGTATTTCCAAGATATTCCTTGTTATTTATTTGCATTTTCTAATTCTGATACCTTTTCTCAAATGGGAAGACGATTTTCGGTTGTTTTGATTTGTTTTACATGTCGCTTTAGCTTACTATCCTCGCTGTACACAAAAGGCAACATATAAGACAATCAATTCTACGAATGCATGTCTCGTTTTTATATGATGCAGATTTCTTGTATTGTAATACGTCGTCCAACGGTAAGTCATATCGGACGATGAATGAAATGATGCTCAAGTGAATCAGGTGTCCATGGAGTTTACAGTTACCTGACATTCATCTATAATGATAAGCGAAAACCACGGTAAACACTTATCCAGATAAATCACCCTAACCAAGATTCGAACACGGGACCTCTTGAACGTGAGGCAGACACGCTACCATCTAAGCTACCGAGGTGGGCATGAAGTAGATTGGAGGGAGGTGTGTTTAAACATAGTTTATAGATATGTATTAGAGAAAGTCATGCGACGAGTGTGCACTGATTTGGTTTTATCTCGTAACGATGCAAAGAGGCGGAATTTTAAAGATATCACACAGTATCTATCTTTTATAGGGTAGCATTATCGCTTGAATCCTCTGTATTCCCATTCTCCTTCGCACCTACAACAATATTAACAAAGAGATCTCGATTGACATGCAATAGAGGAATAGGCGTTTTAAGAATAGTTGCTGCAAATGTTATTTGAACAAATGCAGCATAGCTTTGTTGTGCGCGTGTGTGTGTGCGTGCGTGTGTGTGTACGTAATTCTGCCGTGTGTTGAATTTTTTGTGGTTATAAAGTCCGGCTTATTTTGAATATTTAAAGAAGTTGCAGAATACCGAGTTTCACAGTAAGCTTGCATATGTACGACACTCATACCACGCCTGTCTGTAGACTAGTCAGTTACTTTCTACTTTATTTTTGTAACTTGGTGATACTATGACTCACAATAATTGTACCAGGGCTGTTCAATAAAGAATGATTATGATTCTTTTATGGTCATAATTTTTGGCACTAAAATAGAATCTTATTATACTTATTATTAGCTTAATGTGAAACAAACTCGCCGTAGTAGTTTCATTGCTTTTAGTCCTGGTTCCCACATGTGAGAAACAGGCAAGTTCAGACATGTTCAGTATCGCCTACCGCTGCAATGGAGGTAAAACGCGAGGAGCAATATGCGGCTTTGAAATTCTGCTTTCGTCTCAACAAATCTTCAGTTGAGGCCTATACAGTGTTACAGAAGGTCTATGGAGAGTCTGTTCTTTCCTACAGCACAGCTCGAAGGTGGTTTAATATGTTTAAAGAGGGGAGACAATCAATTTCAAAAGAAGGTGGACCAGGTGCTCTAGTTGCTGCTCTTACGGAAGAAAACATCAACACTGCTGCTGCCATTGCGAGAGAGGATCAATGAATTACCTTAAGATCACTTGCTTAAATACTGAACATTTCATTGGGTGCCACCCACACTTTTGGGACTGAAACATAGCACGTGAGACTTGGCTACATCATTTTGATCCTGAGAGAAAACAGCAAAGCTCAGTGTGGAAATCTCCTTCATTATCAACCCCCAAAACAGCAAAAGTAGTTGCTTCTGCTGGGAAAGGTTTATCAGCATGTAGTACCTGCACACACATTAGTAACTGAGCAATACTACAGTGATGTTCTGAAAACACTGCAAGTCCATATCAGGCGCAAAAGACCACATTTCCGTGAGGCAGGCTGGATGCTGCACTAAGATAATGAGCGGCTGCATATTGCCAATGTTGTTGCTGAATATCTTGCAAAAATAAACGTGAAGTGCATCCCTCACCCTCCCTATAGTCCGGATTTAGCCCCACGTGACTTTTCTCTATTCATTAACTTGAAGGAGCGCCTTCGTGGGAGGCATTATCCATCATCAGAAGCAATGGTAAAGGCTGCGGAGGCGATTTTGAAGGATCTCTCAAAAACGGTTTCAAGCATATCTTTGAAAAATGACAGCAACGTTGGGTCAAGTGAATAGCATTCACGGGAGACTATTTTGAGAAGGACTATCAAAAGCATGAGGATAAGTAAAGGCACGTTGTCAAAAAAGAAAAAAAAAAAGATCGTTCTTTATTGAACAGCCCTCATAGCTTAAGATTCAAACAGCATTTGGAAATATGGTTTTGAAACACTGTTTCTTGCTCCTGATCGTTAAAGTCGGACTGCTACTGAGGTTGCACATCCTGCCAAGCAAGGCCGCTAGTACTCAATCTCTACAACCCATCGGCTACTTTTGCATTTCACCTTTATGTACAGGTTGGTGCAAAGGTCTTGCCAATGCACAGTGATGCATGATGGTAAGGAAAGTCTAAATGTCTCCCCCACGGCCATTTCCCATATCTAACCTGGTTTTAGGTACTCAACATAGCGTTCCTCTTAGCTTCATTTTCCTTTACTCTTGGGCGTGAAACCGATCTACTTCATTGCTCAATATTTGGATGTTAGACATTTGATATGAAACCAACATGATACGTACTCACCCTAAGCCTGGCGTGGACAGTCGTAGCGAAGCTAGCCTTCCAACCACTCAGGTTTAATATTTCAGATCTGCTAATCTATTCATAATCTGACATTTACACATTTACATACGTGTCAGACTTTAATTCAAGCCAACTAGAGATTTACTTATCCAGGGGTGGGTGAATCAAATAGAGCGCCAACTTTAAATAAAGAAAACATAGGAAAACAAAAGCTTTCGTAAACTTGACTGTACTTCCCTCGTTCTCTACGGAGAATAATACATGCACCATTTTTAACGGAGAGATTTTGAATCACCGTTTGAAATAGTAACCAAAGTTACGGAATTGCATGGTTGGCTATTATATTGCTTAAAACTACAATGGAATGACCATTATAGTTACTTTTATCTCAGGATATAAATTGCATTAGAATCCTTTTATCCCCTATCTGAACGTCACCTAAATAGTTTTTGTTCGGCTACACCATGCTGCTGCCTGATAAATGAAAAATATGCACTTTTGCTCTCGAGAGTAATAATGGTACAGAACTATCTATTTATTGACCAAGCAATATGAATATACAAAATGATAAAAGAGCTGTCCGCCTCTCTGTCCATTACTGGAAATTATTGCTCTCATAGCCCCTCTTCATCTTGTAACATATCCGTATAGAAACAACCGAGATGAAATGCTAGTTACCGTATCGTGCGAATTTCGAAAAAACGTATTTGAGTTATGAATATGAGTAATCAGTCATGCACTACGCACCCACGTGCAGTCTCTAGGGAATGGATATTGGTTTATAATGACGTTGTCCTGCCCGTCCATGTTCCGCCAATTCGCGTGTTCCCTGAGGCATTAAAATCAGACTATTCGGCGCATAGGCTTCTGACAAAATTGCGATTAAAATTCTTTGACTTTATTTACATTTACTACAGCTTAAATGTGTACATATCTTCGTTTTAGGGATTTTTCATCAACCGAATATACCAAAATTTCGGCATCTAAGCATATTCAATAATAAAAAGGTAATTCGATTGCATCATTCTTGTAAACATGGATTCCTAAGCTCCGGTACAGTTGTTACCTGAAGAACTGCATATAATTAGCAGCTAGGACATGTACATTTGAGCAAATCTTATGTAATACAAAGAGGTTTATCATGGCGTAGAAATACTAAACCACCTCTGCCAGGTCCATTCTGAAACCCGTATCTCGTTCTGTGCTCCATTAAATTTTATATTACTCCCCATTTTCTCTTTACTCCTGAGCCAATTTGCATCCATTGATTAATATTGGAGGGCCAGAATAGTTTATGTCAGTCCAATGAGAGACGCGTTCTATTAGATGAGAACTGCCCGTGTGAAGCAAGGCTTCCAGCCACTCAGTTGAGATGCTTAGTCCTCCAAGTTGCCGCTTACTCTGGCCTCACTAGGCCAATTGGTGTATTTAGGACTTAAGTACAAACTAATTATAGACTGGCTCATCCAGAACTGCCGTAGAACATCGATGACAAGGCGTTTCTGACAATATCAAATAAAGAAATTTCGTAAGTTATTATAAAGGAAAAACTACAGATATTTGCTGCAAAATTCTAGTCTAATGTCCGGTGTAATGTACAAATTTACATATGCAGCCAACGACGAGAAAAATAAGCAGAGGAATTCAAATGTATTTGGAAGTCGAGTATGTAGCTTCTTTCTTGCATACCATTTGCATTTAGGAAGGTAATGCAAAAAGAAAAAAAAAGCTCTAACAATGGACTGAAATAAATCTTTGGCTCCTCCGCTTTCTTATTAATTCACTTTATTTATATGACAAATACACATTGTCCAAATGGTTTGCTCAATTTTAGTAATTTTGCATTAATTGTAAGATGTATATACGGCTTTGTAATTGTTTGCTAATATAGCGAAAAAGGTCTGAATGTGAGAGGGTACGCCTTGTTGGAAGGGAATAAGCGTGGAGTTGGTTTAACAGACTTCATTAGGATGGGTTCTGGGTTCGTAACTATCACAGGATATTAGCATGGAACTCTCATCTCTGGAGTGGTACACACCAGACTGCTTCGTTTTCCCTCTCCTTTATTCAATACTGCATTTTCTTCTTATTTGGGGTTTCACACACACGCGTGCTTAGTTTACACTCATTGCTTAGTTTTAAATCACTTTCCTAGCACCACTGTTCCGTCGATGTCCAGAAAAAGAGTGTCACAGGTAGATCATTGACTTGTCTCCTGGTTTTCCAGTTAGCACTACCCTCTTGAGGGTAATGACCAACCTTTCCTTACCTGTCTTTGTTTAGTTCAGTTTCACTATGAATTAGCCTTACGCCTAACGGTACTTCTGTCTACCTAAACTATGAGTGTACTGCTTCAAACGCTGGAGAAAAGAGAAAGTGCTTTAGAAGATTGGTACAAAAGTATTTCAAATAATGATATGAATGATGAACTATGGTTTGTAGGTGAACAATGTATGATGAACTTACTGCAGCATCTGAGATATTCTTTTCTCCATTTTATCTACCACTTCTATAGTAGGTAGAGGAGGTGTTTGTATCAAAAAGATCAATGCCGAAATTACATTGGAAATATACGCTTTAGGCCTTCCAAATTAAAATAAAATTAGCAAAAAATGCATGTGTGTCTAAATTAAATAACTCAAAAACGAATATTGGGTTCAATAAAATATTCGATATTTATTTTTAACACCTATGATTGCAATACAAAGATTTTTTAAAAGGTCTGTGCAACCACAAATTATTCTTTACATAGAAATTTTTATCATAAGAGGCTCTAATTATTTTTATTACAATACCTTGTATTTAAGATTTGTTACGCCGAATGAAATGTGTAGTTTTAATTTTCTGTAGTAGTCTCTTCTTTCTGAATAACCTTTTCTTTAATCCTATTCTGCAAGAGAAAAAATAAAATATTTCTACACAAAAATGTGGATCTCGTTGACTCGTAATTTATGTCAAATAAATGACTACTTTCTATATATTTCTTGTTAATAGTTCAAAATTTAAGATACACTTCTCTCAAATACGAAGTCATTATTCCTGTTTTCTCTTCCTAGACGCACTAAGAGAATGGTAGCTCAAAGCCATGACGTGGCGACCAATTTTAAAAATTTACTATCACTTAAATTTATTGTACTCTCCTATTTCTTAAAATAAAATGTGTATTACAACCATTTCTACAAGTATAATTAAATTAATATGAAGCAGACAAAATAATAACGGCTTTAAACAATAGTTTCAGAAATGGTAAATGGAGTCGTATGAATGCACACATAGGAGTTTTAGTTTGGTTAAGTCCTGCCTGTGAAAAGAGGATGATATTTCAAAGCTGCAATGGAGTATGATAGCTATTGACTATTGCTTAAACTACTCTATTCTATTTCTATTTTACCTCTAAAGTACATTTTCTTTTTAAACAACCCTCTCAATTGTTAGGGTAATCTCAGCGTCAACTGTGCCGGAATTTCGTCCCGCAGAAGCTCTTCAACATTACTAAATTTACTGACGTGGGACCGACACATTTTAACACATTAAAAACCATCGATATGGACTGGGTTTGAACCCGCAACCTTGTGACTAGCAGATTATCGTTTAAGCCATCCAGATCGATATTGCGTACTTAAGAAAATGTGTAGTAAAACTATTTCTGAAATTATCGTGTACGAGTAGTTAGAAAATAACGTTTTAAAAGAATTGTTGGTTGACAAATAGGTATAGAATGTTACGTGAAGGTAAGGCAAATGACATTTCAGCTTTAAACATTCATGAGCATAAAGATATTTTGTCTTAATTTCTTTCTTCGTATAATTAGGGAAGTACGGGAAACACCACATTGATTTCTTCCACAATGAGTGCTCTCTGCATTCTATAAAAAAGAGCAACAGTCTATCTCAACCTAGTTTAATCCTACTGTAAACATGTGGGTGAGAAGAGAGACAGAGACAGATATTGGGACAAAAAGCGGTTAAGCTGTTGATTGGTTTAACAAAGTTAATTTGCGTTTTCTTTTATTTGCATGCGAACGGTAAACCCTTCCTTTAAGTACAATACTGTTTGTAGTTTTCTGATCACTGCTCTGCGTGAGGTAGTTTCGGAAGGAGAAAAGTGTACAAATGTTTCGATTCTTATAAACTTAATAACACAAATTTTATCTTTCTGCTTCACATACCACATAGATGCGTCCTGGGCTCGTGAGTCCTGTAAGAAATATTTACAACAGATATATACATAATAGTATGTCATATCCAGATTAGACAGAATACAGATGAAATTATAAACACCTTTAATTTATTATGTTAAATTAAGCTGCATTTTATTTAACAATTACTAAAGTACATTGCGTTATATAATATTTCTGCACTGCTATATCAGGCAGCTCTCTCACAACGAGGTCTGTATCGGGTTGAATGCTGATTAAGATGTTTTTTTTTATAGTGTGGTGTTATTTCTTATATTTATTAACATTGTATTTCCTATACATCTCACGTACGTCACAAGCCCAAGAATACTTATGGATATGCAATTTAAAATCAGTAAGCCTTTCATCATGAAGTAGGCCGGTTCTAAGCCGAAATTACACACAATCGAGGCAAACCATTAAGAAGTGGCGACAGGCGAATGATCGTGCATTGTTTCGCGGTGCTTAAAGAAAGAAATCCGCAATCGTCTATAGAAAACATTGAGAAAGAAACTGGTGATCTCCTTGGTGTCTCCGCAAGTAGTGTACATAATGTTACAATGGAACAGTAAATATTTGGAGCTCTAAGAACACCGGGAAAATCGCGTGGAAGAGAATTACTTTTTCAGAAATGAACCGCCGATTCTAAATAAGGTTTTGTATGCGGTAAATTCTAACACAGACTTGCCAAATTTTTCACGAAGTACTCTCCATCGGTTGTCGATAGATATTGGATTCAAATTTCAAAAGCGAGGGCGGAAATCAGTTATAGTGGACAGAGAAGATATTGTGATGTGGGCAAATAAATATCTGCGCCAAATCAAAAGTTTTCGTAGGAATCCGATTAAAGGTAACCATTATGTTACTGTATGATTCTGTTAATATTCAAACTCATTAATTTATTAAATCTATGTGTAACCCAATTCTATTTATTGTCTAGAAGTTAGCGCTGCTATGTATACTGCTAGTGTTGCCAAACTTATGTGCGTGCATGTAGCATCTAACACGTGGCGAGTAGAGTCAGCTCCGCATTGTTGTTTAGAGCAGGATTAAACTAGCGTGAGATATATAACACCATATTGCTTCACTATGAATCATATGAGGAAAATAGCATTCACAATGGATGCAATTTAAAGTGTATAACATCTAATGGTTAATATGAAGTTACAATAGACACAGAAAGTTGCATTATTGTAAAGCACAAGATACTTTTTTCATCTATCTATCCTATTAATTCTCAAGAATGAAAACTTCATTCAAGTTAAGTATCACGAAAAGTTTTCACAAAATAAACAATGGTAACTGAAGTGCAAGAATTTAATGGCAAGAGATGTAACATGGTTTAGTTGAAGTTTTAAGGGTGCATTATGCCATCGCCTTTAAAGGGGGCGACATGCCGCCCCTCGCACCGCCGCCTTAATATCATCCATTCCCAGGTCCGCCTCCGATAACCACGTCTTGCGGTCTCCGTTGTGGTTTTCCGCCCTCGATATTATTATGCGAGAACTTTCGGAGTAATTGCATCGGCTTGCTGTGGTTTCCGGACCACCAAGAATAAGCCCCAGAAACAAACACCCCTTTACTCCCATGTTCTCAATACATATCTCAATTTTCAGAAAATTTCGCATGAATCAGGAACGGAAATTATTCTAAAATCGGACCGGAATTAGGTGGCGGTTTCGTTTACTCTCCTACATTACGTTTGAACTACGTGTAAGCAATTTTATTCACTCTTCAGTAAACTTACTGGAAGTAGTATGTTACAATATGAAATGTTTTTGGAAACGCTTAGCAAATATTGGGTACTTTGTAATTTGTTAGCTGATGTACAAAACATTTTTTTGTTCAATGTTCCTATTATTGTGACAATTTTTGTCTAATTTTATTGCACATGGGAAGTTAAAAGGAAAGCCATATGCTGTAAAATAAGACTCATGTGATGTACCATACCCATTGCATGTGTAATACACCGTGGCGTAGTGCCGTAGAGTGATTTGCTTTGGTTCCCTGCCACGCAATGCACCAGGGATCGATCCGACCTTCGGGGGGTATGGATTTTAAGTGCCCACTTAGGACCGTGAGTAAATTGAGGAGCTAAGCTAGGTAGCCAACTAGAAATCTAACTTTCCGAATGGGGTACGGAGATGCTGATCCCGTATCGGTTGGATGATCGCCCACCTCTGCCTTGCATATGTGAGCGTGAGGCCGGCAGTCGAATCTGTTCCGATTATGGGCTGTTGCGCCATGGGTTACGTTATGCTATATGCTCTCAAGAACAGCAAAGGAACGGTGACTAAGTAGTTATAAACGCATTATTTACAAATTGTAAAATTCTAAACAAGTCAATGAAAATGGCGAAACTGGTTAATGCTACGAAAAGATATAATGGTCCTGCATTTTTCTTACAGAAGACAATATTTATCTCTTAAGGTTTCTAAGTTACATAGCATTAATGAATAAAGAAGACTGAAGAATATTTTCAGTTTATTAGCATTTAAAGACGTGACGTGTAAATCAAAACTATTTGAAGAATAAATAAATAATCAAATAAATAAATAGTTAAATGAATCAATAATAAATAAAAATAAAGAAGCAAATAAATACATTGATAAGCTTTACAATGTATCGTTCAAACTGCATGACTTTGGTTTAAAAGTTATTTAGCTAACGTATGTTTCTCAGTTATGCTATTATAATAAACACCCATAACTCACACTTTTAGCTTCAGAGACATCAAATCAAAACTTCTATTTTAGGTATTTTGATATCCGACTTTATTTAAGAAAAACATATCTTGGTTATCTGTCACAGACAAAGGAGTTCAGAAATGTGTAGTGTTTAACATCCGCTTTTACTACATACGGCACCGCAGGCGGTAAAGGAGTTCAGAGAAATTATTTCGAATAATCTGCAAAACTCCTTACAAACTTATCTAGTACAATGTTTTTTACACCATCTATATAAACTTTTAACACTAAAAGGCTAACGTGACCCTATACCTGCATAGGAGCATCGAAAATGCAATGCAGGTTCGATTGAAGAATCCGAAGTAATATATAGAACTGTCACAACTCGGATTTTCAGAATACAGCAGCAATTGGAGAATGATGTCTAAGGAATGAATATCAAATAATACGAGGGTGATGTAAAGTGCTTGGCAATTACATTTGGACATCTCCAGTGCTTCCCCACCCATCAACACTTGTATTTTTTATTTCCTTTCCATATATCTTTTGACCCTCAGCTTCAATGAAATACTATAGTTGTCTCGCTCAGGGCGTTCTGAATCTTCAACACATGACTATTTAAATGCCCAAAAGGAACACGGTGCAATGTAGCGAAATTTAGCGACATTCTTCCAATACCTTTTTACTTATCTTTGATTTTATTAACCTTTAGGCTTTGAAAATCCTTCACACTATGTGGATGTTAGTAATCAAGGGCGTTCAAAATTTAAGTGGAAATAAAAAAACAAATAACTGGTACATCGTTTGTGGTAAACGTTTTATTTTCTCAAGACATGACAATATTGGTTAAACCAGTGAGCACAAATTATTAAAAATATTATGAATAAAGATTTGAAGTTTTCTTCTGAATCACTGGAGAGGGGAAATATGTCTACATGCCAATTTCGTGTGTTAAAATGTGTCAGTATTTTTAATTGCGGTGTATATGGTAGCATGTGATAGAAGTTTGAAAACACTTTGAACGTGTAAGATTTACCATCTCCTTTTGGATAGCTTTAGTGATTATAACGCAATATTATCTACAGTCTGTTTAGTATTCATGAAATGCTAAATATTTAGGACCGTGACTGGATATATCAGCTGCATTTATTTCCATGCGGATTCATCTTACTGCATCACGATGAATATCTGCAAACAGCATTACGAATTCCTAAACTTTGTATGGAAGGGCATTTTAAGGCAATGTCCCGTTCTAAAGGAAACTAATTTTCATATGCATGACTTTATTATACAGAGTTACAAAAAATCAACGCATAGTTTATGAGCTTGAAAAAGGAATATGAAGTACGACATTGCGAAGTCCTGTAAATCTTTTTAGGCATAACAGAGAGCGTTAGAGAGAACGGAGTACTGCTGGTGATACTGATGCAGAAATTCTTTCAATATACTCCAGTTATTTCTAAGACGTTAGTAAAGGAGACATGGACCTTATGATAGTTTTGATTAATTATTCACTAAATTTTTGTTGGGGAGGACAAATAAAAACTAGGGAATAAACCTCCAACAGTCATTTTGCCAATTCAGTACTCGCATACAAATCTCCCTCTTTATCCACTTTACATTTAATGAATAGAAATACAGCCTACAAATGACTATATATTTGATAATTTGAACCTTTTTATGAGAAGGATATCGACGTAATACTAAATTACTTATATGCCATGTCATTTCGGTTGCCAAAGTTGGTTACAAGCTGACCTACTGATCACAAGGTCGAAGGTTCATAGTTGGCCCAAACCAAAGGCTTTTAAGGCTTTTAAAAGCGACAACCCTATCTCAGTAGACTGGCATTTGGAAGAACTCCGGTGGAATAAAATTCCGGCACTCTGAAGGCCATGATATTAGCTAATATTCCCACAATTAACTACGTCGTTAACAAACAAAATATTTGTTCATATATCAGAAATAAATTTGTGTTTACCATAGTCCTCTACAGAAAAATAATAAATACAATATCCCCAATTTCTAGTTGGCAAATCATTCCAAACACAACTTGAGCTGTAAGTCAGAAATTGTACATTGTAATAAGAGGTTCAGTTTTAGAAAATTAATTCTGAATCAGAATGTTTAAGTTTTGGAGCGTCTCTGCGTCTGATGACTGTCTTCCAATTCAAGATGCTCTGGATTCAGTATCCTGTTGGAAGGAAGCAAAATGTAATAAAAGAGAACCCAATTGGTGTATAACGTTGTAAAATAATTAATGCTACGTGAATAACCTTTCTCGGTTTTCCTAAGCAGCATCACTTTTTCCCTAACATTATCTGTATATGGAAACACTTTTAGAAATTCTAAGTAAAATTTTGAGCTATAAATTTAACTGCAACGGAACAATTCAATGTCAAAGTACTTTAAAATTCCTGATTTAAAATATTTTGCTTTGTTTCCCTTGTTTCTAAAGCTTAATCAATCTCATTGTCAAAGCATATCCAATAATCTTATAAAAGGTCAAAGCTAGTATTAGAAATCAGTGAACCGTTGGTCACAGGTTATATATTTTCCAAATATATCATGCTTGTTTTACCTTTGCTTTGCTGTATACGTTAGGATGTTATGTATTATGTGAGGAATGTTTTCCTTTATGTTATTAAAGAGCCAGGGACCAAATAGAAAGTACAAAGGTTTAGCCTTTCACCTACTACATTTATCTGGCAAATTCCTCTACCACTCCGATTCAGCCAATCAGTTCCAACACTCCCTGGTGCTGTTATGATTAATATTGAATTTATTGGTCATATATCACACGAATTTGACACCACTTCTTGTTAAGCTAAGTATTTTTAATGTTTTTAATATAATGTTTGGTGACACTTCTTGTCGGACAACTGTTAACATTCAAGAAAGACTGAGATAAGTGAAATTCAGATGACCAGTAATAAAAGGTTAACGCAGTTTTAAACGAAATATTTGAAGATAAATAAAGAAGTAAAAGGTAGCATAGCTTTTTATATTTGCCATGAAGTGCTCTAATACAATTTTTGGCTATGATTTAAGTCTTATAAGGATTTTCACTCTTCAAAGAAAAAGCTAAAATTCGTTGATTTCCTACTATAGGGTGAAAAATCATTCACTATTAAGTGACTCGCTATGGCTGTAAGTAGTTTGCATTATATTTTTTACGAGATGAATCCAAATTTCTTCTGAATCAATCACTATGCGCTCATTTGCAATGCATTACTTTAAACGCATGATATGATGTGACGTTTAAGTTTGCAATGTATTTGTATTATCATACTTCTTACTCCTGTCGTGCTGCATAAACCATAATAGCAATGACATCTTAGGATTTTCTCTTAACGTTCATCCCTTTTCACTGAGAACAAAAGACCATTTTAGTATAAATTTGCACCTATAAAGTCTTTCATTTCTCTTAGTTCTGTTTGCATATGATAAATATTCCTAGCAAGTCGCCTGCACAATACAGTTATAAGTTAATTAAATTATAATGTTGAATGCAATTAAGACCTGTCAAACGTGATATTGTTTATCAGCTAAATCATAGCTGCAAGTTAAACTAAATTAATTAGAAATGCATGCTATATTCATGCTTCATGAAACTCTGAACAAATTGTGTTGCCTCCGAGGAAACATGTATGACTCCTATCCCGGCGATATGATTTTCCCCTGATTTCTCATCCACCACGATTCCCTTTCCATCATTTGTCTTCATTTTGTTTCCTTCACACTTTTCAGGTATACTTTTAGCTTTCGTGTACCGAAAAATTGTGTTAACGTTACTTAAAAGAAAGGGCATTCTCATGGAAACCAGGGCACTGTTTTGATGGACAGGTTGTTTGTCGCCCTCGATAGGCAGCCGCAGTAGCGCGATGGGTCTTCGAGCCTGGTACTGCTGAGGATTTCTCCGCGTCTCTGTGCCCTGTCTATCTGCTGTAGTTCCTTTACTTCAGCCATTCCTCTCAGAAGATGTCAGTCACAATAGATCTGAAAGAGCTGCAGTGAGCGAGATTTACCATTTGTTGTATAACTTATAAACTATGTATAAGCAAATTATTCCAAAAAGCATAACAATGCAGGAGAGTGGATAAAATATGAAAGCAAGGTTGGTGTATAACACTCTGTTTAACGTACACTTCAATGAGGCTATAAATATCTGGAGGAACAAACTATACAATATTTTCAATGATGAAATAGAATGTTCTATGTTTAACCTTATGGAGATTATAAAATAATCTGCAAAATATGAAACTGACATTAACTGGTTACTCCAGTAGCTAAATGAACGTTA
The DNA here is from genome assembly GCA_030765055.1 of Mantis religiosa. NCBI lineage: Eukaryota > Metazoa > Arthropoda > Insecta > Mantodea > Mantidae > Mantis > Mantis religiosa. The sequence goes on from CM060947.1 coordinate 78,969,671, forward strand.
GTATGTGTATTTGTACTTGGATGTGATTTAAATTCATTTACTTTATATTTATCATTAATTTGTATTGCTTTTCATCTTTAAGCAAGAACAAATATACAGAAACTATAATCTGAAGTAGGATATAATATTAAAAGTAATATTAAGTGGTATCTATGAAAATAAGATATTGTAAATAAGCCAAAGTTTTCAAAAAAGGATAGGAACGGGAAATGTTGACTAATATTTACTTCGAAAATACAAAATTAAACCAATGGGCATTCAAAACAAACTCAATATTCAACATTTTGTGATAAGACTGGAGATTTTTAAACAAAGCCATTCTTTGTTAAGGCATTGGATATACTCAAGCAGAAACAAAGATAATATAAGAAAGGCAAGCGGTGATGAGGTAAATTAGCAATATGTAAGGAAATTGAAATGAAATGTGTAGTGTTTAACGCCCGCTTTTACTTCATACGACACCGCAGGCGATGACACTGATGATACATGAGATGAAGATGGAGCACCGGTGGAATGAGATGGCGGGGGAAACCAGAGATCCCGGAGAAAACCTGCCCCAGCGCCCTGTTGTCCACCACAAATCTCACTTTGCGGTCCCCTGGGATCGAACCCGTGACGCCTTGGTGAGAGCCAAGCGGTCTAACCACTGAGCTACGGATTTAAGGAAAGTATAGCATTTATGCAGCTGAAGGGAGTACAAAAATGTAATAAAACCAATACTATTTGGAATAAAATAAAACTAAAAGTATAACCTAAATAGGTTTAGACAGATGCACGAAACAACAATTGCCACAGTGGAGGCAAAATCTTAAAACAAGCGCACGTTGCATGCAATAACTAGCACCCGGAAGTTGTTGACCCAAAAATTCTTAAAGAAAGAGTTAAAAAATTCCCTTAAAATATAAAAAATGCACATAAAATGTGAAAAAAATGACATAACCAAAATTAAATATTTCTTTCATAATAATAAATGAAAAACTGTCACAGACAAATAATAAATATATGGTTTGAATAACCATTTTTAAAATAAACTTTCTTAGTAAATAATGCAATTAATGCTACTAAATAATAAATAAATTCAAAATATATCAGGTCATTTTCAATTTTATAAAAAAAGAAAAAATAAGCTGCTGTATCCATTAGCCAAAGCATACCTTACTTAGCGTTGCAGTATACCACGATGCTCATCAAAATTAAAGGAACGTCGGTTGTTAGCTAAAACTGTTTTATACTTTGAGAAACTTCTCTCCACTTCCACAGATGTTATAGGCGCATATTTGAAAAAGACTATGTCACTGCCTGTTAAATCCTGTTCAAAACTATCAGTTCTGAAGTTTTCTCCTGTCAGACATTGGTAATCTGACAAACTGTTTGGTATCTTTTGTTTTTGTCCAACACAACTTTTAGTTTGTCTAACTTTGTTACCAATCTCACCTTTTACATTTTATATACTCTCTTCTGCAATCCTCACTAACTCAATCGACTCATCCAATGACATGCCAGTTTTTTCATGGTGGGTTTATGGTATCTATCAAAAATGCAAAAATTTGATTTAATGAAAGCTAATTTATCTTGGATTTCAGTATAAGAAAACAGATCCTGTGTGCTCTCAATTGCCTTAGAAATTATCCCATCAAAGTATTCACCACTTCTCTCACTATTTGAAAATTGTCACAGTGGTATATACATGCAGTTAACCATGTACCCCAGCGTGTTATAATTAGTGTCGGGGGAAAGCTATATTAGGGGCTTTTGCTTTGAAATGCATACTTCGGTTTGGCGCTTTCAAAAATATTTTCTTTACTTTGGGAATTAATGTATCTACTTCCGGAAATGTTGATCTGACTTCTTCCGCAGTTCGATGAAAAGCATGGGCCAAACACGTAACATGCACCAATCTTACTGTAAAATGATTGGATCGGTTTTGCCACCTTTACCATGTAAGGTGCCGCGTATTCCGCCACTAGTAGCTTCAAGCGTACCTATCATTACATTGGCTACATAAGGCCCCTCTGAATCGGTTGTCTCATCAATTGTCACATGATTTTTTCCCCATTCACACATTCAAGTATTCGGTTGAACCTGTCTTTATAACATTTTTGTAGGTAGCTTTTACGCAAAGTTGATTCATCTGGAATTGATGATCACTATAACGCTCAAGAAAATCTCGTAATTTGGAATTATTTAATTTTCATAGTGGAATATTTGCACTAATAAACACTTCACATAATTCTTTATAAAAGGAAGATCACTTGTCGCTTGATATCAAAGCCGTTTCTTTTAACAGTAACTGAGACGCTTATCTTTTTTCACATTTTGAAGAGCTTGCAAATGTACTTCCCGCCCAACATATTGTACGGCGAACCGTTTGTCTGCAGCGACTTTAATTTCACACATTTTACAGAACAATACAATTCCATCAGTAGAGAATATGCTTCCGCCAAACTCTGAAACATGCTGTTTCAAACGTGACGCAGTTGACTGTGTTTGTTTCGGCATTTCAATTTCACAACACAACAAATTTACACACCTCACAAACTACTCTCTTAAAGCGATATTATTAGCTCCTGTAATCCTGACTGATGCAATCCACACGTATTGTATTATGCAATCGACGATATCTCGAATTCATGCGTCATAAATTCACCAGCACTGTTAGGACGCTGACCTGTGTTAATTACATGATTAGCACACCTATAAAATTACTATTTCATAAAAGATGATATAAATAAGCTTTTAACCACAGATTATTTAAAAAAAATCCAAAAAGCCCGTAGGTCTGGGCCAGGTCGGCCACGGGACTCGAACCCAGGCCTCCGGAATGCGGGCTACAAATGAAAATGCCCAATAAAATCGTTAAAAAGAAAGAAAATGAGCGGAAAATGCATCTAAATGTTCAAAAATGACTTTATTATAAATTGTGGAAAAAATGCATTTGAATGACCTATAAAACCATATATATCTAATGTATTTGTTCCAGAATGCACTTAATTTCCAATAAGCATCGTCTGTGATTAATCAGAAAAAGATGACTGTTCATCAAAATCCGGGCCCTAGCTATAACATAAGGGATATCGTGGTATTTAATCGTAATTACAGAACTGGGCGTTGCATTCATTACATAAGATAAATATAAATTCTGCGGACATGGGATGCCAGCTGCAATGTTACCAATTAAATGCTTCTCATTTAAATGTGCAGATAAAACAATAAGAACATTTGGATGGAGAACATAGCAAAGGGAGATAAAATGACACGTACTCCAAGACCCGTTTTAATCATCAATTTCAGTCACAGAAAACTTGAGATGGACGGATGGTGCTCTGGAGTAGGAAAAGGGCTTAGAACTGCTATTATATTTTCCAGATGGGATTAAATTCGTCATCTGCCTTCACATGGCTAATGTGAAAATCAACGCTTGAGAGCTACGAGACATGTTTTTTAAGTCAGTGCCGTTTAGGAATTAAAAAAGAAGTGCATAGATATCGCAATAATTTTATTTTACATGAAAGCCTGTACCTTAATCTAGTTTTCTACATAATTTCCGTGAATATTGAGGCACTTGTCTTAACGTGGCACCAGTTTATGAATACCTTCCTCATAAAATTCTGCCGCCTGACGTGTTAACCACTGTATCACAACTGTTTTGACTTCGTTATCGTCTTGAAGACACTGACCGCACAGATTTTTCTTTAAGTGCAGGAACAACTGGTAGTCGCTGGGCGCCAGATCAGGGCTGTGTGGAGGATGATCTACAGTGTCCAATTGAAAAGATTTGATGTGATCTTTGGTCCGAATAGCCACATGTGAACGGGCATTGTCATGCAGCTAAACGATACCCTTACTCAACTTGCCACGTCATTTGTTCTGGATTGCACGCCGCAGATTTTTCAATGTCTCAAAATAAAGCGCTGCATTGATTGTCTCATTACGAAGGAGAAACTCTACTAGTAATACTCCTTTTCTGTCCCCAAAATACTGTGCACATGATTTTCCGGGCAGAAATTGTTTGCTTAAACTTCACTTTTGTGGATGGTGATGAATGTCGCCATTCCGTGGATTGCTGTTTCGATTCTGGTGTGACGTAGGCCACCCATGTTTCGTCACCAGTAACAATTTGGTCTAAAAGAATCTTCACCTTCATTGGGATAGCGCTCAAGGAAGGTCAATGCACTTCCTAAACGTTGGGTTTTGTGCAAATCCGTCAACATTTTCGAAACCCAACGTGAACACAATTTCCGGTTTTTCAAGTTCTCGGTCACAATGCGATACAAAACACTACGAGAATATTGAGGAAGATAGTCGCACAATGATGAAATTGTAAAGCGTCTGTTTTCTCTCACCGTTTCGTCCACTTTCTGCACCAAATCTTCAGTAACGAGCAAAGGACGCCCACTCCGTTCTTCATCATGCACATTTGTGCTGCCATCTTTATATGCTCTCACCCATTTTCTTACAATGCCATCACTCATAATGTTTTGTCCGTAAACCGTAGCGCTGCAACGCCGGAATAGCAAAACGGTACTGACTTAAAAAACATGCCTCGTATTTTTACCAATTCACTTGTAAATCATAAATTTATTTTGACTAAAAATCTTTTCCTTTTGATTTATTTTATTTTATTTTTTGACACTGCTGACATTATCATAGAAAAATAACAAAGTGATTTACTGATCCATAATAAATAAACGACAGAGTTTTATCTACTAATAAATTGACACCAGAAATGAATTTTTGTTGAATTGGTCAGTCAAAAATAATTCGTTTGGTTTGGGAAATTCGTATCTCATGCAAGAAACACATTTATGTTTTAGATTAGAAATTAGATGCCTTAAGGTCCCTTAATCTTCTTTTCCTTAACTTGTACTTTATAAATCAACAGCAAATGAATAAGATTTCGTTTTGAACCTTTCACCTGAATATCTGCAGCCATAACCCTCTGATATATAATGTGCTTAAAAGCATAAAATAAGACTTAGAACAGGCTAGCTGAGAAGTAGTGATAAAGTTGGCTATACAAGGTGTTACTGCTTTCCATTAGGAAAGGACAAAGATGTGCATGACGACTGGCGATAATACGAGCCCCTCAGATGTATAATTTGGAGCTATAAAACTTGGTAACTATCCTACAGGTATTTCTCTGTGACTGGCGCGTTTTCGTGTTTAAGGACGTTTAAATTTAAAGTGCTATAAAGCTATCCAAACAGGTACAGCTGCAGGAGAAAGTCTAACCAGATCTGCCGTACTTACCACTTTGCAGCAATAAATTCGCCCAAACATACTGAGCGCAATGATTTTAGATGTACGCTTTCGCGAGGTTTACGTAGTAAAATAAACTGTCAAGTCAAAGACGGCATATTTCTGTGGGAATTGTGTATCGTGATATTTTAAGAAACGTTTGTGAAATGGTGAGTAGTAACGCTGAAAACGATACCAAGTCTAAATGTTCTGCAAAATGCTGATATCATTCACAATTTTTACACAGTAAAGAATTAGTATAGAGTACTGATAAGTATTGCACACTGAAATTAATTGTTTTTCACACTGCTTGTGTGTAGGTCAAGATTGGAAAGGTACAGTAGGAGTGAAAAATTCAATGCGATAGCCGGAATATGAACCGCGTATCTCCAGGGATCAACACAATGCCATGTAACTCAATGGTTAAGAGCAACCGACGCAAACTGGAAGATTCGTGGTTCTGAAGTGGTTTGCGGGGGCAAATGTGAGGCAGCTGGAGAATTTGACGACTTACTGACTTACCGACACGTTGCTATGACAGCTCAATGGTTAAAAGCAACCGGACGGAGACTCTTCCTTTCCAAATTATTTACTAACTGTCCAGTTTTCAATAACACCTCTCTCACAAAGATCTCACTGCCAAATCGTTAAATGCTCTCTAGTTAACATTTCAACTGGAACTTCAGTTGGTTTCCATAATTGCTTCATTTTCCTGTTAACTTAAGGGCATGGTATGGACGACCAAATTGTTACCGTACTTCACCTGCTGAAAGGTCGAATACAAGAGCAGTCTAATCTACAGCAGTACTCACTGCGGTCTCCAAAAAGTCATTTAGAGAAAGACACTTTGTGTTGCACCTGAAAGCCTCTCTCTCTTACTCGCGAGAATGCTCGCTTATATAGAGGTTCAAATTTTCCACAGGAAAATTCTAGAAATTTCTAGAGGAGAGAGAAAGAAAACTTGTAAAAGATTCCAGTCATCTGTCAATAGCACTATGGCAGGGGAAGGCTGGTATTGGCGGTATGACGTCAGCTTAAACTTTAACAGCCAAATATGCTCCCGAACGACAGGCAGGTTAGCGTGCGACGTCACCGCGCTGATTTCTGCTGCCCAATGAAACAGAGATAGTTTATTGGGGTTCCGACAGTGTAGGAAAGACAGGAAACGTATCGGATATTAATAAAATGTACAGCTTACATCTTGGTTGTTGTAATATTAATGCCGACTGCTTTAATTACACAATTGATCACATTTTATAAAGAATTACATTTTTGGCTCTATGCTATGAGAAAATATACGAAACTTCAACTCTTAGTTTATCTGAATACCAGGCTTTTTTAAAGGAAATAAAATAAAATATAAAGTAACTTTATATTCAAATTAGATGAGACCCATTCAGAAAAGAATTACGCGGACAGTTTCCGACACTTTCTGTTTTGTTCTTCTTTAACTAGTTTATCAATGTCAGGACGAAATATCTGGCAAATTTTTAATGGAAGGCTGCATGTTAGATTGTGATCCGACAAGGTACTTCGGTGTTTGGACTTAGCTGATTTCGTAACAGAAAGAAAATGTTCACACACATATGTCGAGCCAAACATTTATGTATCGTACAAGGGGATATCCTTGTAAAAAATAGCCAAGTCATTCTTGTATATTTCTCCTTCAATAAAACTTCAGATTGAACTATTTCGAATTTAAGATATGAACGTGAATGTGCGTCTTATCGGTCTCACTTAAAACTACAAATCACGGAGCATCCTACCACAGCAGGACAATCATCAAGTTTTGTAACCTGTTTAAAGGAAATATGTAATTTTCATGATTATTACATGTATAAAATTTGAAGATAATATATCTGCAGTAGGATGTGCTTTTGTTGTTTACGAAAACCTAACGGAACTAACTCACTCCATGTTTAAATTGTCACCTGAATGTTCTCTATTCTAGTCGGAGCTCTTAGCAATTAAAGAAGCTATAAAATGGTGTACTGTTAATGGGTACAGTGCCCGCATTCTTAGTGATTCACAGTCAGCTCTACTCGCTATTAATGATAAATATAATTTAAATTCATTAGCACATGAAATCAGAACCATGTTTCAAAACCATCCGGGAGATATTTGCATGGGATGGCTTAAAGGACACAGTGGAGTTTTAGGTAACGAGGGAGCTGATTGCTTGGCTAAGATGGCTGCAAAATCCAATCTTCCTGTGACATACTCTTTATGTCCTATTTATAATGTAAGGAGAATAATACATCAACATATTCTTGAAGAATGGGACCAACAATGGCTAACAGCTCCAAATGGAAGTTTAACAAAAACATTATTTTTCCTTAGTGTATATGACAGAGGAAAATGTGAAACTCTTGTACCAAATTTTGTTTTGACACAATTTTTAAGTGGATATGGTAAATTTGGTGAATACGCTTTCACTTAACATCCAACCCTGAGTGAAGAGTTTCAAACTGTGGTTCATCTCCTTTTCTATTGTCCCATTTTTTGGAGAGAAAGACAAGAATTAATATTCAAGCTAGACTCTCTAGGAACTGAATTTTCTGCTCCGCTCACATCTTTGCTAATGAAGCCACAAAAATATAAGTACTTCATGATGTTTATAAACTCAGTGTTTAAACGTCTGAAATAGTTTAAATTAATATTCATTAGATTAAAACATCATTTCTTCCTTCTAGTATTTAAAATATTTTTGTTAAAATTGTATATATTTATGTATCAACTTTAACCTTAATGTACCACTGTGTAAATTAGGGTTCAATAGATCTGGATAAAAAAAAAAATCGTCACATTGTATATTTCACAGTTCCATTAGGTACGTGGCAGCTACATTGTTGTCATTGAGTGTGCTACATCAAACAACCCTCAGATTCTGTACTCACAGCGACATTTATATAGGCAACTTGGTAATACACGGCTCTTGCTTGACGTCACACGCACTGCAGACCTCGCTCCAGACTGAAATACGTCACAACTCTCGAAGCTGTCTTCCTCTGCACTGTAGTGTCTTCGTTGGTTGAGGCCGCTGTCTTATCTCTGATAATCCCTTCAATGCCAGGTGCCTGCCTCCGATAAACCTGAGCAATAGCCGCTGCGTCACAATATTCTTGAAAATGCAATTCCCTTATAGAAGAATTAAGGATAGAAGTGCAACTGATATACGTTTTTACTGTGGTTTTTCTTCTTAAGTGCCTTGATTTTCCACGATATATTTTTATATTCTGTATAAATTACAATTTGGACAGAATTTAAGCTTCTTAACAAAATGAGAGTAAATGATATACGCGCTTAAGGTTTCATTTTATTACTTAGCCACATATCGTATATTTGGAATGAAGATCGTTACTAGTTTTTAATTCCCTTAGTTCTTTATGTAAATATAATTCTCATTTAGCACATTTGAAATAATTTAATAATACGTTTTCTTATACTGATTCTAGAATATCGTTGTAATGGCTAAGATAGCTTCGTTTTACTCGGAATAAAGACGGTAGATTACTGGAATCCTTAATTCTTATAATGCTTCAAATAGAATGTAAATGTTATTTGTAATTTATTCATTGATTCTACTGCATCAGCGTTATCAAGGTAATTACTCCTAATTTTAAGGGCCAGCTTATTATGTTATTTCAAGAGACTTACATCTGGTGCCTTAAAATAGTGGTAAACAGTCGTGCACAGGTATAAAGTGTATCTCTCTCGAGCAAATTTAAAACTTTATTTACGATAGCTCTTCTAAGGGAATAAAATTATTATGTATACCTAATACGACAAAGAAAGAAATTTAGGTAACTAAATTTTATTTGCATTAAAATAGGTTTATAAAAATGTTACAAAGGGTATGTCTTTTTACAATAACTGCTAACTCTGCTGAACCTTCTGCTCTTACGTTTCTGTTCTTCATTATTGTTGTTATACTTTCCGATAACTCACTCTTTTCTTTTACTTAAGGATGCATTTGTATACTTACTGTTTCCAACACAACTAGACGTTTTGATGCCGTTGCTTTGAGCTTTTTTTAAGTAACCGGATCGGATAGGAACTTCTGCTTCTTTTTAAATACACGTGGACTCCTTGTGAATGCATGACAGAGATGGCTGCGCTGTACAGTGAATAGAACTCTAGTGACAACGACGAGAGTTATGACTAGAGAGTCTGGGGAGTTTGATCCTTCAAACGGCAACGTTTTCATTGCAAGAACAGCGTGTAATCATTCGTTTTCTCAATTTTCGTGGTGTGACATCTATTGAAATGCATAGCCAGTTGAGTGAGGCATGTGGTGATGCTGCCATGGATGTGTATAATGTGCGTTCCTGGGTGCGACAGTTCAATGAAGGCACAACATTGTGTGACAGCAAACCAAGACAGTCACGGCCTCACACCAGCCGATCTGACGACATAATCCAGCGAGTGGAGAACGTTGTTTTGGAAGATCGCCGATGGAACATTTTCAGAACTTCATGCAGGATTGTGTGCAAAGTTTCCACGGAAATGCCAATTTTGGAGGTGATGTCTGCTACTGTCTTGGTTTGATATGGAGAAAACGACTGATTACACGCTGTTCTTGCAAAGAAAACGTCACCACTTTACGTGTCAAAACAGTCCTAACCCTCGTCGCTGCCATCTCTGTCATGTATTCACAAAGGCTTCGTGTATTAAGAAAAAGAAACCTAGAAGTTCCTATCTGGTCCCAGTCCTGAAAAAATAGGGGATGTTGTAACTTGAACGCACCTGGTATTTTCAAACCTTAAAAAGGACAGGAATTATAGTAACTGAGCATAAAATTTATGTTATGTTATGTTTAAACTATTGCACAAATCACGCATTTCAAAGGTGGTATCTCATCAAATTATAGATGTGGTAATGACAGTAGACGCTCCTCCATCTTTCGAAATAAACATCTAATAGGTCTGCCGCTGTCGGCTGGAATTCGTTTCTTAGTACGATGAAAAACAAAAGTATAAAAATTTACTTGGTTACGTGATAATCTTTTATCAAGTTTAGAGGTGTGGCTAACCAAGCAGTAATATGCTTTTCAGCAAGAAGCATGCTGTTTTCTGGTATGCTCCCGTGAGTTCGAGTGTAATATATTTCAAGGAATTACTACAAACCCCTGTGTAGGTAATGCCAGAAATCTGCCATCACAACTATGCTAAAAGTGGGTTACTGTACTCAATAATATAGGTAGTAATAATTTGATTAATGAATGAACTAACATTGGTCGCAATTCTTCTACGAAGCAAATATCGGAAAGAATTTACTATGATACTTTCCATCCAGTCCCAGGCAATAAGGGAACTTGTATCGTATGCTCAGCTATCTTAAGGTAATGTCAGGAAATTAATGTTCTGTGTCGTCACAATTTAAGGTTATTCTTCCTTACAAACTGAGAATGTATTCGGACATTTAATGCTAGGGAGAAGTTAATAGGAAAGATTTAGCGATCACATTTTACGTGATTGTGCAGCACAAAACTATCTTCTGGTTCCCTCTATACTCGTTACAACACTGGACATGTTCAATGTTCACAGCCTTTTCTGGCTACAAGTGAACCTACTGAACGCAAATCAATCTAATCTAGTTTAAGCTAATCTGTCTACCCACCACAAGCAAACGAGATGGGTTTGAACTGTATATCTGCTCTGGTATGGATCTGTTTACTCCTAATCTGTTTCATATAACCTTGGCCCGCTGACATGTATCACTTCGCGTGCAACTGCCTTCCCCCGCCAACCTAATTGGCTAATGCTTTTGCGCCATAGGCCATAGGCGGTGCCTTCTCGTCAAATTTAAAACTGCAGTAAACGTCATAATAATTGCCAGGAAGATAGAGAAAATCATACAAATACGAATGTGAAGGCATGCAAAAATAATTAAGTTTATAATGAAACTGAGCCAGTTGAAACTAAATGAATGAGCAATGAAACTGAAACAAGTTTATAATGAAAGGCCTTCGGCTTTTTCCACTAGGATTTTTAAAACCAGCACACGTACCTTGCAAAAATGCTTGTCTTTCAGACTTAAAAGTCGTGTCACCCCACACTTTTCGTGAGTCCTTCACTCACCCAAGTCTCGTCAAGGTAGTATATTTTGCGATTTGTATCCCGGTACAGTCTGATTGCCCTTAAATAACGTTTTCGCCACACAGCAATATCGCCCCTGCAGTGGTAAGTTTTCCTGTTGTCTCAATTTCATGTCGCGATGTTCCTACGCATCTAACATACCTATAAGTTCACAGTACAGCTGTTCGTCTTCTCTCACTAATAGAGACGGATTCTTCACTGTGAGTGCATTAAACACAGGCACCACAATTCTTTTTTCGCCACTTTGTAAATGTTTTCCCTTGCAATGCTTCAGAGAAAAACTGGCGGTAGAGTCTGCCATTATACATATAATAAGTACACGCGCAATAAACGATCAATAAAATAATTTAGCTCTCGCACCGAATGGCGATATCTGACTAATCCAGTTCAAAACAAGGTCAGTGATAAAAGTCATAGAAACAAATATATCGTTACTACCGCTAAATCACGTGCTATCGTGCCATGTGCTTGAGAGCAAAGGAACTTCCTCTTTACTTCATTTAAGAATTAACATGCATTTCAAATAAATCTACTCTGTTGCGTAATATATTTAATTAAAACAGTAACGAAAATATAAATTTGACAATGCTCTTCCAACATATAAAGATATATCACCAAGTTAAATCACGAAGTAATTTTTACAGCACAACAGTCTATACTGCAATAAAAGCCAATGAGACGTGATAAGGTCACGTGACCGTTAAGAAATACGGGGCAAGCTTATGTGAAACAAGGATTAAATGAGTGTATGAGAGTGCATATGAATCACCCGTGCAGCCAGATTTAATGCTCTTTTCAGTAACTGCAGTGATAGGTATTAGGCATGGGTGAGTTATGTGACAACACTGTGTATTTTATATGAACCTAGCATCCTTATGATATCCAGAAAGCGATCAAAAATATCATACGGACAGCAAAAGTCATTACCTTACACATTTCCTTTGACTTGCCTTCTTGTGGTGGGCAGGCAGTACCGGCACACGTAAATGAGTGTTTTTTTTTCAAGACCAGCATGGGACAACCCGGTTGAATTCCCATATAATTATAATGCAGTGCATAATTATACTGTTTATGGAACGTTTATCTTAAGTAAATCACATGAAGACTTTCTAAAAACAGTGCTAAAATATGCCACAGTTGTTAACGAAAGCCATTTGAATGTAACATCATGTAGTTCTTCTATGTGTAATGTATATGTACCTATATATTTATTTGCCCGCCTCGGTAGCGTAGATGGGGTAGCGTGTCTGCCTCGCGTTCAAGAGGTCCCGAGTTCGAATCTCGGTCAGGGTGAGTTACCTGGATAAGGTTTTTTCCGGGATTTTCCCTTATCCTTAAAGACGAATGTCGGGTAACTCTAAGCTCCTTGGACCCTGGACTCATTTGAGCATCATTTCACCCAATTCATTCACCGTCCGATATGACTTAACGTTGGAGGAAGTAAATTACAATATATATAATTTTTAATGGAGACGGTGTGCGAGAGTACTATTATCAATCTTTCCACTGTCTTAAAAACCATAATCGAAGTCCTCATCCATATTGTTTAATATTTTATAACAAGCATATGTTTCAAAAATACGAGCATGAAATAAAAAGAAAATTAGAGCAATAAAGCAGTATAGGTATATACAGCCAAGTATAAAAACGGAGTTGAGAATTCCCTTTTAGTTTTCTTTCCTCTTAGCAATCTCAAAGCTTTATTATGGAAAGTGGGATGAAATAATAACCTTCAGACTTTGCAGGGGTTGTATTCTCTATCTCTGAGGCAATTAAAAGGGCTTTAAAGATGCAAATGGATTTTTAACTCGACTGCGAACACTAGGAAGAACAAAGCTATGAAAACGAAGACTGGAGAATAAAACGAAGGGATATAAATGACGTGAAAAAGAAATAAAATGGGGTGATGTGCGGACAAGACTGGAAACAACATCAACAGCATGGGGAAAATAGGTTTGTTGCACCAGGGTCCTAAGAGCCTATCAGGGCTTCTTTTATAGCGTCTGGTACAGTTTTTTTACTGCTAGCAATGGAATTCTTATTTCTGGACATCATAACCCAGGTTCGGCGCATAGTGATATTACCAAGATAAGGCAGCCACAAAGGAAATCGAGTGTAAACCGTGTCATGTGGGTCACTAGCTAGTAGGGTTAACATATATCTACCTCATTTTTTTCTGAACTTACTGTTCACATACGCGATCAATAATTTAACAGAGTTTGACATGCTCTGACTCTCATCACCTTCTGTGTGCTTTATGTTGTTGCTTTAATATTCTTTATCTAACCTTGTATTCCACAAGTTATTAGCAGTAATTACAGCGAACTCCTTGCCTTTTAGGAGGGTATTAAGGTAAGAAGTAGACCAAAATTACATTTTACATTTTTTAAGCTTCCCATAAGTGAAAATGGAGCACACTCATTCAAAAGGCTGTGTTTATACACATAGTAATTAGATAAGAGAGTCGTAATGCATTCCATCCAAAACTTCCAAACCAAAATTTCTCAGAAAGGTATCTGTGAAATCTTTCTGACACCAGAAAAGGCAATTTTAGGAAAAGAATTGCGCGCCCACGTGATCTTATGCATGTATATTTATGTGCATATATGTGTGCGTGCGTGTGTGTATGTGTGCTGAATCACGAATTACCCTAAATTACTTGGAATGAAATAATCGCGGCACTTGTTTTATTTTCAATCATTACTTTATGGAATAACAATTATCTCACTTCTGTGGTGTGTGATAAGTTGTCTCACGTTCAAGATATCTGAGGCTCCACCGAATTTCGTTTAGGGTTACCTGTTTTTACATTATTTTGAGTGGGCAAATATCGAGTGAGCTCTTCGGAGCTCGTGTACATTTGAGCATTATTTTATCCGTTTTATTCATCTTCTGATCTGATCTATCAGGTAAAATGATGTTAAACTTAAATAAAGAAAAAAAAGTAACGAAAAAGGCAAAGGAAGAAAGGAAAGGAACTCCAATGATTTGGAAAAAAATTTGTAAATCTTATTAATCTTTTGGTAAAAAATGAAATGAAATCGTAAATGTTTTGTAGACATGTCCTTCAGAAGGACTAGAGCTCTTCATTGCTGAAAAATTATGAGAATTGTTGAAGTAGCTTTGAGAATGCCCTACATACAACCTTCGCCCGGACATACTCCTTAGTCTGGGCGATTCAGTTGGCTAAGTAAGTGCTGGCCTACTGTCCCCAAGGTTGTAAGTTCAAATCCTGCTTAGATTGACTTTAGGTGTGCCTTAAAAGCGGCAGTCCCATCTTTTATTGGCATGAGAAAGAACATATGCGGGACAAAATTCTGGCACTCCGGTTCCGGTGATGTGATTATGACGTTTTAGCATGTTAACAAACTGTATACTTTATTTTCCACACACACACACACACACGCGCGCACGGCCACACACACACGCACACCACACACACGCACACATGAAAAAAAAACACACACACACACACACACACACACACACACACACACTTCATGCTTTTCGGCCCGCCTCGGTAGCGTGGTGGTAGCGTGTTTGCCTCTCTTTCAAGAGGTCCCGAGTTCGAATCTCGGTCAGGGTGAGTTACCTGGATAAGGCTTTTTCCGGGTTTTTCCCTTAACCTGAAAGACGTATGTCGGGTAACTCTAATCTCAATGGACCCTGGGCTCATTTGAGCATCATTTCAACCATTCCATTCATTGTCCGGAGAACGTAAATTAAACAACAAAATTCGTGCTTTCCAGGTGGTTAGTGGAAGGTGTGGATTTTTTCGGGCACAAGAATCGTCAGTTCGCTTCCTTCGGAAGAAACGTAAGTTCCATGGACCCTGTCGCAGATTTATCTTAAAAGTATCTTGAACCATAGAAATAAAAGAGCGTACAATAATAATAATAATAATAATAATAATAATAATAATAATAATAATAATAATAATAATAATAATAATAATAATAATAATAATAATAATAATAATAATAATAATAATAATAATAATAATAATAATAATAATAATAATAGTAATAATAATAATAATAATAATAATAATAATAATAATAATAATAATAATAATAATAATAATAATAATAATAATAATAATAATAATAATAATAATAATAATAATAATAATAATAATAATAATAATAATAATAATAATAATAATAATAATAATAATAATAATAATAATAATAATAATAATAATAATAATAATAATAATAATAATAATAATAATAAAACATACATAGATGCGCAAATATTTCCTCTCTTTATTATATAAATGTGGATGTACACATTTTAGTTAAGCACTATTTTATTTTTAAGTGCCACCAATTGATTCTTGAAGGTTAAAGGGTATATCGCAGCGCAATTTTATAAATAATACTTCTAATGAAAATAGTGAAACAGATTTACATAAGTATTAATGTGAGTGAGATTAGTTTCAGTGAAAACAAAATGGGTTTCTGTTATGACTATAAACGCTAACTTTCATACTGTTTATTGGTCGAAACAAGAAACAAAACAGAATACCATATTGTAAAATAGGGTGATGTACGGGTATTGTTTACTTGTTTAGTTTTTCTCTTTATTAATCATGGCTCACGATCTCAGTATAAGGGCATTTTAAAAGACCTGTAATTTTTAAAATGAAAAACGCTTTCGTGACACAATAATTACCGTGGCACAAAACGCTGTTCCAGGTTAAAACGTGAGAACAGCATAACTCTACAGATGCGAAAAAGAGGGAGGAAATACTGAGGTCCTGTATTAACTTCTGTTCTCTCTCTTTTCAGCCGAGTCCCATTGTCAAAGTTCCCTGAGGGACTGAGGAACCAGTCATACACGTCCCCTGTCCCGGAAATGGATTGTTCTAACTCTCCAGGCATTCCTTCGCACGGTTGCAGATGGAAACATCAGACGCCAAGGATGAAAACCTTCAGCTCCAAGATAAATGAATGAATATATTTTACAACATCATAGGTTAAGGACGCAACTACTCTGTGCCATTTCTAGCAGCCTGTTATCTAGACTGCCCTGTTTGATATAGCTTAGAGCACTGCTTTCGTTGCCAACAATATTTAGTTTCTTAATAAACGATTTTAATTCCACGTGTTTAATTTTTTTTACTTGTTCCATTTATACCCCGCCTTTAACTGCTATGGTCATATCGGCGGCCGTTCTCCTTTGGAACATACTGAAGGTGTTAACTCGTTATCTTTGGTTTTTAATCATTAGATCACGCACACATTCACACTCTCATTCATACTTCCAGACTCTGGGGAAGTTGGAGAATTATCTTGGTCGGAGTAAAATCTCCACCCCCACCGCCGGGAATCGAATCCGGGACCCCTAGCACGGCAGGCAGGTGCTCTACCGACTGAGCTATGGGGCCAGCCGAGTATTTAATTTATTTAGTGCCTTGTAATCGTTTTGTCTAAACAATTAGGTGTAGTGGAGAATTAGGTTTACCCCTGATTTAATTGCAGCATCTGTGACTTAGCTCTGCAGATGGTGGGCTTTGCGGATATTTTCACCTAATTCGTACCATGAATACTATTACAGAGACAAGTTAGCCTTAGTTATTTAACTACATAGGTCATTTGATAAGCCTAGAATTTTTATTTTACTTTGGTCGTGAACATCTCACCTTATTTCCCGATATACTCTCCATAGACAATACGCTTAGTCCAACTGTGTTCCAGCGTTTTCATCCCGTCGTCAAAATAGGTTCCGTCAGGGCATGCAAAATATTCTTTGACAAAACTATCACTTATTTATTTGATGAAAATTTCTTACTACCAAGCCAAATTTTCAAATTTTGGAACACGAAAATGTCACGTGGTGCTAATTTTGGTGAATATGGTGGATGAGGAACCACTTCACAGCCCAACTCATACACTTTCGCCATTGCGATTGCTGATGTGTGAGATGGTGTATTATTAATGTGAAAGAACACCTTTTTTTGCGTTTCAATTCCGGCCTCTTTTCAGTCAACATGTGGCAAACAATCCAACAAGACTCCAGTTATGGTACTGCCCTTTTCCAAGTAATCTATGAGGATTCTTCCTTGAGAATCCCAAAAAACAATGAACATCACCTTACCAGCCAACAAATGGTCCTGCCTTCTTCGGTGCACTTGATAGGCCTTGTCCATTGTTTTGACTGCTGTTTTGACTCCGGCGTGTAATGATGGATCCAAATTACATCTATGGTCACAAATCGGGTCAAAAAGTGTTGCGGATTGCGATTAAACATTGCGAGACACTCGCTAGAAGTGTTCTTCTGAATGCAGTTTTGGTAGACTGTGAGCAACCGCGGCACCTATCCTGCACATAGCTCTTTCCTTGCCAATTTTTCATGCAGGATATTGTGTACTCGCTCATTTGAGACCCCTGAAGCCTCAGCAATTTAATGAACTATGATTAGGTGTTCTTGCATAAACAGATCGTGGATTTTTTCAATCCTGTCCTGGTGTGGTGACTTCAATTGGACGACCAGAGTGTGATTCACCTTCGATGTTTCTATAAGCACGATTGAATTCATTGATCCAAAGGTAAATGGCCATCGATGTTTGTGCAGAGTCCACATGAACTTCATCTAATACAGTTTTGCCTTGTGTGGCAATCCAGTCCTTCAAACGAAAATGTTAGTAACAGCACGAAACTCTTTCTTTTTCCATTTTCAATCGCAGCTATGAGACCGACCAGTTCAGCTGGTAGTCCACAATGAACTGTATATTGTGGCGCATTCAGATTTTCTGTACAATCTTTTGAACAATCAAGCCTACCCCCCAAATTTACCATACCTATCAAACGACTCTTAAGGCAGAGCTCCGTTTACTACTTGATAATGTTACTTTCCTACAAATTTAAGTCATATCGGACCTCAAATGAAAAGTTTGAAATAATGCTCAAATAGATACTACAGTTAACATTCATCTTTCAGCATAAGGGAAAAACCGAAAAGAAACCTTGCCCAGATAGCTCACCCTGTCCAAGATTCGAAAACGGAACCTGTTGAACGCGAGGCTAACATCTATGCTACAGAGACTGAAGACACGATGATACTGACATTCATACTCACGTAGACATATATAGTGATTTAATGCATCATCCTTCGGAATGAAACCCATAAAAATGGTAGCGCTACTTAACGTTAGATCACAAAATGATTAATGGTGAAGCACTGTCGATGAATATATGCATTATTTTTAGAGTAAATCAAATGACGCAAAATTCAAGTAGAAGAGCTGTTGGTATATTAGGAATTTGGGCAAAAGTATTATTCCTCTAATTTAGGCACCGTAATTAGGATTAGGATTACTACGGACGGTATTAGGCACCGAAAGCTGTGGTTTATTGTATTTAAGCCCCAAGTGGGTGCATCCCCGGGAGGAAGGGCGACACGAGAGGAGACAGAGTGGCCGACCCAAGGAGTCACGACAGCGCCGAGACACCCGCCGACACTTCTAACCTGAAGGAGACCACCAGGTGAGAGATGATACGAAATGATATTGGAGATGAAATGGAGGGGCAGGAAATTGGAGGATGTGATTAACCTACCCAGAATTCTGCTGGTGACCCAGGAAAACCTTCGAAAACTCATGGGTCAGATAGGTTGGCCATGGGATCGAACCCGAGACTCCCGAATGCCGTCCACAGATGAAACTGCTTGAGCCATCCCGCTCGGTACAACGCATGTAACTTGAATGTTTGTGCCCAAATAAAACTCATTTACATATTGCATGAGTGTATAAATATAAATTATTGAATGAGAAGGGAAAGAGACAAATAAAAGAAATGGCAAATATTTGTGTAAAGTGAAACAAATGAATCAGTAAAAAGAGAAAGGGGGACCAAATGTGGACGATGTTATAGTAACACGTTGCTGCCCACAATATTCTATCTGATGGTTAAAAATCAAGAAGTCTTCAAAAGGAGGATTTGATCTAGTAAGGAAGCCGATGCTTTTCTATAATATTTAAGCTTCAGTTTTAGCCTAATAGTGGAGTAAAATAAAAAAATAAAAACATCACTTTATTTGACAACTTCAATTGGATTAATTGGTTATTATTTTGAAGTCAATGAGAGCATTTCCTTTCAATATGTTCTGGTTGAAAATATACTTCATGGTCGTTATTTTTACTTACATATGTCCTCCTATGATGTTAACGCACCAATAGTAATGTTCCTTTTTGAAAATACTCGCAGAAATAACTGTAGATTATTCACTCAAAAAACTCATGCTTTAGTGCATTTCGGTATCAACTGCCATTTTACGCTCATAAAGCATTTTTATTAAATATCTATTTAATTTTTATTGAATTCTGTATCTTTCAGCAGAAATTATCCGTCCATGGTAACTTTAGAATGATTTTGTAAAGGGATAAATGCATTTCATATTTGTAACGAATATACACATGCATTCACCTTTTGATTTGGAAAACAGTCTAATACTAATAAAAGAGATGACTACATGCAAGGTGCCTGCCTCGGTAGCGTGGTGGTAGCATGTCTGCCTCACGTTCAAGAGGTCCCGAGTTCGAATCTCGGTCAAAGTGGATAAGGTTTTTCAGGGGATTTCCCTTATCCTGAAAGACGAATGTCGGGTAACTCTAAGCTCTATGGACCCTGGGCTCATTTGAGCATCATTTCACCCACTCCATTTATCGTCCGATGACTTAACGTTGGAGGATGTAAATTACAAAAAAAAAAAAAAAAAAAAAAAAAAAAAAAAAAAAAAAAATGCAGGGTGCAGCTATTAAGAGATCATTTTCATGAAAACACAAATATCTGATAGTTAAATAAAATAATTAGTTTTGACAAATCAAAGTTATTTTAAAAATTTCCACATGAACTACGGTTTGGGGTGCGAGGATATCCTTGAAACATCTTCGGGATGCGTCCTGGGAAATCAGTGGCTGAAGAAGGCGAAATAAGCCCTGAAACAGCATTGGGTGAGATAAACCCAGTCCCCGTAGTATTAGTACACAAATACGAAGACGGTTAACTTAAATATCAAGTTTGGTATTCCCTTTTCGTTTTACATTTAAATGCATTTCAAATGCAGGTCAGAGTGCGCTCAAGCTCACGGCCTCACACATACACACAGGTTTTTCTTTTTTTCTTAAAATAAGTTCCCTTCTAGATAAAGGTAGTGTGAAAATATCTCTTTACAGTGAATTTTTAGTATATAAATATAATCTTCTACTGTCCAATTTAGTAGCGAAAGTAAAAAATAGAAATCTATTGTGTGCACTTGCATGACGTCCATCTTCTAAAAATTGTGCTTTCAAAAGCTTGTTCTTCGGCATATTTAACGTAAATCCAAAAGAACGTTTTAAAAAATTCGCTTAATTGCATGTTTCTCTATATTATAATGGAAACAGGGAACACGATAAGGTTACAAAGTAACTAAATCTTTAAACACTGGTCGCGATAATTTTAACACATCGTTCTATTTTCATGGCCAAGAGATGAAAAAGAAAGGAAAAATCCAACGATGATTTCCGTTTAGAAAAGCATTGCATACCTGAGGATTCAAACGAATAACAAGGATCATCTCGGAAATTATTATGAGAAAGAGGAAAAAGAAGAAAGAAAGAAAAAATGAAAGTGACAAATTTGACTTAAATTCGGTGCATTGGTGAGATCTATGTACTCGTTATGTAGTACAAGTTTATTTATTTCCTGCAGGTTCTTGCTATGCAAAAGTATTTCAGAATGAATAGAACTTCATAGACTTTGCTACAAGAAATTTCATTATTTTAATTTCATATGTAATAAAATTATGTTAAACACATACATTTCAATAAAAATCGCCAGAGAAGTTTTTGAGAAAGTCTAATATTTTTCCGAAGTTTGTCTTTGTAAGGAGGAGCTCGGTCAAGACATATTTTCTTGGAAGTCTTGGAGTCGTACCTTTGAAAAATGCTGAACTTAAAACACCAGGTTCATATTTAAGTGGTTTTCTTCACATTGGACTTACGCTGTTTACTGACATGAATACTGACATGTCATACGAATTGACATTTTTATGAAAATGCACTTTCACATTCAGGGAAGCTCGCCTCGGTAGCGTAGATGGTAGCATGTCTGCCTTATGTTCAAGAGGTCGCGAGTTCGAATCTCGGTCAGGGTGAGTTACCTGGATAAGTTTTTCCGGGATTTTTCCTTATCCTTCCAGACGAATGTCGGGTAACTCTAAGCTTCATGGATCCTGGAATCATTTGAGCATCACTTCATCCAATTCATTCACCGTTCGATATTACTTAACGTTGGAGGACGTAAATTACACACAAAAAACATTAAGGACTTCTGGAAATATGTATTTCTGATGAAATCTTGCTATTATATTTTTGGATGGAGCACAGTACTTTCTGTATTTACTGGAACTACGTAACGAAGAAAGAAAGCGAATGACTATTTAGGATTTAACTAGTGTTAAAGAATTAAAGCATTTATTGGAAATGATTAAAGTCATAAAACTTTTACTTAATTATCCGGAAAGAGTACAAATTTTATGTCGTGATGTGTACATGTGTAAACTTTCGTCAATCTCTTGTGCATTAAAAGTTACGAAAATTCATTCACAGTGAAGAGAACTTTTCATGCAACGTTCATAATATTTTACTTCAAATTCACCTGTAACACAAACACCTTAGACAAATATTTTAATTAAAATCATTAAAGTTATGTTTGGAAAACTAACTTAATCATGTAAACGATGGCTTTAGCTGGGGTGACGTTGCTTCAAAACTTATGCTGCATCCTAGATAGACTTCAACTTAAATACTACGTTATGCAGTATTTAACACAGTTTTCTTTTTAGTTTAGGTTGTTCTCAGAATCAGGTATTCTAAACATTTGTGCTTCCTAAAAATAAGATTTATTTGTATGGAACATTTATTTCCTCTACGTACTGTAAGTAAACTGCAGAAAAAGTTAAAAGCGTAAATAAAAGCCTAGTTGTAAAGCAGAATGTGTTTCAAGTCCGGAATATAAGGAAAGGTTTCACAATTGTGAACAAAGAAACTGATGTATATTTCATCGACGCAACGCTGATGGAGTGTTGCAAGTAGGTAAGGTCTGGCAAGAGCATTTCTGGTGATTCACAAAGTTCTGCCGCTACCACAAGTTCCAAGAACTTTGCCGACAACTTCCATTTCTTGTTGAACTGTTAATGACATTATTCTGCATCAACTTGTCGCTGAATTCAATTAGGTCATTGACAAGCAATTTCTAGTTAAGTGACGCAAGCTGCACACCGGTCCATTTAGCGTCTTATCTTTCTGTGTAGCGATCGAAAATTCAATGTTACCGTGGGAAAAGAATGATAAGGTGTAGAGGAGGGAGTGAAGAGGTCACGAGTTGCAGGAGGAGAAGGATGTAGGAGAAATGGTCAAGTGTATCTAAGCTCTGAAACTTCCTCCCATAGCTCAAACGCTTAAGCAACTGGACTTAGTAAGCATCCAGTGCGGGATCTTAATTTCATCAGGACCTACTGTTCATCTAGACACCCAGGTAAGGCAAGTGCTTCTTATTCCAAAGCAAACCAGCTACCTTCAAATGTGGAGCTTGTTTCCAAAGGATACCAAATCCTAAAATTTTAAATTTAATTGCAAATTACAGCATGCTATAGAACACAAAATTTATTTATGTTAAAATAGAAACTGATTTCTTCAGAGATCACTATACTTTATGGTTTATGGCAATAGATAAATTCACTTCAATTATAGTGCCAAAGCATACCAAATCCACAAAGGATTCCTTATTGTGCTGTTCCTAATACGCAGCAAAGTATAAATGAAATGTGTCACAGATAATCAAATAGTATCCAATTTAAGCAAATTAGCTCATGTTAAACGAGGTTAAGCCAAAATAACTCAGGGATCATTGTGTCGATTAGGGCTTACAACAGCAAACAACAGAGCAGTCCCAATTAGGGATCATATTCAGGGGGCAAAACAGAAATATTTGAAGGATTTATCTGCTATTCAAGAGATAACGTCACATTCAAAATCTTCAAATTTACAGTAATGCTGCATATTTTGAGACTGTATTACAGTATTACTGTATTTACGTATTACAGTTAGAACACCGGACAGTGCCTGTGTATTATGATACATTTAAGTTTAATAACCTACTTAAATTTATAAATTGGGCAATTATTTATAATATTTCTCCATCCAGAAATACGGAATAATTACATGAAAATATCCATCACATAAAAATAAAACTGTATTGATTGCTAATTTAAATGTATAGTGCATTCCTAATCATGATTAATTATAGATCTAAAGTGGTAAAATGAAGCCACGAAACATGAAATATTTTATAAATATAAGTAGCCTTCTCAACTGTAAAATTTTGTTTGGTCTGGTAGATTTTGGATGTGACTGTATCTATAATGTCAATATGCATAATTGATTAGTGCCTTAGCCTTAATGGGCTTCAAAAGCGTTTTGTATTCAAGATACCATTCTAAATATTATTTTCAGATGAGACCGATGGGTGAATTTTAGAACTGATGGTTTATAATCAGATATATTTTTCGAGTAACTATCATTTATTTTAGATAGATTCTACAAATACTTCTTATAAAACCATCTTCTTCCCTCTACTTTGTGATACCCACGATACCGACGTGTTGAAGCCTATATTCTTGAGCGAGAGATATTGAGTTCATTTCAACAGCAGCGTCGTTTTTTATGTAATTTACGTCCTCCAAGTTAAGTCATATCGGACGATGAATGCAATGGGTGGAATGATGCTCAAATGAGTCCGGGGTCCATGGAGCCTAGAGTTACCTGACATTTGTCCATCAGGATAAGGGAAAAACCCCGGGAAAAACCTTATCCAGGTAACTCACCCTTACCGAGATTCGAACTCGGGACCTCGTGAATGTGAGGCAGACACGCTACCACCAAGCTACCTATGCGGGCAACAGCACCGTCGTTTCTGATTCCCCACATCCCCAAGTCTTCCTCAGCTTTTCATAAGTTTAATTTTCACAGAAAATGCTGTGATAAGGTCCCGAGCAGGACCTGAAAGATATTTTACCAAAAACTTTTTAAAAAAGTAACGTATTTAAGATAAAGGGATCTATATCTTTTCTGCATTATAAGTTGTTATTGCATAACTGGTAAACCATAAAGATAGAAAAAGCCTTCATCACAGAGAAAAAATGTAGATCTTCTTAAATCCCTCAGTCTATGTTGAATAATTGTTGTGCTCCTTTTCCTTTTTCATATATTTCTTAATATTAGTTTGAATTTGAAAATGCTTACATTTTTGTTAAATGGGAACTCATTATTAGTTTTTCCTAACCATGCAAATAGAATGGAATTACAAAGCTGTCACATCGCGATAATTTCTTTAAAGCTTTGATTACCGCTTAAGCTTGCTGAATCCTATAGTTATATTGAACCTAATGTGTAATAATGTATTTTCTGAAAATGTTTATCTCGATTACGTGAAGTGGTTATGGGAGTAAACGGTAGTAAAACAAATTTGTTAAAGAATGAACAGAGAATGCCGTATAATGTATCCCGTGTGATTTTTCTATTACATCGTGTATTATTCTACAACCTTAAAATGTGTAGCTTCATAGCTGAAAACTCTGCAATATTTCTATGTGAATTATAAAAATTCCTCGGTCATATTTAGAATTATTTAACCGTATACTTTCAACTTAACGCATACCTCCAATTTTTCATTGTATTCTGTGCTTTATGATTAATATTAATATTATCTGTTAGATTATAATGATCCCCAAGTTGGTTCGTTGAACGTTTTGTTATATGGTTTATAATTGATCCTCCCCTCGATCTCTGTTTCTGCTGTGTGTTCTGCAGGAATAAAAAGCAGTACAGCTCTGGAGGGGTAAAGAGAAAACTTCATTTTTTCGTGGCCACTGATTGCAACTGTTAAGAGATAATGCAATCTTCGTTTTAATTCTATCTGCGACTTTTGAAGGGAGTAACTCGGTTATTTCGCTGTTCCTTTGTGTTTTCCGTTCTTTTTATCTGTCTTATTTTAGCTGGAGGATTTACTAATTTATTTTTTTCTGAATTTCACCGTATGTAGCTGAAACATTAATTGCTGTTCCTTTTTCCATTTTTTCCCATTCTGTATGGTGGGAATTAGTCGTGGTTTTCCGTAATCATGGTTCGATAACTGCTCAGGGCACGGCTTGCAATTCTTCTTAAGGGTATACTTTCAGTAATCGCTTTGTAAACTCCAAATAAACTCATTGCATACTAAATATCTGAAACCGCTGCGAAATATAAATCAGTTTAGAATGCTTGTGGATACCTTATACAGCATTCCTAATAAATGGATTTAAGTTCTTTTTTCTGCCTCCCTCCCTCCCTCCCCCAGGCCGTCCGTCCGTCCCTCCCTCTCTCGTTCTCCCTGCTGTTTTATCATGTAAAACTGAGGACTCTAAGTGACAAACTAATGAATGATTTTTCTACTTCAATGCTCCTTGTTACTGTCAGTGCTTTAATTACCTTTTTGAACTTCTGATGTCTATTTTCTTGCCATTATTAAGGCTGTTACTGTCTATTTTTTAGTCTTGCACCTACAGCAACATTATTAATTAAATAATATTTATCTTGACTAACATGAAATAGACAGAAATAATAGCCATTTGTAACAATAGCACATCAGATTTTTTCTACATACCTCATTTCATTTGAGATCAGCATCTTTTAAAATTTTCATTTTTATTTTTTAATTTTATTTTATATATTTGTTTATTCATCAATGGGGACGGTGTAATGTTTTTTTCAATATAGGTTTATTGTTTAGGTAATAGTCAGGGATTTTGTCGTTTATTTAGTGTAGTGAGGATTTCCATTCATTGGGCGTAAAGGAGGGCGTATAGGGGTAACGGAAGATTCTGCAGTGTCTTGGGTGTCTCAAAACAATAAATAATTTATTTTTAGCTTTAATTACCAGTGTAAGGGAGATCAACAAGTTCTTTAAATATGTTTCCAACATGACCGCTTTTTATAGCGCTGGTAAACACTTGTTTCTTAGGAAGCTATATAATATGTAATTCAATTAAATATTCCTAACGTATTAAACTCTCGTTTTTATATTTACTTATATTTATCTTTTAGAAAGTTAGTACGTGGGATACGATCACAAGTTTAACCCTTAATTTAGAGAAAACATATATTTTTCACTCTATGAGTAGCGTTCTTATGGTTGTTAAAAGAACGGGAAACCCTCATATATTCGATTTCGATATTTCACCGGAAATGCGTCTTTTGATGACCATTGAAGCTCAACAAAGTACATATGACATGTGGGCGAGTGTTTAACGAATAATATATATGAAAGAATACATATGTATCAATTTAAGTTCAGCACTTCCTAATGATGCAACTCGAAGATTAAAACAGCCACCTACCCAAAACATCCTTTAAACGGAACGCTCTCGATATGTTTCTTTATTTATCTTTTATTCCTCTCTAAAATGGTTCAATGTTTAAAATTCTTTAACATCTATAAAATACTGTCTGAAAACAGCTGCTGATAATTTAATTATATATTGGCCTGTTATATTTCACTGAATGTACTGCCCAATTTACTTTATCGACTATGAAATAACCACATGAAATGATCTGAGCTTTAGAGACTAGGATTTTTAAGCTATTATGACTATTATTGTTACTGTTGAAATGAACAATACCTTTTTCTATGCAATTTTAAAGTGTAAAACAGGACATCCTTTGATATTATGTACCTATGTGATACCAGATTAAGCGAAAGCGCTTTTAGCGGCAGCTGAGCCGCGGTCGTGCCCCAGTTCCCGCTTTTAGCCATTTCCCTTCTGAGAATTCAACATTCATATATCAAAGCACTCTACATGATCCTAAGGTCGCTCTTGTGCTGTGAGTGTAGCTAAATTAACTGGTCCTATTTTCTTTCACGGACTAATTAATACTGCAAGCCCGAGTTTTGAAGCAGCTTTTCCTTCAACTGACATACGAACAGCGAATGGAGCTTTCATTTCAACAAGATAACGTTACACTTTATACAGCATGGACTCAAAATTGCATTTTGGTGACAAAATGATCCACATAGTAGTGTGGCCCTAGACCTCAAGCCCAGCAATTTTTACTTGTGGGACAAACTGTATACACTAAATCGTTGAACATTACAATAACTGAGGAGTTAAAACATGTGAATGTTAATCTGTTAAAACGTTACATTGTCTATATTAAAGCACACGGAAAAATATCGTTGAAATAGTATGCATGTAAAGAATATTCATTACTACATTTTGTGAAGAAGTAATTCAACTAATTGTCGTGTTCATTTATTCCATTTGCTTAGATATATAAGACGATCCACAAAGGGTTAAACGGTGATAGTCGAGTTGCACGCTGCAGCGACCCATTTGTCGCTAAGTGCGCGCGCTTAACCTCATGACCCTGTGTAATTTGTTATATCAGCTATTGAATTTTCAGAATTTGTGGTGAGAATTTAGGATGATAATGATGATAATAATAATAATAATAATTTGTGTTTTCATGTGTTTTCCTTTGAAGATCATATATTAACTCAATTTTTACAGCTTTACCTTTGGTTTCTTTCTCTTTTCAGTTATTCAGACTTATATTTTAATTAATTTGTTTAAAAAATAAGTTATTTAAATGGCTTAATTTTATTTTCCATTAATGCTTAACTCTATTTTCTGATGCAGAAATATTTCATTTTGCTCAGGATATTTCTAAAAATTATTAACTATGCTTAGCTTACCACGAGATAGCCTTTGTCCACCATATTTTTCTGCTTCCTTAACATTATTTCAAAAGTAAAATTAAGTAAATTTGGTGCTATATCCATTCACTTAAAATGGACAATATTAATACCTATATTTTACACTATTTTTGCAGGAAGCACTTATTTTCTTTCCATTACGTTACAGAACCCCTGAGACAAAATATTCCCTCAAAATTGTTAATATTCTCTCAAAAGTGTTTCTCAATATTATGCTTCATAATCACGTTGCTCTGAACCCATTAAAGTTCATAAATATCAACACACTGGAGAGAAAATATTCATTCTTTTATATTCTAAAGGATCAAATTTATTTAACTTCATTTAAATATTTTAGTTTTGGTAACAATTTATCATGAGGGACAGAACAAGTCGGTGTTTCATATTGTAAAAATGTTATAAACATCATCAATGACTTCGTAATCTAAATAGGCTTATGAGAGAAGATACTCAACTACCGCCTGTTAATTGTTGGTGTTTAGGATGTTCGGAAACCGCTATAACACATTTTATATTCACATGTAAAAGTATTTCATGATTGTGTGATAAAACTCATGTCTTATTGCAGTCATACTATAAAATGAATATTGCAGCCGTTTTGCTGCATTACTAACCAGCACGATTTACGATCATTCCTTGACCTTAAAGGCAGGATAAATCATTCACGTAACAAAACAGGTGACTAATCGCATGGGATGAGGATTACTGCTCCTGTTCTACGTGCATTATAAAAGTTTAGCCTGAACTACAATACATTTGTCTTTGCTGACGGAAAGCTTCATGACATAAATATTGTAAGCAAAAATGTGTACGTGCATAGAGATAGATTCCTATGCATATAACATTTCAACACAGATGAATTACTATTCTAGAAAACTGTTTTTGCCTGACAAATAGTGCAGCAAAACTGCAATATTAATTACTTGATATATAAAGTACAACCATTCCAAAGCAAATCAATATACTTTTTCATTTTAGTAAGGTATTTAAGAATGACATAATTAAAGTAATAATAATGATAATAATAGTGATGACGATGATGCGCACTCTCATTCACACTTCCAGACTCTGGGAAAGATGAATAAATATCTTGGTCGGAGAAAAATTCCCATCCCCACGACCGGAAATCAAACCCGGGACGTCTAGCACGGCAGGCAGATGCTCTACCGACTGAGCTACAGGGCCAGGCAGTAAATGTTGTTTCACCTTTTCATCGTGAAAAGTTCCGCGCAATGACGCCTGAGGACTATCCTCTGTGACAACAACTTTGTCTGGACAAAACAGACTCTGTACTCTTTGCATCCCAAGATAATTAAGCAAATTATCACACATGAGCATACCACATATAATTTAATTGTCGAAATTCACATGTTTGGGCCTTCGAAAATCCCCATGCTACATTTCAGATGTCACATCAACTGAGATTAGGTGTTAATGTGTGGGCCGGTATAGTGGATTACTTCTTAATAGGAGCATACATTTTGCCGATCCGACTCAATCCTTACGATTACTTATTTCTGCAACAAGTTTTATCTGATCTAATGGAAACTGTTCCCCTTCATATCAGACAGGACTGAACGTGTAGTGTTTAACGACAGAAGTACATGTGGCACCGCAGGTGGTGACACTGATGATACGTACCGCTTGGCTCTCACCAAGGCGGCCCCGGTTCGATCCCAGACGACCGCAAAGTGAGATTTGTGGTGGACAACACGGCGCTGAGGCGGGTTTTCTCCGGGATCTCCTGTTTCCCCCGCCATCTCATTCCACAGTTACTCCATCTTTATCTCATGTATCATCAGTGTCATCGCCTGCGGTGCCGTATGTAGTAAAAGCGGGTGTTAAACACTACACATTACTGATGATACGTGGCAGGAAGATGGAGCATAGGAGGAATCAATTGGCGGGAAAATTGGAGATCCCGGAAAACAGTCGCCCCAGTGCCGCGTTGTGCACCATAAATTTCGCATGCGGTTGTCTGGGATCGAACCCGGGCCGTCTTGGTGAGGGTCAAGCGGTAACTAACAGCTCGGCCAGGGTGCGGCCTGTGTTATGCCAGAGAGGATAAATGGTTCCATGCACCAGCTCATTTTGGTGCATGTCGTCATCTTACGCCTGCATACGGCAATCACTGGAAAGGCAGAATACAGCATGCCGATATACGCTTTGTGTTAATTCTTTTAATGTGAAAAATATATATCTAAGTATATATATATATTTTCTTTTCTTTTCTTTTCTTTTCTTTTCTTTTTTTTCTTTGTTTTGTTTTCTTGGTTATCTTTTCTTTCATTATTTACGTTTATTTTCTTATCTGTCTTCCTTAGTTTCACACATATTCATTATACACATAAACATCCATGCCCAAGGCGGGACTCGAACCCGCGACCCTCTACGCGGTGGAAGGTAGAGACATACGCTCTAGTGACGAGGGCCGGCGTTAATCGTAATGGGCATGCGATCCAAATTTACTTTGCCATTATTTGGTCTAGCGCTTAAGGCTAGGATACACTGAAAGTTCGCTGAAAATGCTGAAAATCATGGAATTTTTCTTTTTTGGCAGATTTTGGTAGTAGTACAATTTTCTGAGAAACCTTTTTCTGACATTTTTCAGTATACATAATGCCTCACGAATCAAAGTTTTTAACTTAACTTGGTGAAATTTACAGGATAGATCCATAATATGTAAATAAGCGACTTCACACTCCCCTTTCTTTATTGATGCTGATGTTTTGAAAATTATAAGGTGTTAAGGAACAAAAACGTTAAAATTTTATAAATTTTTAGAGCTAATACTTAAAAAATATTTTTGAACAAATGGTACAGGAATATTCCAAAAAAGAAGAATGTTGTTCTTTTAAAATTGGTCTGTACGAGCCGAAAACAAAACTTCAACTTAAAAACTCAAATTTTTTGACGCGTAGAACATTTTATGAAGCGAGTAATTTTTACAATATTTTTACAAAAATAACTAATAATTAATGAAATATTTTCTGTAGTAAAGTGAAAATTTTCATGCAAGTTTAATTGATACTCTAATTATGTGGCTAAATGTTCATAATGATAGGTTGATTATTATAGAATTTGGAATTCTCACTGTAGTCTTGCCACAACACAAAACCTTTCCTAGCAAAATGTGTTTAAAGGTATTTTATTTATCAGTTCCCAAAGTTTGTCGGTTTAATTTTGATATATACTGTATAATTTAAGAGAAATCTCGGAATTAAATTTTAGGGTAGAATGCAATATCTTCTCTACCCACTCTGCACGTGGTTTACGGAATAAACATGAATTTATAGCCTGAGAGGTAGTACATTAGTATTCATTGCAGCAAAAAGACCTCAGTTCTCTATAGGTGACACATATTTTATTAAGACTTTATAAGTATACAAAAGAAAGAGTAGGAGTGGGGGTAAGGGATCTGCCTCACATTCAAGAAGTCGATAAGAGAAAGTGGCTTATGTGAGTTAAACACACAAGGTTTTCCCCTTATTTCTAGAAGATGACTTAATTTCAGGAAATTCTAAACTCTGGGGACCGTGGATCATTTGAGTTCTATTTTAATAGTCTCACTAATTTACAATCTGGTATGACGTATTGGTGTACGCGCGTGTGCACACACACGTACAAGCACGCACTACAATAAGAACGAGCAAAAGGAAAGGGATAAATGAAGTGTTTAATTACTTGTAAATAGGTATTATAATGTCTATTACTTATATTTTTATTTATTTTAAAAGTTCCATTCCATTTCTAGAAGTCTTTTAAATCCTTGGCAACCTTAGGGAATCTTTAATGGTTTTCTGAAACTCTATTTGCAGCTTCTTAAATGCAATATATCACCCGCATAGCTTTCGTGTTTGTAATGGAGTTCATGAATAATGCTGAGATTTTGTGTAAACCGAAAGCAATTATTCCACTAGATCACTAATTGTGCTAGTAAATGGAGCAATGCTTCAAGCCGCAGATCCACATTCCCATCATTTGCAGACTGGAGAAACCAGTTTCTGTAATTTACTCTCCGTTCTGTATCTCTAGGACACAAAGTGTGCACTTCTGCGGTTTTCTACGACTGTTGTATCGAGCTATAACATACAGCTATTTTGTAGACAGAGATGGAGCTTCTGTGGATATACAGTGTGTCGCACAAGAGCACAGATGTTGGTTCATGCCTGTCGGTCCAATTTCGAGTTTAATAACTCATTGCAATTAAAGTTTCTTTGTTTTACGTTGAAAAGCATCGAGAGAGATGGCTCTTCGATCGTTTGAGTCTCCATTTGGGAGGTTCGGGGTACGATTCTCGGTGACTTCTGTTTGTTGCGGTTTTCCCCAGTCGGATGAGCGGCTGTATCTGAGTGGCTACACGGCTTGGCTCTCACCATGGCCGCCCGGATTCAATCTCAGGCGACCAAAAAGTGACATTTGTGATGGACAACACGACGCTGGAGCGAGCTTTCTCCGAGATCTCCAGTTTTCGGCGTCATCTCATTCCACCGGTGCTCCATCTACATGTCATGCATCATCAGTGTCTCTGCCTGCGGTATTATGTAGTAAAAGTGGGCTTTAAACACTACACATTTTATTTTCCCCGGTCGGATGGCAAGTGCTGGAATACTTTCTCAGCTCCGTGATTTCCTTTATATAGTTTTCTCCGCTCATTTTGTGTTCTCATCTTGGAGGTGTACCTTTAGGTTTCATGGCCTACGGCGGTACCAGACAGATGGCGTGGATACTTGCTTGTTATAAGGAAAGTACTTGCTTGTTCGACAGGTCGTTCATTGCAGTGAGACTGGTCTACTTGCCAGAAACCGTTAGAGACCTTCATCCCTCTCTGTAATCTGTAAAGCGTGAGGTGCCCCTTCTTGTTGCATAGCCTTACCCGCACCTTTATTTTAATATTCGACTAATCCCACATTATCAGACATTTTCTTCCTCCCCAAATCTTATTCCCATTCAACATTAAATTCAGCGTATCTGTTAACATCCAGTTTCTCAGCCAATTTCCTCTTTCTTACTCCTCTGGGATGGAGAAGCTGCACACATGGCTATTGTTCTACATGGGTTATTGTTCCGTGGGAGACTGCTCATTAGCGGCACCTACGCCCAGGTAGGCAATCGGGCAGCCAGTAGGTACCCTGGCACCGCAGTGAAAATATTAAAAATTTGTCGATTTATTATTATGTCTCTAATTCCTTGTTTAAACGGGATTTACTGTGTTGTCAGGTTTCATTAACAAGAGATTAATTTTGAAGTAATTTTCGGTCATTCTTACCGAAAGTAAGAATTTGTTTTATTCATCAATTGAAATACCAGCACAGCGTAATGCTAAACCACCCCAACTTGCCTAAATAATATATATGTACTTACATATTGAATATTTTGTGAACCAAGGGTATTGGAGAATATATCAATAAAATTCATCAGGTAGTTTGGTATTTTCACTGGCACTGCAGTGAAAATATTAAAAATTTGTCGATTTATTATTATGTCTCTAATTCCTTGTTTAAACGGGATTTACTGTGTTGTCAGGTTTCATTAACAAGAGATTAATTTTGAAGTAATTTTCGGGCATTCTTACCGAAAGTAAGAATTTGTTTTATTCATCAATTGAAATACCAGCACAGCGTAATACTAAACCACCCCAACTTGCCCAAATAATATATATGTACTTACATATTGAATATTTTGTGAACCAAGGGTATTGGAGAATATATCAATAAAATTCATCAGGTAGTTTGGTCGCTTAAGTTCAATGTAAGACAATGCCGAACATAGGCAGATAAAGGACGGCACAGATAAAACAACAGGAGGAACCCATTCCAGACCTCGACCTCTAAACATAGTTCGAAGACTCAAGTATACAGGAAACAAATTCCCCACAAAGTTCCTCTTTCCGTTGCTTTATCCGGGAAGGAAGGTTGTCACTTGACAATTTGAAAGATAAACCAGATATTTTCTTCAGATTTGTTTACTTAGCACTTCGGGGCTTTTGTTACTCTTTTTTATTTCAATCAATAGAGAAAATATTCATGTTAAAGGGAGCATCTGCGTCCTTTCTACTTTATATAAAACTTACCTATATTATGTAAAGAAAATATAACATTCCACTCGAATATTGGACCCCGAAACATGATATTTATATTTACAGAATGAATATTAAAATTAGAATTTTGAGGAAGAGATTCTGCCACATGTATATTCTGTATGTGTGTGGGTGGTTCTACATTCCTTTGTCAAAAAGCAAAATTCAAAAACAAAATGTAGGTTAAATACAAAATTTAATATATGCATTCAACATCCTTCTAGGATGTGACATGAAGACTTTTAGCAAAATCCTCCAACTCACACATAACTTCAGCTGAATGATTTTAAATTTTTGATTTTCTCAAACATTTCCCTAATGGTTTTGATTACTACTATGACCAATGAAATGAATAATATGCATTTTATGAAAATAGCCTCTGAAGTCCTCTTTATTTTATTTGACTTCGACAATTTTAATTAACCGCAAGTAACGGACAAAATATTAATTCATAAAATACTATATATCTCGTTAAAGCACACAGTTCATGTCAAATATTTTTTGGCCAACTGCAATTTCTAATATATTCTTTCTTATTACAATTTTAAAACACTTTTCTGAAATGGGAAACCGTATTCGGTTTGAATCTCGGTCAGGGTAAGTTACCTGGATAAGGTTTTTTCCGGGGTTTCCCCTTATCCTTCTAGGCCAATGTCGGGTAACTGTAAGCTCCATGGATCCTGGACTCTTTTGAGCATTATTTCACCCAATTCATTCACCATCCGATATGACTTAACGTTGGAGGACGTAAGTTACAAGAAAACTAACCAAATAACGCTGTCTAGAATCTATTTAGATTTAAGAGAGAAATAAACATGATTTATTCTCATAGTACATGTCCTTATTAAGTGTTAGAATAATGGTAATTTTAATACGCTTTATATCCCAAATAAATAGCATTAACGAGTTGTGTACGTGTTTTAAACCAATATGTTCCCCTTGTCATATAAGATATTAATTAATAATCTATGTTTGACTAAATGTTTATTACTAATATTAGCCAACGAAATAAATACCTGCCTCAGCAATAAATAGTAGGTCGTCCTCTGTGGAATAGGTTAACAGTTCCTGAGTTCGAGGTCTCTAGCCAATTTTTTAAAATTGTTTACCGATAATGAAAATATTCAAATCAAATTTATACCTGAAATTTTTTTCTCAGATGTCTAAATGCATTACTTTTATCCGAACGAATTTCTTCTTTATTCCTCTAGCAATTGCTTTCGTTGCAATAAGACTTACGGAATTAGGTTTATCATCGTCTCGTCATTATTCGTGTTATTATTCTCATTATGTGCTGAAAAAGTAGAATACATTTTATTTCAAACTTACTCTTTCTTCTCATCCATTTCGTTCTTCATTTATTAATTGATTTATTTATTAATTTATCTGTATTTATAGTATTCATAATATGAATAAACAATATGGTCTCTCGAAACTATTGAAATGGTATATGGATAAACAAGAAGATTGTAGTAACCGGAGTTAAGTTAGGTTGTCTTCGACTTATAAAATGTACTTTTCGCACGTGCAGCTCTGATGCAAAAATTTTTCTCTGAAATATTTCATTATGAATATGAAGTACTGTTTGCCATGAAACAACATTAGTACTTGTTTTCAACTACTCTACGTCATTTGTTTTCTCTAACGAGTGTGCCTCTAAGTTACTCAAATTTACACGTATTTCACTATCGGGGCCTGGGCTGGTACAACAGGACGTCCTAATATCAGCCCACTCAGTTGCAAAGCTCGCATATAGGACACAAACATTTCTATATTGTTAAATAATGTCGTGTATTATGTGTCAAATTTGAAGTTAAACCTTACGGTCTATCAGTGTGGATGAATCAGCGAAGTTAGCTTTGAAACAAACTGACAGTAGTGTAAATACATATGGATTGTGATCATTGATGCCACTTTAGAATGATAATTTACATATTACTCTTGATAATATACAATGTCCAACGTTTCTCGTGCTTGTTATTAAAACCTGCCTCCCTTGGCTTAAGGGAAGAAAGCAATTCTTTCTGGTGTAAAATAGCTGAAGCTGCCT
Organism: Mantis religiosa; assembly: GCA_030765055.1. Taxonomy (NCBI): domain Eukaryota; kingdom Metazoa; phylum Arthropoda; class Insecta; order Mantodea; family Mantidae; genus Mantis; species Mantis religiosa. Next base: position 79,005,932 of record CM060947.1, read on the forward strand.
GCGGGGACATGACTCTTCCTGACTGACAAGACCGTACTATTGACATTTTGATTAAAGAGGGTAACAGAGCAAAATGAACTGCTCATTCATTAGCCCAGAGGCAACCCCCATTTCAGAAGGATCGATCGAAATTGTTGTTTTTGAAAAGTTTTGTCTCCGGTATCAAATATAAATAGCAGTGAATACTAGGAACATAAATAGGGGAGCGGTAAAATAATAGCCTAGGGTTATAGTAAATAGATAGGGCAATGATTAAACCTTCATTTGTTTATTTTGGTACCACTTTGCCTGCAGTGGTTCTGTTATGTTTCATATGTATAATGCTTTCCTCTTAGAGTATTAAAACATTTTAAAAAGTGGATATAACGGTTTATTGTTCACTTTGTGTTAGCCACTTGGCCTTACGGGCATTTTCAGAGCGCATTTTATACCTCTCAAAGTAGATTCTTTTGAGGCAATTAAAGTGCAACATAAAAACCTGTTACTGGTGAACAACAGTTGTATGTTAAGGAAAATGTATTTTGTTTCACTACCTAATCTATTTCAGTTTAATCTACAGGTTATAATCATGAGAGATTACAAATGGTCTATTTTAGGGAGAGGGGAGGCAGCAGATTCCGCGAGTTATTTCTTGCAAAGAATCATATCCAAAGCTTACGTGCTACCCCAACATTTTGAAAGTAGTACAGTTTATTCTTTGGAGTCTAAAATAGGTTGAGTGTCTTGAGTTAAAATAAGAAAAATCACAAAACCCGAAGAAAGGCGGAACAAAGTTTTAAAAAATTAATTAACTAATAAGTAAAATTAAGTAAATATAAACAAGTTAATTTAATGCTACAAATTTGTGGCTAGAAATTTGTAGTTAAGTGCTACAGAGCTAGAGAAGCTTTGTTGTTACTTTTTCTGCAGCGTGTCTAGTTAGTAGAAGAAATATTCTGTTGCAAATGAAATTGCAATATTGAGGTTTTACCGAAATATATGTTTTGAGACTCCAAAGTTCAAGAAAAGCACTTTTTAAAGAACGTCCATTAGTACAAATGTGCTTTTAGCCAACATAACACAAGAATACAAGAATGAAATAAGTACCAAATCTTTCAAATGTGCAGCATGGAAGTTTTCTAGTAAACACCCTCCATCCTAATGTATGGTTTATGTGGAAATTATTTCACAATTTCAGGTAGTAGAGGAAGTGATAATATAGAAACAATATTCAATCAGGCTTCCTATACGGTCTTTTTTTTTTTTTTTTTTTTTTTTTTTTTTTTTTTTTTTTTTGCTTTTACTGCTATGGTCATATCGGCGGCCGTTCTCCTTTGGAACATACCGAATGTGTTAACTCGATATCTTTGGTTTTTAATCATTAGATCACGCGCACATTCACACTGTCATTCATACTTCCAGACTCTTAGAAGATGGGGAATTATCTTGGTCGGAGAAAAATCCCCACCCCCACCGCCGGGAATTGAACCCGGGACCCCTAGTACCCTATACGGTCTTATTGGTGTCAAAGAAAGTAGAATGAGAACGCATTGGGTGGTTACACAAGCACACACACAAAGTTCAGACAAAACAAATGCACACATAGAAATAGGGAACAAGGAAGGCAACATCACCTGTATATTTTCCTGGTAATGATTATAATCATTCATATTATCGCAAATGCATTGTTGTGACGAGGCGTGGCGGTGAGGCATACAACGAGACGGACAGTACAGTGCGGAGATAAAAGCTCGCCGAAACGGTACTTGGAAGGAGAGGGATTTCTAGAGAGTCCGTCTTCCTTCTAGCGCCATCTTGATTGTTTGAGAAAATTCCGGATAGTGAGTAATGTATAAAAAGGGAGCCGCCGCCTGCCACGGAGAGTCAGTCGGTAATTGAACGCGTGTGCGTGAACAGCTGTGTGGACTTCGTGGTCGATGACCATGCAAGTTGTGACGTCATTGTGTTTCTACGAAAATAAAGAGCAATTTTTAGGGTTTGTAACCTGGAATTTTAATTTCACGAAACCACAAAGTCACTTCTGACACCAATTATGTTTCTGTGGGTTCGTGATATTAAAAGTCCAGGTTACAGATACTAAAAATTTCTCTTTATTTCCGTAGAAATCAATCTGAAAGTCCAGAATTACGTCACATATACAACACAACTTGCAACGTCATCGCCCACAAAGTCCACACAGCTGTTCACGCACACGCGTTCAATTACCGACTGATTGACTGTGGCAGACGGCGGCTCGCTTTTTATAGATTACTCTCTATCTGAAATGTTCTCAAACAGTCAAGATGATGCTAGAAGAAAGACGAACTCTCTAGTAATCCGTCTCCTTGCCCCACCGTTTCGGCGAGATTTTATCTCCGCACTGCACTGTCCGTCTCTTTTAATTCCTCGCCGCGCCGCCTCGTCGCAACAATATGTGTCTCAAGTACACACATGCGAAAGGCAATTACTTTTGATGCAGTTTAGGAACAGTCATTTTGTATACGTAAATTGTTATATATTAATGGACGTGCATTCTTTTATATGAGTAAATAAGGCAGTATAAAAGTAATCATAAAGGTATATGTTGTTATTGTTAGTACTCACTTCAGTATTGAAAGGAGAGGAGAAGGAGGGAGAGCAATGTTTTAAGAGAAACAATCTGGACTTAACGAGGAAACAAAAAATCCAAATAATGTGTACAAAGTTAAGCATATATAAAGAGTACCTTACTGTTGCTGTTATTTGTAAACACGCATAGACGTACTTGTTATATATTTTCTGGGACCTAGTACTCCTACAAGAAGTATACAAACAAAATGTTTTATATAAATATTTTTGCTTGCCTAATATTGATACACAGAACAATTTCTACAGCTGTAGTTTTATTACATTTCATACGAATGTAATAAATTCTGAAAAACTGTTTCCGAAAATTTTAATTTTTATTGTAATTTCAATCTGCTGCAGAATGTTTGCTCATTTTTCCTGAGAGCCCAAGTTACAAACATTTATTTATCCATGCCTGGTTGCTTAAACAACATTTCAAAAATAATATACTTGGCATATTCCATTGTGATGCAGTGTATAGTTTTCCTCCTGTCGGTGGATATTAAAGCTCAAAATATCTTAACAGAGCAACTTAGCATATCCCATTCGTGTATCCTACAGGGGTGTTGTGCTATGTAAAAACAAATACAAAAGAGTGTGATCTTTTGTAAAACAAGAATACGGTAGAAGTTTACGGGGTGCTCTTTTTCTCTTTCGCTTAGGGAGGTATAGTGTTTTCTACATCTCAGTTGTTTATTTTGGTGCATTATGTACAAAGGACTGTAACCATAGTTTTGTTGCAGGAAAATGTCGAACGACGAGAAGCTGATAGTGGAGCAGGTGCACATGTACCCAAAGGAAAACGCTCGTTTGCATCACACGGACCGCTTTCAAATTGTTCATCAAGAGCCCCCGCAGGTGGTGCTGCGGCGAGGACAGCCATTCCACATAGTGATTCGCTTCCTGGGGCGCAGAGGTTACGAGCCCACAAAGGATGAGATTAACCTTATCTTTTCTTTTGGTGAGTGTCTACTAACCCATGTAGGCAACTACAGAATAAACAGTGTAATCCGCGTGTGCACAGAATAAGAAAAACCTTATTTCGCATATTACTTTCTCTACTGCGTACGGAAGTATTGTATTCCATTGAAACTTTCCAAAAAGGTTTTCATTGGAAATATGAATTTTAAGATTGCATGAAAAGAAAAAAACACTCAAAAACATAAGGTTGTTCAAATTCCAAATCCAATCCCAAACTACAGTTTACATAGCAACACCTTTGAAATTTCTTATTTTTCAAAATGAGCTCCAACGATTTTCAGTAAACTACCATATGTTTGATATTTTTCATCATATACACACAGACATTTAACTTTCATGGAAAAGCTTCCGAAGCGCTTTTCATTTTAAATGCCTTTGGAATAACTTGTAGACTGTGTGTGTGTGTGTGTGTGTGTGTGTGTGTGTGTGTGTGTGTGTGTGTGTGTGTGTGTGTGTGTGTGTGTGTGTGTGTGTGTGTGTGTGTGTGTGTGACAGAGAGAGAAAGCAATAGAGAGGATATCTTACTGTCCAGCAACGCAAAAGTCCACCACAAGAAGGCAAGTTAGTAATCCCTTCTGCTGTGTTTATGCGCCCCCTCCGAATATAATACGGATGTTAGGTTTACAGTGTTGTCATATAACATACACATGTATAATACCTATTACTACCCTTACTGAAGCGAACATTAGACCTCACGTTTAAGAGGTACCGAGTTCGGATCTCGGTCAGGGTGAGTTACCTGGATAAGGTTTGCCCGGGGTTTTCGCTTATCCTTACAGACGAATGTCGGGTAGCTCTAGAACCCTGAACACATTTGAGCATCATTTAACCCATTTCATTCACCGTCCGATATGACTTAATGTTGGAGGACGTAAAATTACACCAAAAAAAACACGCACACACAGAAAAAAAAAAAAAAAAAAAAACATTAGACCCGGCTGAATGAGTGACTCAAATGCTTTCTCATACACTCGATTCGTATATCCACTGACAGAGCAGATAAACAGTTAAAGCTTCTCTCACGTCCATTCCCCACTCGCTTTCTTTGGTGGGCAGACAGTATGCACACACAACACACACACATATACCCATATACAGAAACGTTCACGTGCGTATGCGAAGTATAGACACAGTGTCATAAGTAATATCATTTTAAAAATAATTATTTGAAATGTCTTCTGACAAGTAATTAGCTAATCTTCAAAGTCTAGACCAATAGATTCTTTGGTTTTGAGCCATCGTTGAGCGAGGTTATTATCTCACGATGGTACCATTATCTGGTTTTCGATGTGGAGAATTTGATGACACCCACTTGCACTGCTTCAATGTTGTCAAAATTTCTTACACGTAGAAAATGGACCATGGATCGACAGAGATGATAATCTGATGGTGCGAGAACAGGACTGTATGCTGGGTGTGGTAACAGTTCCATTCCCCCTCAATTCCTGAATAGTTGTACATGCAGTATGGGGTATTGCATTGCCCTGTTGCTATAGCACTTTATTTCGGTTAAGTAATGCTGGATATCTCCGTCTCAAAATTTCATAAACTCGTTCCAGTTGTTGAGAATAAAGATCCCTATTAATAGCCGGTTCGTTTGGAACAAACTCCCAGTGAATCATACCTTTAGAAATCCAACAGACACACATTACTTTGGCAGCGAACTGATTGTTTTCAACGATGACTTTGGCAGGTTGGTGGGTATCAAGCAACTGTTTCGAGGCACAAGGTTTCGGTAATATATTTACATCAGGAGATCCATGGTTCAAATCCCGGACATGGCATTGAATTTTCCAGTTGACTAATTAATTAAAACATCCATATTGTAACCGCAGTATCAGGCAGCGATTAGGAGGCGGAGAATTAATCGAAGTTAGATAATTAAAAAAGAAGATAAATTAATAGAAATGCTTTTCTAAACTAATATAACAATCTTGTTATAATAATATGACATTAGAATGGATAAAATAATGATTAAAATAGCACTTGACTTAAAGAATAAGAAGGGAGGAATATAATTTAATATAACACATATACTAGCATCCGGGCAAGAAAGAGAAAATATTCTTGTAAACATCTGTACACGTCGGAGAGACAGGAAAGAAGGACCGTTACCTTCTTTGTGCTAGGAAAATTTCAATGTCTGAGAACTACTGTATTCTTTTAGCCAGGAATGTTTTGGGACAAAGGACTTTCAAAATGCAGTTGAGCATGAACGCTAAAGAGATTTACTTCGCTGATTTGATACCGATGTACCGTTACAAACAATTCAGGGTAGGACTTCCCCAACTCAGGAGGGGGGGAGCGTCAGTGAGTCATATGAGTTTTGCAAACCAATGCGAAAATTCGAAATAAAATGTGAAACCAATAATAATGTAACATTTGAGAAGGGTGAGCTAGTTTAGTCATGTGTTAAAGTTAGAGAGGGGGTCAGAATAAGGTTCGAACTGAATGGTGAAGTAAGAAAAACTTTACTTACAAGTTGATACTACGACAGAAAGAACGTGGTCATGTGCATCAAGAAGAGAAGCGAAGATTTCGAAGTCTGAAAGGTGGTCACCGATCCAAGTCGATAAGCAAACATAGATTCAAGAATTAAAACAAATAATTCTACAATAAATTATTAATACGACTGAGTAGCCAACAACTACCAAAATCCATTTCCTACAACCATTCATCTGAGGATAAGAGAACTCATAGCTCCAATTAAGCTCCAATTAGAACCCAATTAATTTAACAATGGTATGCGGGTTTGCCGCAATATACAGGTGTTGTATTTGAAAGGATTAATTCTAAACGGATTAATTCTTCAATATACATTTAACATTAAGAGTTCAATTATAAAAGTCTTGGTTATGCAGTACTTACAATAGCAAGTCGCCACAAATGTGTATCTCGAATACGAGGACTCCAAATGGTTTACCGGGAAAATATGAGTCAATTGGAGAGATAATGTCGCGTCAGCATCTTGGCCATCGTACTTCAAAGTTTTAGAGCTACTGGACGGAAACCAGGAGATCCGTGGCTCCAATCCCCTGCCGTGGCATTGAATTTTTCGGTTGACTCTATTTAATATACCCATTTTTCATCACAAGTGACAATTAATCTGACATATCTATCATACATAGTATTACGGATAAGCTGATGACATATATCTACCCTACGTTTATCCTGTTGAGGTGTCAGTTCATGAGGTACAGATCTACAGCGTCTGTATGATTTTGCAAGTATCCTAATGTGACGATATATGGTATATTTTGATGCGCCAAGTTCTCGGGTTTTCTCGTAAAACTTAGCGTGTGTCTCAATGTCCCATACTTTAGGTCTTCCAGAACGTGGTGAATCCTAGTGTTTTCGTCTCCACTCTTCACTTTTTGTACCTGTTATACTTAGTCTTTCTGAGGTATGTTGCTCGCAAGCATTTTCTCGTTCTCTCCCTGTCTCCCTGTTTTTTTTTTTTTATTTTTTTATTTGTTTTTTTTTGTATATAAAATGCTTTTTCTGTGATTCTGTTGAATTAAAAACGCACAGTTGCAGTAAACTGTTAATATGACATGACCATACTTCTACTACTGTAGATAGGTGGTAGGGGAATTAAAAGCTGTCTTCTATTGTTAAAGCACCTCTTTTCTGCAGTGCATTTTGTATAACGATAAACATTTTTACTATAACTTTCTATTATTTCTGCTCTTTATTTCCGTTATTTCCTCTCTTCGTACAGTATTCTGCATTCCAGAATGACTCCCACATGAAATTCAAAATTGCGGAGAGGTCGTATGTTCATTACCGTGCTGATCCAGAGAAACTAAATTTACCTTTGCCAGGTTCCATGTGGAAAATTGTTGCTTTCACCCCAGGGTAGTTCAAGTAAATGACGTTGAATAGAGTAGCTAGTGGCAGGTAGGACCAATCAACTGTGCTGCATCAGACCGAACAGCAGGGTGTAACAAAATGCACAGAGAGAGGAAGTCAAAACCCGGCAGATCTATTTTGGAGCAGTATGAGCTTAGTTCGAAAATTTTTCTTGGCGAAATTCCTGAAGGAGTTCTCAGACGCACTGATTTCAGCAAGGTTTAGTAAAAGGTACCTGTAGTTCACGGTATATGCTTACTGCAATTGTTATTATTCATTGTTCTACACATGGGTACAGTACATACCCACAATCTCTTTACCTCCAGAAAAGGCATTTTGAGAAACATGTCTCTCTCTCTCTCTCTCTCTCTCTCTCTCTCTCTCTCTCTCTCTCTCTCTCTCTCTCTCTCTCTCTCTCTCTCTCTCTGTGTGTGTGTGTGTGCGTGTGTGAATCTCTTATCGCGAGTTGCATAACCTAAAAATGAATGTTAAATACAACAGCTCAGCACATCCCACCCCTTGCTTGGAAACTGCTTTATTACTTTATTTTATTTTTTTTAAATCAGTTTTAACCGTTTTGATTAAAATCCAATATTTGTAGCCCACCTTCATTTCTAATAAATTAGATTGAATTTTCGGCGAGTCGCCTGTGTAGTCCCTTTGGTTTACAGAATAAATGTACTGTAATTTTGTGAAACTTGTAAGAACTAATTAATTAAAACAGTCATATTAAACACAGAAGTCATGTGAAGTCATTGTTTTCGGCGCAAAGCATATTCAAGATATTCAGAGCTTTTAATTTAAACTTTTATGTATTGTGTAGCAATTTAAATACTAAGTCAGCCCGTTGGGTCTGATGCAAAAATTCAATTCAGAATATCGGTGCCCGTCTTAAAAATTGGATCACTTTTAAACCTATAGCAAAATGCATAATGGAACCAAACATTTACCTCGATTAACAACAACAGAAGAGATTTAAATAGAATGTCTTATGTATATACAATATCAAATGTTTTAAACATGACCCTAAATTACATGTATATATATATATTTTTTTTGAAAAAAGAGTACACTTGCCTCTATCTTTATTAAAAAATTCTAGTAAGTCTTTCCGCATAAAAATTTTAAGCCATAGTTTTTACTAATAGTTAAATGTAAGGCAGATAGCTTGACTTCAGTATAAGAATCCATTCTATTTCACAGCATGTGTACTTTAAGATTAGTCAATATCCTGAAAGTTTGCTTCTGTAACATATACAAAATGCATTACCAAATACAGTTTCTTAAAGTTGGAAGAAACAACAAAAGAACAAAGCACACTAAATATTTAAGGTATATAAATACGATACTGAAATTGCAAACAGTATAAATACTAACAAGCTTGCAGTAATATAAAATAGTATCTGAAAAAAAATATAATGCTAAAATTGAAAAAAAAACCTGCCTCTTATTTCAAAATTATATGAAAATATCTATGTATTTCCATAAAATTATTTTCCTAAGAAGTACTTTAACTTTGAGAGGTTTTTTCTCTTTTGTACACGGTAGTATCTGATGTTTTAATGATTTGGAATTTGTCTCTATCTAGACCTAAAGTAGTTTTTACTTTTTCAGTACAGTACTGCTTCCAAGTAAAACTCATTATCTTCTACTTTCTTTGTGACAAAATATTACGGATCTTTAATTTTTACTCAAAAGCATTTAGACTTTGGAAATAATCATTTCTTCCACACTAGCCTTGTGTAGGCTAAGGTATGAATGAGTAGAGTCAGACTGAAAAATTCAGTGCCATTGCCGGGAATTGAATCACGGATCTCCAGCTCTACATGCGGATGCTCTAACCACCTGTGTTACTATGGCCAACGTGCCGACATGACATTAAATTCTCTAACTGACTTGCATGTTTCCCGTAGACCACTAGAGGTTCTCATATTCTATGAAACACGCACATTTTGTGGTGATTTACTACGCTGTAAGTACTTAAGTCCCAGTTGAATCACTATGTTAATATTTTTATGGTGTCATATCGGCATGTTGGCCATTGTAGCTAAGTTGGTTAGAGCAACCGCACGGAGATCGGGAGATCGTTGTTCAAATCCCGTCTTTGGTATTGAATTTTTCAGTCTGACTCTACTCATTCATTTAGACTTTGTTTAGAATTTCTGCACGTAAAAATATTAATGCCCGGTATACGTCTGTGACTGCGTTGATAATTGAAATGGCAATAACAATGAAATATGGGAAGGCTTGAACCTTGACATTGCTTGACTGCGGTATACTTCACGTTATGTAATGCTTCTGTAAACAAGCTTTATGTGGGCCTTTCCCCTATTAAGAGTTTTTCCTTGAACCATCAGAATACAACGTAAGTTATTAACTTCGCTGACAAGGACTGTTGTATAACGCCGGTACAAAACGGTGGAGTGTTTATTTTTAATGTCTAGCTTTTGATTTGCTTTATTATGTTCATCCCGAAGGACAGCCGCTGTAAAGGTATCTTCTTGACGCTTGCATACAGACTTGTTGTTTGTGAAGCCCTTGAAGCTACACCTATATAATTATTACCATCTTCGGTTGCAAATTCCTCTCCTAACCACTAATGAGTTTAGTTGGCATTAAGTTTAATTAATAAACATCGCTTTAATCAATACGTCATATGATGAAATCGGTATACAGGGTGCCTAAACTGGGTGAATATATACTAAATAAAATAAGTGTTAAGAGTTCTAAATCTTATTGGAGAAAACGACTGAAATTGTGATATAGAAATATTTCCGTGGGCCTCCTCATAAGGCACAGAAATGGCCAATCTCAGAATTACAAATAGAACCTAGATAACTACTCAAAATACAATACCGAATGTGTTCTCTTGATATTTACTCTAGATCTTCAAAAGTCATTCCATAGTCTATTTGACTCCTGCATATTGTTAACAAAGAAAAAATTTCTGGCTGTGTCATAAATATTGTTGTTGATGATATTGTTAGAGCCTAATTTGAGCCTTAGTGAACTAATCTAATGGAATCATATGCATGTATATTTACTTATTTTTCTATTTACTACTCTTCTGTTAGGCACTTCAATACAGGTATATATGTAGTAGTTCAATATTCGCTTTTGCAGATAAAGTATTTAAATACAAGTTACTTATTTTTTTTATTATTTATGAGTAGCTAGCTTAATTTTGTATACTTAAGTATATAAGTATATAAGATTATGCCAGCTACTCATAAGTAACCAAAAATTGATGTCTCACTTTAAGCACTTTGTTGATACTTAAAGAAAAGTTTCTTAGTTTATTGAGGGGAACCAAAATATAAACACATCGGTAATTTAAACGACAACAAACAAACAGAATATAAACAAGTATCAAGGTTCCATTTCATATTCTAAGGTTGGCCCCTATTTACCCTGACAAGCCCCAAGGAAATATTTTACATAATGTAACTCCAACGTTTAGTCATATCGGACGGTGAATGAAATGGGTGAAATGATGCTCAAATGTGTCCAGGGTCCATGGAGCTTAGAGGTACCCGACATTAATTTTTAAGGACAAGGGAAAACCCCGGAAAAGACCTTATCCACGTAACTCAACCTGACTGAGATTCGAACTCGGGACCTCTTGAACGTGAGTCAGACACGCTACCATCTACGCTACCGAGGCGGGCATGGGAACTGTTGATATTCGGGTTGTTCTATTCATATAAGGTATAGTACTTCCATATTAAAATCTAGCATCACCCTTGACATTACAGATATTATAATGAACATTGCTTGCACAATATGTTCTTTTAGATGCTGAGTGCCAGAAGCGTGTTGACACATACTTCAGATGTTCATTGTAGTAATTGTTCCCTTAGTCACAACCAGAATAAAATTAATTTTTGTAAATCGCTCGATAGAGGTCTCCTTTATTTCACATGGATCATATTTGAAAATTTGGTTGTTTCATCTCCTCTTAGGTAGACTGTTAGGTAATCCCATTATATTTGGGCTCCAAATTCTCTATAGCTCACACTCAACTTCTTTATGGGTAAGAATAAAAATGCGTATAACTCTGGCAACCACATCGTTTTAAAAATTATTACTTCTCCAAAATATTTTAGCTGTTTATAAAGTCAGAATGCTATTATAACTCTTCAATGTGTCCAAAAATGGCTTACCAGTAAAAGAAGGTATGTCTAAATTCGACATAAAAATATTTAATAAATTACATAAGATTCTCAAACTCCATACATAAGTATAACGCGGCATTTTACAAATGAAGCATTTTCTCTTTAACTAGGACTGGGTATAGACTGGGTATATTCTGGTGAAATTTCTGGCGTGACAATGCGGTGACATTCATGTCTTACTTAACTGAAAGCTTTATATAGCTTCAACAATTTGTAGCGCCTATTGTCACTCGTCCTGTTTATGCAATACGTTTTATATACTTTTCCAAAATCTGTTACGATATGTGTAACTGACAAAGTACAGTAATTGATAGCTCTGGAGTGATAGTTGAAGGGCAAGGGACAGTGATCCGTATCATTAGAATATATTTAGAGAATTATTTGGAGAATGTTTGAACAATTGCAAAGGCAGAAACACACCTGAATTTCCTCTTTAAAAATCCGTCCTTGCATACGACAATCTTTTAGCGACATCACCTTATGTTGGAAATTAATTGTTCTTTCACACTAGCCGTGTGTAGGACGCACTATGAAAGTGTAGAGCCATATTGAAAAAAAAAATCAATGCCATAGCCGGGATTTGAACCACGGATCTTCTGGTATCCGTCCAGCCGCTCTAACCATTTGAGCTACTATGGCCAACGTACCAACATGACATTAAATTCTCCAACTGACTCATATATATACTGACTCATACAACCTCTTATATTATTTGACTGTTGCTAAAACGTACTCGTACGCATATCACCGTTATATTTACAACAAAATTATAATAAAATAATTCCTGAAAATATTTATGTAGGTTAATATGATTTTGAAGGCTGAATAGAGAAAGTTTGTGAATAATAATTAGACTATCAACCTCAGATATATATTACCATATTATTATTTCCATGCTTTCTAAGAAGTAGGAAATAACTCCGAATAAAGGGGGTTTTCCAGCCCAATCAAAATTAGAATAGGGAACACCGGATTGGAAAAGAACTTTTTTCTTGTATTCTTGTATGTATCCGTACTGTTTTGCTTTGTTTTACATTTTATTAGCTTTAAATGCAGGATTTTACAGAAAGGAGCTCATATCGTAAGTATTTTATTTTATTCTTGAGCATACTTTATTGAAATTCATAAATACTGATTAAATTAATATCTTTTGCCCTCGTAATAAAGCAATTACCTATTGCTTCTATTTATGTTAGGAAGGGTATGTATTTACTGAAGTTGGCTAAGAATATATCACAAAGGTGTTAGAGTTACTTAAATTCCTAATACGGGAAAATACCAAGGTAATTGCGAATATCATTGCCAAAGTCTGTGTTTAATTCAGTGATCGAAAATTCACTAAGGGAGTTAAAGCTCGGCTTTACTTGAGCGTTTAGTAGACTAATATGGCGTAATGAGGTGGTGTTTGTTCCAAGGTAATCATGCAAGTTGTTAATAATTCACATGACTGTTTGCAGGACCCGATCCCCCCAGGAGGGGAATCAAAGTTGTTGTCCCTGTAGTTGACAAGCAGGCTCCTGAGGATCTCAAGGATTGGCACGCCAAGGTCTTGGGCAGAGATGCAAACTCCGTCAACATTGAGGTGAGTTTGATCACAACCTGTACTCCTGATTCTTTTGTTCCATGCTAACTTCCAATTTTGTTTTTACTACTACGAACTTTCAGTTACATTAAGTATTGCATTACACCCAAAAATTCGACATCAATCATGTGAATACACGATTTGTTAGGATTCATGGATTTAAACAAATAATTTCTGTAAAATATCCCTGTCCGTTTGTGTGTGCGCGCGTACGTGCGTGCGTGTGAGTGTCAGCAGCATAACTAAAAATTGAAAAGTTTTGTATTTAAGCTCAGCATCATCCAAGGATTCGACCGAAGTTTTCAAGAATGTCCATTAACCCCTGACCATCCTTACATGAGACATTTTTAGAAAATTTAAAATAGCTATATCAATTTTGAATGACATTCATGAGAAATAAAATGTCACTGAAATAAGACATGAAGGTTTCCTGGCGACGAATATATTCCAGAACTTCTCGGGAAACAAGCTGGGTGAAAAGACGATTTGAAATAGACGTTTGGGAGCATATATCTTTCCCATCATCAGGATATTTAAAGAAATGCTATAGCCACAAAATATATTACTGGCTATAACACAAATATCAACAAAGACAAAACACCTCGAATATTCACATCACTGAACAAAAGACTGTTTTCAGTGAATTAAATTTCAGATCAGGAAATGGCGTGAATGCCTGACATGGCATTTAATGTACTGAAATAGTCTTTTGCTCAGTGATGCGAGTATTGGTAGTGTTTTGTCTTTGTTGATATTTGTGTTATATCCATTAATATATTTTCTGGTTATAGCATTTCTTTAAATATCCTGATGATGGGTGAGATGTACGCTCCCGAAACGTCGATTTCAAATCGTCTTCTCACCTGGCTTGTTTCCCAATAAGATCTGGTATATAAAATGTAATTGGACAAAATTTTACTAAAAGCATAATACAAATGAAATACAGAGCTTAACAAATATATCCGTAATAGATGGATAAAATCGTACAAAAATATAATAAAAATTGTTTGCTTTAAATGCAGTATCTATGCTAAATATTTTTGTTTCCTGGAGTAACTATTTCGAAGATATTCCTTGTTGTTTGCCTAAATTTTACAATAGTTACTTTTCACAAACGGAAGTCCTTATTCCTTTTTTATCTCCTGACCATGCAAAGAGAACAGAATTCCAAGCAATCGGATGGCAAAAAGCTCTTTGAATAATTTACTAACGTTTAAAGTCTACTGCATTATCATATTCTCCTTACACCTACAAAAAAATCAGCTATGAGATAAGTCTGCAAACATTTATCTGGAATAAAATAAAGAATGCATAGGAATAAGGGTTTACAAAATAATGTGTATGTGAGTAGAGAATATCAGATTTCTAGAAAATATTCATATGCGTGTAACTGATGTATGTCTGTGAACGATAAACAGAAACTTTTAAAACACAAAATAATGGAATCTGACTGGAAATGAAAATAATAAGAATATTATCGTACGTTTGTTCCCCTCAGCGTCTTTCATATGAAAACAGTGAAGGGCTAGCAGAAAGAAAAATTAATTACAGCTTTTCTCTCTTCGTAGTTAATTATATTTCTTTTCACACCCGCTCTTTTCTTGCGTAACTTGTGTTTATTATCTGTGTCTTTCCTTTTGTTTATTTCGTTTTGTTAGGAACGCTTCTTGACTCAGAATAAGAGTTTTCTGTTTCTTTTCATGGCTACTATTCTGACTCTGGACCTTCACCCCAACAAACACGTAAAATTAAAAAGGAAAAAAAAAGTCTTATATAGGACTTCTTAGACTTCCTTTTTATATAGCCTCAAGCGTAAAAGTGCTCAAACTTAATTTTAATGTGAGATAAATTAGTTAAATGGGTACTCCAATGAGAGTTCCTTGAAAAAAAGTTCTTAATATTTCTTGGGCTACACTTAGTTCATTTTTCATTTTCAATAATGTACAATTTCAAATCCTACTAAGATACTTCTAAGTCAAACACTTTTGGTCTTGCAAATTATAACGTTTAACCTCCTTAATGGATGATGAAGTAATTATTTCTAGATCACAGAATGATCTACAAAGAAAGGTGATCAGTATGTGGTAGAATGTTGAAGGAAACATTATTCTAAATTATACTTTCATATTTGCCACAAAACAATTTCAAAAACAAATTCATATTTATTTGGAAAGGTATTTAATTCCGGCAATCTCAATAAACACACTATGAAATACTGGGTCATCCACATATGAGGAGCCAACATTCGAAACCTGACATGTCCACCACAAACGAAATATGAGTTATATATGAAATCGTCCTGTTTGCATTGGTTTCACATGTTTCCATGTCTAATTTTATTCAAAACCGATCAATTCCCTGAGAACCGACGTCTTAAAGGTGCTTTTCATTCATAGTTTGTCATGACCAGCAACGTTTTTAAACCAAGTTACCTTGCTAGTTTCATTCAAAATCTGGCATGTGACTCTGGACGCTAAACATATTTCCATGGCAATTCCTTGAAAACCTGATACGTCCAATTTAGTTAATTTCATATTTATGCTTGTGTCAACAATGTTATTAGTTGCGAAGGTGTCTGTCAGTGTGTTATGAGCTTCAAATAACTTAGTGCCTCCACTGTTGCCTTCAGCACTTTGTGGTTTACTTTGAAGTGCTGGATAATAGAAGTTTCAGTTGGTGATGTTTCGGAAGTGTTCAGGAGAAGGAAGAAAAATCCTTCGGTACTTGAAACTGATGAAACGGAAAGGTAAGTTAGCATTAACTGTCATGTTCTATACTGCAGCTTGGAATGCATTATTAGACGCCAAATTCATTATGCTTTTTAAATTTAAATGAACCACATAATTTTAACCATGCTAGGTGAGATGTTTAATTTTAGTAGAACTGTAAAAACCTGCAGAGAAATACTACTAAATCACGTAAAATTCCAACAATTAAAGCTCGTGCAACAGAAGAGCTAACTATTAAATCCCGCGCTGTCAAAGCATTGTTGGTTCTCTGAAAGGGTTTAAAAGGCATGGAAAGCACAACTGAAAGTCGAAGTGTTGTATGAAGGTGACATTGTTTATTTTATTGAAAACCCAGCATTCTAGAAGAAATCCGGAAAGAAGAAGAAGCAACCGAAGAAAGCCATGGTGAAAAGGAAACAAGCTGGAAACTATATTGTTTGCATGTATAGTTTAGAATAAGAATAAGAAGAGGAGGAAATCTGTCTTGAAAATATTTAGCAAAGTGCATAAGAGTATTTGCAATGAAAGCTGTTTGTGATTTAAATGCTAATATATTTGTTACATTCAAACAAAGACAAGTCTATTTCTTATTCAAACAAACTGTGACATGTCCTAACCTTTCAATCAAATCGTGTTATGTCCATCCCATTTTACAAGCTATTTTAGCCTGCATAATATATACAGATTTGTAATTTAGGCATCAGGCTATATACTAGTTTCCGCACATTTTGATTCCTATTTTAAAAATATTATATCGAATACTTTCTGTGCTGCATGTTTTTTGCTTTTAGCTAAAAATCAAGTAAAGTGGACATATCATGCTTTGAATGTTCGCTTCTCATATCTCATCTCTGCATCTGAGACGTGGTTCTACTCGGGAACGGAAACAGCGTTTGTGAGGTGGGCATGGAGTCATCTGCGGCGAGAAATGGTTCAAAATGAAATGTGTAGTGTTTAACGCCCGCTTTTACTACATACGGCACCGCAGGCGGTGACACTGATGATGCATGAGATGAAGATGGAGCACAGGTGGAATGAGATGGCGGGGGAAACCGGAGGTCCCGGAGAAAACCCGCCCCAACGCCGTGTTGTCCACCACAAATCTCACTTTGCGGTCGCCCGGGATCGAACCCGGGCCGCCTTGGTGAGAGCCAAGCGGTCTAACCACTGAGCCACGGCGTGGCCTGAAATGGTTCAAAGCTCTTGCATTGTATCTGTATCAAGTTAGAGTAACACGCTAAATGCGAATACTGGAAAACGATGTGCTGAATTATTCTATTTCATAATTGAGTGTTAATTTGACTATTGTATGGGACCTTTCTTCTCGATATGCAGTATTCTTTTAAATATAAATTGGTTAACAATATACAGACTCTACTAGTGCTGCCACGCAATCATTTGAATATTATTTGAAGGCTGCTACTGTTATCTCCCGTAATTAAATCATTGCGGTATTAAAGGAATCCATACGCTTCAGACAAGCCTAAGAATAACATTCTCCAGACAATCAGTTTAGTAATTTCTAAAACAACCTAAAGCGTAATTTTGTAAGAAGGAGCCAGAAATGTGTTGTAAACGAAGGCAAACGATTTTGGTATCTCCTTTGATATCGCAGGTGACTACATTACTTTAACGTACATACATTTGAATTTATTCTGCAGTCACTGCACTCTCTTTTGTTATAAAAACAATGGACGCACGAATCAATCGGTTGGCGGGAAGCCGGAAACGACAGCTTATCGGCCAAACGGGTCCTCGCCACAGCCGCGGAGATACATTATATGGACGATCCTGGGCTTCTTTTTGTTGAAAATACAATAACTGAGTGGTCTCAAAGAGGAACAGACCATATGCAAATAGAAGTACACATCGTACTGCAAAAGGTGAAATCCTTACACTTATTAAAGCAATACATACAACATTACATTATATTCAAACACAGTAAGAACTCCTTAAATTTACTTATATATTTCATTTAGATTTCATAAATGCACTCTGGATATAAATCCCTATTTTACTTCTTTTGATTGTTAAGTAAGTGTGTTGTTAGTGTTAAATATTAAGTGTGGTGGATAATTTGTTAAGGTTACATATATTAACGCAATGCCTAAAATATGCATTGTTAGCTGTATGGGTACAAACATATTGGATGATAAATTGTAGCTTTTATCTCTGGAATTAAATAAAGAGAAACAATCATTTTCAAATGTACATTAATAAAAAGAATAAGAGACAGCAGAACTCCTTTATGCAACATAATTCAAACTTTCAAATTTATACTCAGTGGAAAGCTGAGCTATATTAATGAATTTTGTCAGTTTAAATAAAATACAGTATAAAAATGTAACCACATTTTTAGGATCCGATATTTCCATTTTCGACTATTTAATTGTAAATAAAATAGCACAGGTATCAGTCATTCAAATAATAATGAAAAGCGATGGATTGCAAATGAAGGTAAAGCAGCTATGTTACTCTTAGACGCAAAATAAATAAAAATGTCTGCAGTTTTTTGGTTCATCCAATAGTTCTCGAAGACCATTTTCTCTTTCTGTCTCTGTCCCTTCTTCACTGACTCTTTTTCCCTTTTTCCTCTCACTTTCTTCCTCCATCTCCCCAAATGATATGTTAATTTTCAATCTCCAGAATTGAAATTTCCTAAATGGTTATTGATAAAATCCACACATATCCTTTAGTTGTTTTGTATAATATTTGGGTTCAGTTATCGGGTGGACAGAGATATAAAGAATAAAGGATTTAATATTCTAAAACATAGAATAAGTTTTGATTTATTATTAAAAACATAGAATAAAATTTTAACTTTCTCAATTGTTTTTATGCTTTTACTTTTTAAAACAATAGCATCATTTAGGACACCAGTTTACAGTAAAAATACGTGTCATACATATACAATATATGTTATTGTTATTGTTTTAAAAAGTAAAAGCATAAAAATATTTAAAAGTATGTGTATTTCTTCATTGTAGATAATGGCAGAAAATATCTATTTATCACTATCCAAAATAACTATAAATGTTCCGTAAAAATTTAAATAGATAATTACATTATAATAAAATTAATACTTAAAGAACCTTTCCGTTTTCATTTATATCAGAGACTGGCTATTAGGTATCTGATTTCCTTTTAAGGAGAATAAATGCATATTTTATTAATTCGTACCATATTTGTGAAGTCAAACACAATTTGATAAGTGCAGCAATGAAAATTAATATTACTAGCTTTAAAGTGTCTCACATAATACTAAAAAGATTTTTTGTTTCATTTATACCCCGACTTTAAATTCAGTGGTCATATCGGTAGCGTTCTCTTTTGGAACATTGAAGGTGTCAGCTCCTATTCTTTGGGTTTTAAACATTAGATTTACGTACATATTCCTACTCTCATTCATACTTCCAGACTCCGGGGAAGATGAGGAATTATCTTGGTCGAAGAAAAATCCCCACCCCCACCGTCTGGAATCAAACCTTGGACCCCTAGCAGGGCAGACTGGTTCTCTACCAGCTAAAACGATTTTAGTTTTATATGTGTTCAGATGATGTAATTTTTTTTTTTTTTTTCAATTTACGTTCTCCAATTTTAAGTCATATCGGACGATGAATGAAATGGGTGAAATGATGCTCAAATGAATCCGGGGTCAATGGAGCTTAGAGTTTCCTGACATTTGTCTATCAGGATAAGGGAAAACCCAGGAAAAAACCTTATCCAGGTAGCTCACTCTGACCGAGGTTCAAACTCGGGACCTCTTGAACGTGAGGCAGACATGCTACCAGCTACGCTACCGATGCGGGCGATCACATTCCATAGGTTAAGTAAACAAGATTTATAATGTGCAAGATAAACCAGAATATTCAAAGCAACAAATAGAATCAGCCTCAAACTTGGTTCATACAATCATGCTATATAATTATAAGCAATAATATATATTTTCTTTAATTTTAGGTTCGAAGCCCAGCAGATATTGCAATTGGACAATGGGCACTTCAAGTGGAGACCAAAGGCAAGGGTCACACCAAATCAGAGGCGAAATTCTTCAAATATGAAGATCTAATATATTTTCTCTTCAATCCGTGGAACAAAGGTATGGATATCATTATCTGTACATAAAGCAAGGTTAGCGCACAAAGCAGATATGAAAAATATACACACTTAATACAGATTTTTAATTTCTGCAGCTTTTCCTGACAAGAACAGCTAAATATTTAGGTTTCCATTAAATATGGTTTCCATTAGGCATAGCATTTCATTTTAAAGCTTCCGTGTCTAAACAAATAAATCAATACATGTTAATAAAATATACATCTCAAATGTGATTTGTGGTTTATCGGAAATGATACGAGTCAGCTGGGGATTTTAATATCCCACCGGCATGCTATCCTGATAACTCAGTGGGTAAACCAACCGCACAGATAGCGGAAGTTCTGTTTTCAAATTCTGGCGTAGCATTCACTTTATCAGTGTGATTTTACTTTCAACTCTTGTTCCACACA
Source organism: Mantis religiosa (assembly GCA_030765055.1). Taxonomy (NCBI): domain Eukaryota; kingdom Metazoa; phylum Arthropoda; class Insecta; order Mantodea; family Mantidae; genus Mantis; species Mantis religiosa. The sequence goes on from CM060947.1 coordinate 79,026,345, forward strand.
CGGCCTTGTTTGAAAGAAGAGTTGATTATCAGCGTAATCTAGCTTCAGCAAATTAAACATCAAGTTTTATTTTGAGGGGAAATTTTAAAACAAATACAATTTATATGTCAACCATCCACTTTCAAAGTAAAGTAGCTCAACCACCAATCAGAAAAATAATTGTAATTAATACTGAATGAGTAGAGCCATACTGAACAATTCAATGCCATAGCCGGAATTTGAACCACAAATCTCTCCGTGCGGTTGCTCTAACCAACTGAGCTACTATGCCCAACAAGCCGACATGATATTAAATTTTCCAACTGACTCATATGTTTCCCGGTAGACCGGGAATTTATTTATTTGTTTCATCATTTTATTTATCTATTTATTTATTTCAATTAGTTTAAACACAGAGTAGAGTGATTCAGTTTTAATGGTTGAGAATATACATCATAAAATCAAACAAACCTTAGCAATTGGCGAGTCAGCTGCTCCTTATTCTCGACTTTTATACAATCCGCGTTTTACACTCCAACATGAAAACATCGACCCCATTATTAAGTTCTACCCCCGTATTTAATATGGCTTTTAAACAGTCGATTAAATTAGTACTAATATAGTTGTTATCGCATTCGTGTAATATCTATTAGTGATTCGACAGCTGAAGTTTGCGCGTCTTCAAATGTTCGCTGGAACCAGCGAATACTGTATCTTATACGGAATGTGTATGTGACACATTACTAAATAGTTCAGTTCGAATAAGCGCGAAACTGCGATGTCATGTGTCTACTATGAAGGTGGTTTGAATATCCGACATAAGCATACTGATTTCTTATCACGTAATACTCACATTTTACAATTAATATTCTGAAAATTGTTATTATTTTTATTTTTAATTGTTTTATTTATGTTTTATGGCGTTGGCTGATACTTCTTTATTGGTGAACTACAAGTAGGTAGTTGTTTAAACACACCTATAGGTAGGTACATGTGAAATAAGAATCATTTAAACACATTTGAATACCTCCCCCCCAAAAAAAAAAGCACACAAGGACATTACAGTGCCGGGGTTTAACATGGAAGTTAAACACAATTTTTCAGACATATAATTATTGTGCTATTAAAATCTTTTAAATTGGTATGATTTGTGGCAATAGAATGACCCTTCTTCTATTGCTGGAACACGACTCCTCTAAAGAAGCAGGTACTCGAACTGACGACTCCTCTAAAGAAGCAGGTACTCGAACTGATGACCTTCTTATGTAGTGCACACCCTCAGGAATTTTATACTTAAATTATTTTGAATTCGGTTTCCAAGTTTTGATGAACATAAAAAATAATTACAATGCTGACCCTCAAACATGTGTTAGGGCACAAGAGCGGTTATAATAGTATTCAGCTATTTCTGGACTTAATTGAAAACATCTTCTGCACTCTGAGTACCAGAATTCGCAATTTTCTTTTTAGATGACGTTGTTAGTATACTCATGTGATAGGTGATAATTTCCGGGGCGTTTACTGAATTACTTTGGCGTGTATACTCTAATAAAAAGTTTGTAAAATCAGCTGGAAACCGGAATTCACTCTCAGTAAAGGAGTCGTATGATTTTGAGGTGTACTTTAGCGAACACTTTGTCACGAGGTCTATCCGAAAGTCCAAAGACTCCGGCATCTGTCAGCCTGGGAGTGATGGAAAACTTCAGGGTTCTTTCCTTGCGATAATACCTTGAGTCTAAAAAGCCCCTACCCCATTGACAACAACGTCAAGATGGGTGGAAGTGGATACGCCACTTACGCGCGTCAACGCGCGTCGAAAGACTACCGAATGACCTCGGTGGGGCCACCTGGTGATCTAGCTCACCTACTACTAGCTCTGCAGCATAGTACCCGGGACTTTTTAGGCAACACTCTGCCCCCTCCGGGCGGCCGAAATTTGGCCGGAGGTACCCGATTTCCCGCGAGTGTCGGGAACACCCGCCCTCTCGAGTCCAACCCAATCCGAACAACTCCCATTTAGGGAGGGGCTCGAATGTTTCGCCCGAGGTTCTTCTGGTAACGTCAGAGGTACTACGAGTGCTAGTGGTCCGCAGCGCTCGCACAACATCAGCTGAAGGGGACGGATCCCCTCCCCTACGGAGACTTTAGCGAACAGTACTTTTTGTCCCTTAAACCGCTATTCCTTTGAATTTTGTACATTCCTCTCTCTAAGAACGGCAAGAAGTACAGTTTAGTAAGGCGCGGCTGACTGAATTGGTATTAGAATGCGAGTAATACACAATTCGAATTTCTAGAATAAAAAGGTCAAAATGATATTGAGGATTTGAAACGATGTACATACTTGCCTATAACCGCTCGGCTATCAGTGCACATTTAGTAACTGAGACTCAATTATGAGAGGTTTCGGTTGAACTGAGCTAAAGAGATACGTAAAATGCGCAAAAAAGTATACGCTTCCAGAGTCTGCTCGTTTCATATATACAAAACACATGATAATTATGTCCTGTAAAGAGATTACATTTATTGTGTAGTAATATTTTGTCTATCTCTTACAGTTTAGAAGTTATGCAGAAGTGATCTAGAATGAAGAGATCCCTAGTGCCTATTCCCAGTAAATTTAAGATGTACGTTTAATTTGCAATAGAAGTATTTTGAAGTTGTGGCATTGAATAAAAATTATTAGAGTAAGTTTTGAGGAAATCAAAACATTCAAAAAATATTCCTGCAAAGGTCTGCTGGATGGAGGAGATTTTATTGAACATATTCGAGTTGGATTTTTATATATACCTAACCTATACAACTTAAATAAGTCTATTTGTTATGACGTTGTGCTGTTCACACAGACAACCCACACGCCTCTCAAGCCTCACGAACGGTTTTCTGGTTTTCAGGAAGTTTCAAATTCTATATTTGCAGTGGAAGCTGGATATTGAATTTGTGATAAGGTCTCTATCTCCTATGTTTGGAATAGAGAAAGTAAAGCTAACGTGGGTGGAATAACTGAAACCGTACTGTAAACGTGATTGTACTCTACAGAGCGATGAAAAATGGTCCAAATCAGAGTGCTAGATAGCAACACAGTGTTATTATGCTGTTTTAAAGTGTGGTTTTCTCCAGTTTCATCAACAAAAGAGAAGTAAATATCAAATGCACTCGCAAAAAATTACAGCTGCGAAGTCATTTCTTGCATTGCGATTTTCCACATTTTGCCTGTGGACACAAAAACTGTTAGCGTTGCGGTTGGATGTGCTCAGGCTGACGTACATCACAGTCCGATGCCTCCAGCCACGTTTGGTAGATTAGTCCAACCAGCTATATATTACAATGGCGACGTTCCGTACAACAATTTAATAACAGCTGAATATGGAGGCTGATATCCGAAACGTTTTCCAAACCATTCACCAATTAAATTTCCACCATAATTTAATCCCCAATCAACTGTTGTTGCTTTAGAAAGTAGAATCAACGCAAAACAAGCTGATGCACTGCATATTAATACTCGTTAGAAAAACAACACGAAACGGCATGCTTTTAATTATTGTTCAAAACTTTTGTTATATAACCTCTAATGGGCATAATCTGATGAGACCGAGGCGTATTCTAAACGAGCTGTTTGTAATCAAAATGCTTTGATAACCAACCCTTTTTATTTTAATTAAGGAATATTACACATAGAGAGTGCATTCCCACAAAGACTCAGAAATTGATTAAAACTGAAAAGAAAGTTAAGCTCATCCCTTTACAGTAGAAAACTGTTGGTTTCATTGTGTAATAATACCACAACTTAAAAAACATACCAAGAAATGTGAGGAATTCTAAACTTGTATTTATAGTTAAAGCAGGATTCTTAACTATTTATTTATTTGCTTGATTAACGTCCACAAACGCAAGTCATATTGGATGCTGAATAAAATGGGTGAAATAATGCTCAAATGAGTTTAGAGACCATAAAGTTCATAGTTACCAGACATGCATTTTTTAGATCAGGGGAAAACCTCGAAAAAAACCCTTTCTGGATAACTCACGCCAACCGAGATTCAAACTCGGAGGCTCTTAAATATCAGCAGACACGCTAAAACCACGCTACAGAGTCGGGCACAAAGTTTTTAGAAACTGTTTCATTTTTACATTCCAGTATTTGGTTTTTATTATTTTTACTTATCCTATTGCAGTACTAATAATTGGTCAAAACTGAATATTTACTTTCTCTGTAACTAAAAGAAATCATTTTCTGAAAAAAGTTGTGTCTTAGGAAAGTCGGTTATATACCAGACTTGGTATAAAACTTTACTATGTTTCAAAGAAGTAACATTAAGATTTCAAGAAAATGCCTGCTCACCGAACTAAGTTTTACGTGAAAATTATTGCTTATTTTACAGTGACCCTAAAGGTTCTGAATAAAACACAGTATGGCTAAGATATTTTCATGACACCCAAATGCACAATTTACCCCTGAAGTTCTGTTCTTTATGAATTAGTTTTGTATGATGGTCAGCTGTAGCAGACTGCACAAACAGTATGATATTTTGTGTGACGATATCTATTTCCTAGTAATCTTAATTAGTCTCAATTTGAAGTAATTGCCTCTCCAGAAAAATTTGTTCCTCTTCTTCCTTATTTTTCTCCAGCTAAAGTAACGATAGTGAAATTACAAGGTCATCACATTTTGACCAATTTTGAAATTAGGCTATCCCTTAAGCCTATTGTATTCCGTATTCTTCTTGTCACTACAACAAAAAACTAATAAAGGCATGTGTGCAAATATTTATCTCGATCAACGTGAAGTTGACAGATGAATGTAACGTTTTGGTATGAATCTTGTGAGTACCCTAGTATCGCTACTTGTTTCACTATTTTATGGATTGGTTAGTTATAATAATAATAATAATAATAATAATAATAATAATAATAATAATAATAATAATAATAATAATAATAATAATAATAATAATAATAATAATAATAATAATAATAATAATAATAATAATAATAATAATAATAATAATAATAATAATAATAATAATAATAATAATAATAATAATAATAATAATAATAATAATGATAATGATAATGATAATGATAATGATAATGATAATGATAATGATAATGATAATGATAATGATAATGATAATGATAATGATAATGATAATGATAGTGATAGTGATAGTGATAGTGATAGTGATAGTGATAGTGATAGTGATAGTGATAGTGATAGTGATAGTGATAGTGATAGTGATAGTGATAGTGATAGTGATAGTGATAGTGATAGTGATAGTGATAGTGATAGTGATAGTGATAGTGATAGTGATAGTGATAGTGATAGTGATAGTGATAGTGATAGTGATAGTGATAGTGATAGTGATAGTGATAGTGATAGTGATAGTGATAGTGATAGTGATAATCATAATCATAATGATAATGATAATGATAATGATAATGATAATGATAATGATAATGATAATGATAATGATAATGATAATGATAATGATAATGATAATGATAATGATAATGATAATGATAATGATAATAATAATGATAATAATAATAATAATAATAATAATAATAATAATAATAATAATAATAATAATAATAATAATAATAATAATAATAATAATAATAATAATAATAATAATAATAATAATAATAATAATAATAATAATAATAATAATAATAATAATAATAATAATAATAATAATAATAATAATAATAATAATAATAATAATAATAATAATAATAATAATAATAATAATAATAATAATAATAATAATAATAATAATAATAATAATAATAATAATAATAATAATAATAATAATAATAATAATAATAATAATAATAATAATAATAATAATAATAATAATAATAATAATAATAATAATAATAATAATAATAATAATAATAATAATAATAATAATAATAATAATAATAATAATAATAATAATAATAATAATAATAATAATAATAATAATAATAATAATAATAATAATAATAATAATAATAATAATAATAATAATAATAATAATAATAATAATAATAATAATAATAATAATAATAATAATAATAATAATAATAATAATAATAATAATAATAATAATAATAATAATAATAAACAATGGCGCGACAGCCCTTAGAGGGCCAAGGCCTACCAACCCGACTGCCGGCCTCACGCCCACTTACGCACGGCAGAGGTGGACGATCATCCAACCGATATGGGGAGGAGATGTGGTCAGCATCTCGGCATCCCCCAGCCGTGACCAGGGCCGCTTACCTATCATAAACTCCTCACATTCCTCAAGATGCTGAGTGGGCACCGGTCCTATACCCGGACTTAAAATCCCCTCCACATGGGTGGGATCGAACCCGGTCCGCGTTACGTGGCATGCTGCTTTAGCCCGCTACACCACGGCGCAGGACGAGTAGTTGGCATGCTTAATTTATAAGAGTACTCACTTAAACTTTTTGATGTTCACCTTTCCTCCAAAAGCGCTTTTCCACCATAAATCCGGCTCATCTTCAGTGAAGAAGAGCAGTTCGAGCAGCCTTCACTGAAGATGAACCGAATTTAGGGTAGAAAAGTGCTTTTGGAGGAAAGGTGAACTTCAAACAGTTTAAGTGAGTACTCTTATAAATTAAGCATGCTAGCTACTCATATATTTGATAATATACTTTGCTAACCAATTAATAAACAAAGAAGGACAGAGAGGATCGTACAAATGCAAATCACTGGATTTGCTTAAACAATTGAGAATTGTTTACAACTTATTACCCCCTAATAAATCAGTGTTTTGGTTTTAATTGCATTATGATCAAATTCTTCATCTGTTTTTTGTCTATTATTTATCATTCGAAACACTGGGTCCTATCTATCCTTTATTGTGTTCGTCTAATTGAGCAAGGTTTCATTAATATTTCTACATCTGAAGTTCCAGGAGATTGTATCAAGTAGATGTTCAACTGATGGCCGCTGCTTTTTCCAATTTCAGAGGACCAGGTTTATATGGCAGAAGAGCGACTTTTGGATGAATACGTCCTAAACGATATAGGCAAGATCTGGGTTGGACCATACAAGATGTCAAGAGGGCGTGAGTGGGTATTTGGACAGTTTGACGACGTCGTACTTCCAGCAACGATGCTGATGTTGGAGCGCACACACCTCGCTCCAGACAAACGAGGAAACCCCGTATACCTGACAAGAGCTATATCTAAACTTGTAAGTGCTGTTATGAGATTTTTTAAATATTTAGATATAGGAAAATAAAAAAAAAACATTTTGTCAATAATTAATCCAGCAATATCAGAATGTTGGTATTATTGAATAACTCTTAATAATTGTTTTAACATTATCATTCCAGCAAACAATATATCTTATAAATGTAATAAGCAGTCTTTCACACAAAACAACGTACGGAATATTTATCGCTTGTTTACAAAAAGTGAGTCAGACAAATCAGTAGTCAAATTGATATTTGTGCTTAATTAGGCTGTCCATTTTCAGAGGATGTTTCCAATTTCTGTCCTTCACAATGATCTACTTCTTTTAGACCAAATATATCTCTAATGTTTTGCTATCTCTACTACGTACTAACGGTAGGTAGAGGAAGTAATGTATTCTACAGAAGAATAGTATAACGAGATACTCTGTGAATCCAAAAAACATAGTTTGCAAAAGCATCTGCATACGCTTGTTTACGCACGTCTGTCTGTGTACAGTATAAATGAAAAACACAAAGTCAGTTAACCACTAATTCTGGTGTTTAATTACGAAGCCTTCAAAAGATTCGACCGAAGATTTTCATTAAGTGTTTCCCATTGTACTATACGAAAATCTTTGTAAACTTTATATTTATCAAAACTGGCTCTAAAAGTTTTGATTGAATTACTGTAGTTTAAGATATATTTATAACGAACAAAATGCATAGTTTGAATTTTCTGAGAACAACCTTTGAAGTCCTTATTATTCTGAATGACTTGTGAAACTGGTAAACCTTAACAGATAAACAAAATGTTACTACAAATTATTTAGATCTCGCTGAAGTACAGAACTTATGTCAAACCTTTTATGGAGTTAACTATATTTAGGGATTCCTAGTTATTCGTTTGCATTTTGCAATTGCATCTTTAGTTTTTTTCTCCTTTCCCGTCATCACAAAAATGTAATGAACTTTGAAAGCCACCGCAAACGACGAGATCTTAAAATATTTCAGTCTCCTTTGAACCTGGGCCACGCCGTGGCTCAGTGGTTAGGCCGCTTGGCTCTCACCAAGGCGGCCCGGGTTCGATCCCAGGCGACCGCAAAGTGAGATTTGTGGTGGACAACACGGCGTTGGGGTGGGTTTTCTCCGGGACCTCCGGTTTCCCCCGCCATCTCATTCCACCGGTGCTCCATTTTCATCTCATGTATCATCAGTGGCATCGCCTGCGGTGCCGTATGTAGTAAAAGCGGGCGTTAAACATTACACATTTCATTTTTCATTTCCTTTGAACCTACTGTATTCCATGACTCCCATTGAATCTATGAGGCAATATGTATTGAACCCATTTCCACAAAGCCTTAACCAATTAATACGAATTAAATAGAAGAATATGTATTTAAAATAGCATTTGTATGAGAAGCTGTATGAGGGCGCCACATGCTACTTTTTACACTGTCACACCAACTTAAAGGGTTCTTCCACTTTTTCGTTTCTCCATGAGAGACCAATCAATTATCCTTCTATCCTTCTCTATTCTTTGTACATGTCCGTAACAGTGCAATATTCGTTCTTCAGTTCTATTTATCATCGTATCTTCCGCTTTCATCCCTTCCTAATAACACCATTCTTTATATTCTGTAGTCGAAATAACCCCAGACTTTAACGTAACCCATCCATTTTCGCCTTCTACAACTTTTTCTATTATCAGTCATTCAGAGTCCAGCACTCTGACCTATACATAAGGGCAGTTTTTTTCTTTTAACGAAACCGTTAGCTTGAATTTATAGAAGGAGCTATCAGCACTTTGCCAACTCTGCATTTGAAGGACTGACCAAGAGTTCGCTCATCTGGCACGTTTCAGATTTTCTTCTTGACTATCTCAGGGTGTGTACAAACGTAAATATAAAATAGCGGATAAAAGTATCAGTACTTAGGAGTCAATTCATGCTTTACTAGTTGTGACAACCACAAAGCAAGATATTTATGGTGTGTGCATTATTCCTTCTTTTCCAGCTGTTCAACTGCTGTCAGAACTGTCGCTCAAAGCTGAAAACCAAAATAATTGTGTGTGAATAATCCTAAATTATTTAATTTACGTTTTACTTTTCCTACAGCCGACCTGTGAGTAGAGGACGTGTTGCATTCCAATAAAAATTCCATGCTAAGGCAAAATTCTGTGCAAGCACGTTTCGAGGTGTCCTAGGTATCCTCAATCCATCCAGAAAGACTTTTATCTTCTCTGAGAAGGTGTTGCTTAACAATTAAAAATTAAATACCAATATTTAATTAAAATATATGTAAAAGCGTAAATAAATAAGGTCAAAACAAATACAGTGCTTGGTGTTTGTATTAACCCATAGGTGGTAGAAGAAAAAGTTTTTGTAGGAATAGTTTGTAGAAGTGTAAGTAGAGAAAGGTACATGAATCATACTATCTCACATATTTAAAAGAAAATTTAAGAATACTTTCTTCAACTCCTTGAAATACCTATGTTTTTATCCAAAATTACGGAATTTCTTGCTCTATGGTTGCTCTTCTTCTGTTTCATTAAAGTCTTATGCAAATAAGTCAGAAATTGAAATTATTGTGCACTGACTGCATAAATATTGGAATATTCGTCTAAATTGCAATAGTGTTTCCATTCTGAAAGCTTTCTTCTTTGAGATAACGGGCAATTGACTCCAGTAGTCATGTATTAGCTCTGTATGTGACTGCCTAAAAAGTAATTCACGAACACGAAAACTAATGTGAAATCAAGGGGTGGGGTCTGTACTATCGAAAATTAACAAATTACAATATTCATGAGGTTTTTCATCAACAACGTAGGAGACAGGTTTAAGCTTTCAAGTCATTCTCGTCTACAATTTCAACAAATAAATAAAAAACTTATGAAAGTATTATGATTTAGCAGTAATGTTATGCCGCGGCAATATTGGGGGAGATAAAGCACACCTAGCCAAATTGGGCTATACGAATGGTCAATTTGGATTTGAAAGAACTAACATAAAGAGCTAGAGGTCCACTATGACTTTTTTTGGGTACGACAGTATGTATACATAAATTTGCATTACTTCAGCAGCCGTTAAAATTTCTTAGTTACGTAAGCTGTAGATCCTCTTTTCTGGCTCACACTGTTCATTAAGTCCCACTTTCAGTATAAAGTAGATAATAAAACTTACTGAAGTAATTTTAAATGACCATGTTTATATTTGGAACGCCAGGTAAACTCAAACGATGATCAAGGAGTGTTGCTGGGACGCTGGGATGGGGAGTATTCAGATGGAACAGCACCAGCTGCGTGGACAGGCAGTGTTCCTATTCTGGAGGAATACCTGGATACGGGACGAGAAGTCCGTTATGGTCAGTGTTGGGTCTTCGCTGGAGTTGTAACTACAGGTGGGTAATCGTTTCTGTACTACAAAGAGTAACTTCGATTTGAAAACCCTCCTGTCACCATAATATGCCAGCATTGATCTTCAACTGAATCGTGGACAATAGGCAATTAAAATTGCCACATCGGTTACTACTTGGACTTAAATTTCGAAATCATCCACTTCCTGCAAACCTCATAACCACACATAAGATTTAGATGTATACACCAAAAAATAAACAGATGAAGTACATAACTTTTGACTACTTACATTTAGAACTACTAGACGTGTTCAGTCTGTTATTGTTCACCTTTATATGTAATGATATAGTAGGCACATTTCTAGTGAAAGTATATTACCTCTATGTGAATTAATACTTTAATCCAATGTATTGGCACATTTGTTATTAGTAGAAGAACACGATTTAACCAGTTATAGCAGAACAAGAACAAATCGAATGTGTTTCTAACAACTGATAAGCATATTGCATCTTTGGTAAGGTATTTTAATAACCTTCAAGCAAGAAAAGTTTGCTTTATTTCATTTGAATCCTATAATCGAAATCGTTAGCAGAGTGTGTTCTTTTTTATAATTTACGTCCTCCAACGTTAAGTCAACGTTAAGTCAGGGATGAAGTGATGCTCAAATGATCCCAGGGTCCATAGAGCTTAGAGTTACCCGACATTCGTCTTTCAGGATAAGGGAAAACCTCGGAAAAAATAGTATCCAGGTCACTCACCCTCACCGAGATTCAAACTCGGGACCTCTTGAACGTGAGGCAGACACGCTACCCCCACGCTACCGAGGCGGGCGTTAGCAGGGTGTATTAACAGGGTGTATTAAATAAATCCATAAAGAGAGAAAAATTACTCTTTGCAGCTAAAGTTAACCACTCAACCCATATCATATTGTTGTTATTTTTTCAGTAGCATTAGGCATCAGAGAACTGATACTTTATAATTAATAAAACAAAGAGTATTATAGACCTCGATTCGTCTAGGCGGTTAACGCGGTGGTCTGGGAAGAAGAAATCATATTTATCAGCTTCAATTCTGTTTCATTTTATATGCTGACGCATATATGTTATATAAGAACTATGTGGGTAAGTGTTATGTTATTCAACAGTTAGGGAGAAAGATGATGTACAAAGGATTAAAACATCATCTGTTGTGAATATCTAAAAATTATTCAGCTATTCAAAGCGATGATTCATTTACAGTCAAAGGGTACTCGTAGATTACGTCAGATTTCAAGAATCTGGAAGAATTTTGGAGAAAAGTAAAGGAAATCTGTAACTGCACGTATGCTTTACATAATTTTGCACTAATATCGGGTAATTTGCAACAATTGTTAGCAATAACTGGAAATGTAGGGTGTTACAATTACAAACGGCGAAGAGGTGCATTCACTACTAACTCGCTTTAGCAGCGTTCTTAGGTTTATGACAGGTAAACAAAAATTATTTATCCACCAATATGAACAATTCGCTTTATACACACAAGTTCCTCTGTAATCTCGACTTTATATTAAGATCAATTACCTGAATTAATTTCACGTGCATACCACAGATAACTTTATTAAACGTATCTAATGTATTGTTTAATGTCATCACTGCTTCACCGCAGATGACAGTTCGATAGCTTGAATGTAGCTGACAGATAATATCATACAATGAATTCAGATTTCCAAAAACAGTTCAATGAAAATAAATACATATATAAATAGAGAGCCTGGAAATACTGTTCAGATTTGTAAACTCTGGAAATTTTAAGCATTTGGCATTACACACATAGTTCAGCTCCCAAACTTTGCCTTATAGTCTTCTAATTTTTTAGTCATTATTCTCGTCTTATCTCCCTTTCGCTTACTTAATCTTAATTATTTCTCTCACTCCCACACATATAGTGGGTAGAAAAGACGTTACTATCTGCCCAAAAAGTTTATGTTGGGATTTCAGTAGGAACTTACCTTAGATGTAGCCTGAGTAAATAAAGAAAAACAAATTTGAAAAAGGGCCCTGTATGTCCGTATACCCATGTGCCCATGAACAGCATAATTCAAAATCCAAAATTCAGTTAAATAGCAAACTTGGTATTTCAGTGTTTCGGACTGTTGTTTACAAGCAAGTGGGGAGTAGAGAGGTATAAACCAACTTGTGGGCTACTCGGTTTGTTAGTAGCAAGCAGTCCTTGGGGAATTTCACGATGAAATTTGTGCATACTTAAATATTTTCCAACGTGCAGCAAATAGCAGCCACCTCAAAGGCCTAGTCATGACAAATGAATTGTATATCTTGGAATTTTCTGCGAAAGTCCTCTGAAGTCCTCTTCATTCTGGATTATGTTTGCATAACTTGAAAACAGTAAGAGACAGACAATATTTCATTCAAATACAATTTATGTGAAATGCTCATTTTCGTGCAGTGAATCAATTGCGATATTTCATGGTATTATTTGTTGTTATTTGTCTGAATTTTCTAGTCCTTATACTTCTTTAAATTGGGAAGTTGCTATTAACTTTTTGTATCTCTTGGCCATACAAACAGAAGGTAGTTTCAAAATCATACGTATATATACTCTATCGTGTATTTAAATTTTACTGTGTCATTTAATACAATGCATTGCTTATGCTTTCTTAAATAATAAGATGAATTTATTATTAGTGATTTCCTGCATGCATGCTTTTATGTTTCAGTGTGTCGAGCTCTAGGAATTCCCTCCAGAGTGGTTTCTAATCTCGTGTCTGCACATGATGCCAACTCTTCCCTCACCATCGATCGATATTACAAGGCCAACAACGAGGAGTACGACTATGACCCGAACAATTTCGAGGGCGAGGATTCCATTTGGAACTATCACGTCTGGAACGACGTGTGGATGTTGCGTCCTGACCTACCCAAAGGCTACGGTGGTTGGCAAGCCATCGACGCTACTCCGCAGGAAACAAGTGACGGTGAGAAAAACGTGCAACTCGATACATACGCTGCAAAAGAGGAATCGCAGAAAATTTCTCTTCTGTGGTTTCTCCTATGTTTTAATGAATAGAAATAGCAAGGGTGCAGCAAAAAAGTTCGAATTCCTTCATATTACGTTTATATCATCTACCTAAAGTGTTCTAACGTAACATTAATGCACTTAATAAATCAAAACCAGCTTAATTGTAGATATTATTTTCAAATGTGCATGATTTAGGTAAAGATTGACAATGAAAGTGAAAAAAGGTATTATTTTTAAGGTTTTCATAGCTATAATATTAATAGAATAATACCACGAATAACAAAATTGGAATTTTTGACGCCTGTAAGCAATCTTTCCACTAAAACTAGCTGCATTGGATTCTAAAAATGTTGCCTTATAATACCAGGATTGGTGTCTATGAGTCTAAATCTTAGCAGGCATCGGGTTGAATGACGTCTCTGGAATAGCGTAACCCAGGTGTTTACAATGGATTTTTATTTCATTCTATTTTGTAGAGTGGGAATTACTATGGGAGCTGTCTTTATCATGGAACATGCATATGGATCAAGCTTCACGCAAACGAATCACGTTGGACCATCAGCTTGAATTCTGTGTGCAGAAATTCTCTGGTGTCATCGTTCCTAATATTCAGTTTACAAGTTGTTAAATAAATATACATATACTGGTTTCGTATCACACATAAATAAATATAGATACCCAAAAATTCTGAACGAGAGCAAATTCAACATTCATTAGATATTAAATCTTCTTCATAAGTAAATTATTAACTTTGTTCAATTCTTCATGTTGCTTTATTTAGCATTTAATATATAATTATTACTATTTCAGGTATAAGTTTCTTTTAATTGTGTAAAACAAAACGCTTATTCTGCTTTATTACCTATTTACTCACTAAAATTTGTTTTATATATGTGTTTCAGTTCTATTAGTTTTTATTAAACTTGAAACATTTCGCTTCAAATGCCCGAAAGAAGAGCCGTGGGATGTAAGCATTTCTAGCAAAGCTTTTAGCTTCGCCTAGTACGGTAACCCATTGCAGACAGAATGCGTATGACCTTAGCCACTAAGTGCGATTTTATCACCCGTCTTTATGGGAAAGCGCGGCGTTACGTTATCTGTGAAAGATTAAACGAAAGCCCTCATAAGCTATTTCAAATACCTTTGATAACCTTCGCAGGGATATAGAATGACATCCCCTTCCAACCTGGAATAGTGTAAACATTTTAGCTTAACCCATTTAGGAACTTAAGCGGCAATATATCGATTCTACAAGACAGAATAGGTTAATTTAAACTATACGTAGTTATGAATGACCTTTTATTGTTTAAACAATAAACTTACTACATTTATACTAATATCATAGACAGTCAAAGTGTGTATTTGTGTGTGTATGTGAGTGAGCGCTCGCGCGCATGTGTGTGTATGGTAATTTCAAAATCACTCAGTCCAGATAGTCAAATCTGAATAATTTAAAAAAATGAAAACCGGGGGTTAAGGGTCTCTTCTTCATAAATGTATATCTCACTAAATTTCAATCATTTTCGTTGAATTTAAAGATTAAAGGCTTTGTTTGGCAGTTTATTATTTGGGAGATATGTAATGACTTGTGAACAAAGGGGTAAACTAGAGGCGTACAATATTTAATATTTAATTATTTTAGGGTGTTATACATTGTTGGTATTACATATTTCTCACATATTTCATGATGGTTTTGTCAGAAAATATTTGGATAAAATATTACACAAAAATCAGGTACATTATCATTCTTACATTCCGAGCGTTGAGGCGTATTGGCCTTCAGGTGACCAGAGCTGTGATCATCTCTTATTGGGTCTTATCTGGTCGATTAGAAGAGTGAAATATTAGTAAGTACAGTAAGTTACGAAACACAAATAGAGCGATTGAAAGCTGCGTGTGTCTATACAATATGTTTTCTCGCGCATGCCAATGTATGACACGTTGCTGTCCAGAAGATATGATTATATCTGAACAGAGTATACATACACCGGACTCGCCGTGTATGTGCGATAAGCTGAGATAGACATCTCTGTGTTTCGAATTTTTCCCGCTTTGCCATGTAGTAGTATAGATGTGTGTATATAACGTATCTATACTTTTAGTTATTTAGATGTGACTACGTATATAGTATATAAACCAATGTAAATTATAAGGCACCTTACGAATCTAAAAACTGAACTGCCAAAAAATGATATTTTCACCCTCTCATAGGTACATAACTCTACACTGTTTAAACCACATGATCAAAATATTGTAAAGCAATAATTATTCAATTGGAGTTGACAGGAATTATAGTTTACCCCACAGCTTCCAAGTGTCGCGTAATCCTTATTTTAAATTTAGCAGTATTCGAAAATTCTAAGGATATTCTTAGTCATCCTGTAACCCCTTATACCTACATATATAATTTGCGAATATATAACAGCTCAGGAATTTATCATACAAAGGATACAGGCTACTCATATACATAGAACTCATGTTGTAGTTAAATATTATAATACTTAATGAAATAAAAATTAAGTTAATTAAATATAATGCTTTGTAGAAGTTTAAAAGGTACCGGTGGCTACGCTAAATATCGAGAGAAACTATAAGAATATTTACAAAACTTAGCTTTGAATCTGCATTATTTGCAAGCGTAAGTGATTGAATTCCCGCATTAATTCTCTGACATGTGTTTATTACGTTTGCATTGCCTACATAAACATATTCGTCCTTTAAATTAGAAATGCAGCTGAATGCCCATTGGTAACTGTGTCACGTAAACGACTTAAATTGGAACGGTTGACAACAAATACTAGAAAAAAGGGTCATGCATCGATTGTGTAATTTGTACCTTTAGTTCCATGTTTGTTAAAACAAACGAATGCAGTCAGTAAATATCTAACGGTCCTTGCTTCTTTTATCACTTAGCTATAATAGAAAAGTTATATTGCACTTATAAAGGGATTTTCCTGGAATTAAGTAAAATCAAAATAATTTTAAGAGAGTTTGTAACTGCAGTATCAGGCAGCGATTAGGAGGCGGCGAATTAATCGAAATCAGATAATTAAAAATGATAAATTAATAAAAATGCTTTGCTAAACTAATACAAAAATCTTGTTATAATAATATGAAATTAGAATGGATATAGCAATAATTAAAATAGCAGTTGACTTAAAGAATAAGTAGGGAAGAATATAATTTAATATAGCCCTCATACTAGCATCCAGGCAAGGAAAAGAAAATATTCTTGTAAAAATTTGTACATTTTGGAGAGACAGGAAGGAAGGAAGGATTGTAACCTTCTTTGTGCTAGGAAAAGTTCAATGTCTGAGAACTATAGTATACTTTCAGCCAGGAATGTGTTAGGACAAAAAGGGTTTCAAATGCAGTTGAGCAGGAATGCTAAAGAGATTTACTTCGCCGATTTGATAATGCTGTATACCATTACACACAACTCAGGGTAGGCGTTCTCCAACTCAGGGTGTGCTGAACGTCAATGAGTTATTCTTTTTTTGTGGGTAATTTACGTCCTCCAACATTTAGTCATATCGGACGATGAATGAAATGGGTGAAATGATGCTCAATGCGTCTGGGGTCCATGGAGCTTAGAGTTACCCGTGCAAACCAATGCGAAATTTCGAAATAAATGAGAAACCAATAACAATGTAGTATTTGAGAAGGGTGAGCTGGTTTTGGTCATGTGATAAAGCTAGAGAAGGGGTCAGAATAAGTTCGAACTGAATCAAGAAGTAAGAAAAACTTACTTAAAAGGTGATACTACGACAGGAAGGACCTGTTCATGCGCGTTAAGAAGAGAAGCGAAGATTTATAAGTCTGAAATGTATGGAAGTTAAGAATAGCGCAACCAGCGTAAGTGTAAGCAGAAGTAGAAGTTTATTAGAGAAAACTAGTCACCGTATAAAGAAGAAATAGAAGCCGCCCGGAAGTAACTTTAAACAAGTAATCCAGGATTTCAATTAAAATTGAATTTATGTTAGGAATTTTACTAATAGGTGGTCACAGATCTAAGTCGATAAGCAAACTTAGTAGGAATTAAACCAAATAATTCTGCAACAAACAAAGTGTTATTAATACGACTGAGTAGCCAACAACCACCAAAATCCATTTCCTACAAGCATTCATCTGAGGATAAGAGAACTCAGAGCTCCAATTAGAACCCAATCAATTTAACACTGGTATGCGGGTTTGCCGCAAGTTATGTAAGAGAGAATGAGGTAAATAAGATAAAAACGCAAGTCCGATAAATATATTTCATATTTTATGGTACCGTATTTCATATTTGATGTATTCATGTATACCATTTAGGTTAGGCATCCGCAGGCGTTGTAACTATATGCAACATTATGAACTCAAGTATACTAGTTATATAGCCACAGGCAGAGAAAATAATAATTAGAACCATGTAAGGCACAGTGAAATAAAAGTCACATTTGATTATGTAACGAAATTCTTAGTTGATGGTTCTTAACCGTTAAAATATACATTTCATTACACCAGTGATTCCTTTCTTGAGTTTAAAACCCAGGCATATCTTGTTTCTTTCACGGACTTGATTCATTGTTAATCTATTCTCTACTAATCAACGAACACTTAAACTTTGATGTAAAGTAGCATCAAACATGATGATGTTTATTAAAGAGAATAATGTTTAACATAATCTAGCAACACTTATAACACTCGTATATAATTTAAAAGCACTGAAATCAAATCGTTCACTGCTAGGATTGGATTTAAAATTTAACACAAATTAGTGTTCTTGCCAGTACAAATGTAGCACGGCAGTGACACACACGCGACAAGAGAAAAATGCACAGCATGTTCTTGACATCATAGTTGTGTTTTATAGGATCATGCTACATATACAACAAATTTGTGCTGTTTATAATCACTAATGCACTCTTATCTTCTCCAGGAGTGTATCAGTGTGGACCAGCCTCTCTGGAAGCTGTAAGATGCGGAGCAGTTGGCTTTAATTACGATGTTTCTTTCTTGCTTGCTTCCGTAAATGCCGACGTGGTGCGCTGGAAAGAGGATGACTCTGAATTTGGATTCTCCAAAATTGAAACCAATCAATACCAGTAAGTATTTAAATAAAAAGTCAAATTCTAAGGAACACACAGTGTTAAGCTCGAATTTAAAATTTCATCCTTTATTTTCTCCATTACGTACTTATAGTAGGAGTGCAAATGTGCTAGGTATTTCACCCAAAACTTAAAGAATGAAAAACGGATGTTCATAAAGATGTGTGTGTGTGTGTGTGTGTGTGTGTGTGTGTGTGTGTGTGTGTGTGTGTCTGTGTGTTTAGTGTTTGTGTGTTTATGTATGTGCGCGCGCAGCATATGCGCGCTTGAGTGTACTTTTCTCTGTGAACTACATAGCAAACATATATAGTGTAATACACCACATAATATACATTAAAAGGTATGTAGGCATACGATATATAAGGTACTTAGTATATTAAGTACACCATATGTTAAACTTTTAGAATTTCATTTAAAATTTCTATTTAAGTTACAGTTCATTTAAGTCACAGAGAAGGAAATTAGATCAGAAATAATATTGGTATTTATTTTATTTATTTATTTATTTATTTATTTTCGTAATTTACGTCCTCCAACGTTAGGTTATATCGAGCGAGGAATGAAATGGATGAAATGATGCTCAAATGAATCTGGGGTCCCTGGAGCTTACAGTTACCCGACATTTATCTTTCAGGATAAGGTAAAACCCCGCGAAAACCTTATCTAGTTAACTCACCTTGAACAAGGTTTGAACTCTGCCTCATGAACGTGAGGCAGACACGCTACCATCTACGCTACCGAGACGGGCATAATATTGGTATAATGGAAAACGTCTTCCTACGGTAAAAATGGTTTATGGAAAAAGCAGTCTGAAGAATCCGATATTTTATATTTACCTAAACCTTTTTGGAATTTTATAAATTTCTTCTATAACAGTACAAATCATAATTGTTTAAATTTAAACGTTATATATACTGACACTGGAATAGTCGTTTTTACAGGACTGTCAATTAAAGTCAGATGTACCCAGGTTTCTCGGTTATTTTCTTGGCTAATGTATATCCATTCATTGCTGAAATTTCGCAGTTCTCTTAATCTGCCCTTCATTATATCCTGAATGACGTGAGGTACCACTGGTGAACACATGTAGTCTTGGAGTAAGTGAAACAATAGAAACGTGGGTACACAACACAGAAACTTTGGAACAAAAACCTCGGACGTTGAACATGATTTTGTATGTTCTCTACGCATAAACGTATGCGTATGTTGCAAGAGGTGAAACAGAATTTGTAATTATAATCTGACGGTTCTGAGCTCGTTGTTACATGATTGTTTAACACTAATACAAACATAAATATTGTTAAGGTCGTTTGCCTGTCATCATTCTATATATTTCTGTACTGTTCCCTAAATTAAGCGTTGGCTCCAGGAACAGCTAAGATAACAATAAATAACTAAAATACAAATAAATAAACAGAAGGGACAGTATCAGGGATACGAAGCGTCCAAACCCATACTGAGCGATGCGTGTTTCTAGTTTTTGTTACGCCTGTTGGTAGTTAGAACTGTACTAAAATAGAAATACAATTTAAAATTTTTATTATTTTAATAGAAATAATAATTATAATTGATTGCACTTACGCATATTAAAACTTCCATTCCGTAATGGATTATGTGCAATACTTAAACAACTTTACTTATCCCAATGTATATATTAGGTTTGAGTTTCCTTTAGCTCCTAACTCTTACAGTGAAGCACAGCAGTGAGTATAGCACAGCTCGGTGCTGTTTATTCCTCCCCATTCGTTGTGTCTTATCTCCTTTTCCCTCTCTTTCTCTTTTCATGTTTTATTTATATTTTGGAGACTTTTATTTATTTTATTTTTAAAATTTTCTTCCCATTTATATGTAAAAATATTAGAAGGAAAAGGACTTGACACTTCATATATCATATATGAATCATAAATGTATCACATATCTTCATACATATATTCTGTTGTAAATCAAAATGCATTATTTGAATTTAATTTAAAGGTTCTGAAGCACCACATATAAACGCTAACATGGGTTTCTACCCTCTTTACCGTTAAAACATTCCAAAATTTAAATATAAACAAATAATTTAATCCTACTTTCTTTTCCTTAAGCATACGCTCACCATTGTCTATTATCTAACAAATTAGGTCACAAATAGAATCCGCTACTTCAGGTTTAAATACCGCACAGTACACTACACGCATACTCACACACATACACGTACACTCGCTCGTCATGCACTTTGTGTACTGTATAACCGAGATACCTGTAAGTACCTTATGTTGATTTGTGAATACTTTTTTCAGTGTTGGACGTGAAATACTAACTAAGAAGCCATGGATATTCGATCCTAATGGTGACAGAGATAGGGAGGACATCACATCTCAGTACAAAAACCAAGAAGGTAAGGATTCACATATTTTAATTACTTGATTTAATTCCAACTATCCATTATATTTTTAACTATCAGCACAGCGGTTTCTTTCGTAATGTATCCCACCCAAAATATGTTAACGAAGTTTCACTTCTGATATAAATGTTGGGACTCGCCAATTTCACAAAAGTACTTTTCGGAAAAATCTGCATGTGTCTGTCTGCAAGTATTCACTGTGTATGTGTGCGTGTGTGTGTGTGTGTGTGTGTGTGTGTGTGTGTGTGTGTGTGTGTGTGTGTGTGTGTGTGTGTTTACCACGTAGTCGAAAATGAAAAGTTTAGTGTCCGCCTAGCTTCGGTAAAAACATTTAAACAAATCGTCCCTCCGAGAATACCCTTTACATTTAAAGCTTTCTGAAAATTTGTATTGTATAAAAGTGATTCTAAAGGCTTACATTACATTTACACTTATTTAAATTGTTTTCAGGACAAATGAAATGAGCGCCTTGAAATTTCTGAGAATGGCCTCTGAAAAAGCATAAAAATGAATATCCCGTGAAATTGCAAAATTTACCTTATTTTTTCCTTGTCTTTCCAATAGAAAGGAATTTGAAAGTCATGAGTTAGTGACCAGCAATTAGAAAATATTTGATTATCGCTTAAGTTTAGAGATTTCTACTATTCCGGTTTCTCCTAGAGGAAATATGTATATAATAAAACCATTCTAAATACCTATGTCAATCAACATGAAGTAGACAGAAGAAGAAGTCTTTGTAGAATAACTGTATAAGTGGCAATGGAGAAAGTCATATCAGTGCAACATATACATATTTACTTTATGTGCTCCCGCAGGCACAGCTATAGCAACAGTTGACAGCGTGTGTGCTGTCACGTAGTCCACAGTGCAATTACCAAAATACAGAAACGTCCTTATCTCTTTGAGACAGGATGCTGAAAGTGTTACCTTTTTGTCGTAAAAAGTAGCTATTACGCTTCAACACATCTTATTTTTTGGGATATTAATACATTTTTGTGTGTGTTGCTTTACGAACTATTGATGCTCATAATTTGCGTCTCCAAATATGGCATTGAACCTATTCGAAATTAGGTCTAATGGACAACGATTGGACGTTCACAGATCCGATTGAATAATTCAATTTTAATCGATCATCCTTGATGCCTTGCGAGTTAGTCCAATTAGTATATTAGCTTGCACACGAACACCTCCCAAAACAAAATAATTGACATAAATGCGTTATCAGTTGAAGTGTTTCAACTGTAATGACTAAACACATGACTTCATTAATTTTTATGCTATAGCTATAGATGCAGTATTGTATTCCACCCAAAATTTCGATATCGAAATTTTTGCATAAATATATTTTGAGGCTCTCTGACACTAAAGAGATAGTTTTGAAGAAAGTTCTGTGTGCTTGGGGTGTTGTAGATGGATGAATGTTTATGAACAACATACGTACCAAAGATCAAAGTTTGCTAAATACCAACCCATCTTCGTATTTTAGTTCAGTGCACTTCAAGGATATAAAACTAACATAGGTATTCAACAAATTCTACCTACCCGGAACTATATTTTACATGGAAAGTAATCCTTGATATTCTAGCTTTTCAAAATACTCTAATGTTTATGAATGAAATACATATGTTTAAAAATTTTGCATGTTAAATAGCGTTTTTACCTTGAATTTTCCCTGAGCAGCACGTGTAGTCCCTATTATCCAACTAATTTTAATATATGTACCCCAAAGCGGGAAAGTAAGGGTGGTGACCCGGTGTCTTAGATTTATGGCACATAAAAGAACATCACACTCGATAAAGAGGCATCTGAGAAAAATTAAGTAGTTTTTCATCCCCCATATAGAATTTTACCATGAGAACCGACGCATTTAAATAATGTCCATAAGTAAATCTCAATTTCATTTCACCTCATTCGGAATGAACATTGGTAATGTGTAAGCTATACAAGATAGGTAAGGGTGGTGACCCGGTGTCTTAGATTTATGGCACATAAAAGAACATCACACTCGATAAAGAGGCATCTGAGAAAAATTAAGTAGTTTTTCATCCCCCATATAGAATTTTACCATGAGAACCGACGCATTTAAATAATGTCCATAAGTAAATCTCAATTTCATTTCACCTCATTCGGAATGAACATTGGTAATGTGTAAGCTATACAAGATAGACCAAATTTTACTTCATAAAGGTTTAGATATTTTACAACAAATAACTTAACTGATTATTTCTTTTTCAAACTCTGTCATGTGGCAAGATACTATTCGTAATTTTTCTAGTCATCATGAAAGAAGAATTGATTCTGAAAGCACGCCTCGCTTTTCAAATATTTGACTATCGCTGAACAAATGCGTTACACAGAAATTTGTAATAAAGCTGTTTCTACAAAGTTTATCTCGTATCCCATGCATTAGGTATAAGAATAAGAATTTGGCAATAGTTGGAAAAGCGGATGGTAAGAAGAAGGAAGCAGATGGAAGAGTGGTAAAAATGTCGTGAGAAGTAATATCGGATATTTTTGTAGCTTGTCCTTGTATGTGTCACCACAGACAGAGGTCACTGATGTTGCTTGAAGTGAGCTGAAACAGTAATTGAGAAAGGAAATTTGAAACGGAAATATTACGGCATATCCCGTAAAGTATATGAGTACTGAGAAGAGCCTCATGGAGGATGTAATTTGAGCCACGCACCTCCAGTTGATGAGTCCATACCTGGGATACCATTGTTTTATATCCGGTGAATTTTCCAGCCATGCCCATATTTTTTTCTTTCTTTTTTTTCCGGAATCTAGGTGAACACGTTTGCACAAATCAGATAGATCATATGTTAACCTGTGATGTATGCAGCCTGCATCAAGTAATCGTTTTGCTTACTGCCTATAGCAAAGGCGTTTTGCCGTGGTTCAAGGTTTGAGTCATCCTAACCGGTGAGGCGTGTATCCATCCACGTTATAAGTAAACAGTAGAGCAGTTAAGTAAATTCTGTTTACTTGTCTGTTACATACGCCATATAACCAGATTGATCAAATCATTCGAAAAGTAGCAGCGAATATACATATGAACTATGGTTTAACTTCTGGTTCACATGCCTTATAGAGAGAAATGCCATTTTACTCATCTAGTGTTCGCTTATTCCGCAGTTCACGTCATAGCATTGTCAGGCGTATTACTGCAATGTGTCAAGGGAGATGAATGACAATGCCATTTCTTGTTATTGCGTTTTGAACGATATTTTTACATAGTGTTATAGCCAAATGTTCATTTACTGCATTATAATATACACATGCCATTCTTCATGTCCTATTCTGTCATTACACGAAAGCAAATGTAATAATAACTTGTAGAACCAGTGCCATAAAAATGTAGTATATCAACTTGTAGTTAAATATACGTTAAAATTATTTATAATGTAATTAATTAAACAGAGATTATTGTTTAAATTTCAGAAATTATACAAATGCCAATAGAGTAAATTATGCCAATAGTAACCTTAAACACAAATTAAGGCTAATTGATTCAAAAGTTGTTGGTCTACTTTAATGATATATTAGGTAAAATTATTTATCTTAAGTTTTCGCTTTGTCTTAACGAGATATACAGTAACTATACTGAGGATATATTTGTTAGTGGCAAAAACTTTCAACGACAAAGTACCGATGCTTAAGAGAACTTTAATTGCATAAATACGTAATATTACACCTCAAATATCATAAAATGAATCCAAAATGAGTTTTATTAAAATTAGGTAACTATAACAATACCTCAATACTTATAATGATGATGATGATGATGATGATGATGATGATGATGATGATGATGATGACGATGATGATGATGATGATGATGATGAGGATAATGAGGGTAATAATAATATCCCTAGATGCTTCCATAAATCGCTACTTCCGGTTTAATATTTTAACCATAAACTCCTTCATTGAAGATTGTTTATATCACTAAAACTACTACTTAATTTGGAATAAATGCAGACTACAAAAGGCACCATACGTTACTGGGGAAACACAGTGAGTCTTCACC
Source organism: Mantis religiosa (assembly GCA_030765055.1). Lineage (NCBI taxonomy): Eukaryota > Metazoa > Arthropoda > Insecta > Mantodea > Mantidae > Mantis > Mantis religiosa. The sequence goes on from CM060947.1 coordinate 79,051,384, forward strand.
CTGAGACTAATTGCCTTCAGGATTGGAACAAGAAATGAGAGACGTACTCATTTTACATACCAAATGCAAACGACTGATAGCGGGATATCGTTCAAGTTACGGTATACTTCTCATCCTATATATAGCTCATTTTTGTTATATATAAAAATGATCCAACATTGTTCGATGAACAGCTTTAATTAATAGAATAACGTCGTTACACCCAAGAATTTTCTTTAAATATTCTCGCACATTGGGGATGCGTTTTTGTTTACAGAAATCTATTCTGTGTCCTGTACTCAATATCAGCAAAGTGACTAACAACTATAGGTACAGGCAGAGATAGTCTGCTTTGGATTAAACATTAATGATGCTGTAACAGTCGCATTCCTTATCATCGACTAAGCGAAAATAAGAATGGGAGGGCGCGTAACTGAAATCGATCGAATCGCCTCTCGTGGTGATTACATAGCAACTAAGAACATAGCAGCAGGCACTCACCGTATTTTGCAACCGCATCTGTCTTATATCTTCCACTGTAGAGTTCGTTCCTACCCTAGCATCTAAATTCAACAATCAGAGATATCATAATAAATCACCCGCTAGAAGTTTCTTTCACTCTACTGCTTGAAAGCTTTAGTTGTGATGTTAGTCTAATTTTGGACTGTACAATCATGTGGTAAGACAGCATATATCTATAGTATCATGAGCGTTGCTGTAGAAGTAGCAATAACTTAGCCAATTTTTCGCGTACTTTATGCACTAATGATAAGATAATAAAAAAGTAAAAGTTCACAGCATAATAATAATCTAAATTATCCTTTAATATTTTAATGTTGAAAGCAGCAGGTACACGAAAAAATTTGCAGCTAAATATCTAAATACATGACTTAAAAGCCGATACTGTGAATCTTCAAAGTTTACTGAATATTCTGGATTTCGCTTGTTAGTTATCGCTCTCATAAGAACGAAATACACAAAGAAACACACACACTCCAGAATTACGACCTAAACACAACAAACTTCACTTTTCGGTGCCCTGGGATTGAACCCGGGCCATCTTAGTGAGAGCCAACCGGTCTAACCACTCAGATGCGGCCAGATATATAAGCATGACAATAAAATAACTGTCTAGGGGACTGTTTATGCACGTTACTACTATGCACAACACACAACATTACCAGATATATGTATAATATTTATTGCAGAAGTTATATACAACTATTAAGTGTAACAGCATGTGTGGCAGCATGTGTGGTTCACAGACACTCGTTTCATAGTAAACAAGTCAACTACTGAGCAAATTAACCATTCAAACCCATCTCATAGCTCAAACGCCACTCGCCTCCTTCCGGTGGCTAGGCAATACTGTTTGTCTTTCACGATAACCCTCTGAGAGGAATTTGTAGAATTAGTATCTGCAGCTGGATTACGGCTCAGATTCCAATAGATATTATATCATGTATCTCTTAGAAAATCTATATTACTGTGCCTGCAACGCTCTATACATGATGGAGTCACGGCGAAACTATGTTAGAGTGGTTCGTGACGTCATTGGATCTACAACTGTGAGCTGCCGTTTTTTTTTTCGAATTACTATATAACGAACTCGGTTGGCTCCAGAATAATATTTACACACAGATTGCCTATTAGGTAAATACTCTAATTCAATGTTTTGCCTTTCATATTTGTATTACACAAGTTTCACCGTAATAGCTTCCTGTTTATGAGATAAACCCTCCATTAATAAACATATATGGAAACATAAATGTTTAATCTTTGGAGTACTATAGCAGAGAATATCCCAACACTGAAATATATGCAGCATAAAAAACAACTTGAATTGTTTTAGATGAGTAATGTGAGCCAAAGCATAAGTACATACAAGAAAATAAAATGAAAGAGCAGCAGTTAATGAGTTCGTAAACTAAAGTTAAAAACACAGCTTAGCTGGCAGCAAGAAGCACAGCAATTTCCGCACAGTATCTGCATTTTAATCACACGCTGGCCTGAAGCAAAAGAGAAGAGCAATTTATTAAGCAAGCCGCCGTTTGGTTACGGAGCAAGAACCAAAAGAAGCAGTACAAGGTTCCTGTGTTTCATCCATTGTTTTTGCTCTTGTCAAGAAAGATACTGGTCCAATGCTGCAAGAAAGCACAAGGGGGGAATTATGGTTGTTTGCCTCTTCCACACGATAAACCGAATTAAAGCGAAGAGGAAGGAAAGGTTTTTCTCCCTAGTTCCTCCGGATGCAGTAAGTACTGTCTGCCCGCTCTGATGAGATCAATACCTGCCTGCGCCCGTCAATACCTTCAACAGCTATTATTGTTAATAATATTGATATTCACTGTACACACTAGTATATTGGCTATAGCATGCGGACAAAAAACTACATTTTAGAAAGCAGTGAAAATAAAATTGTAGGCGATGTAAAGGTTAGCGAGACGAGATTATTATAAAGTGTAAGGCTCGTATTCAGGAGATCCCAGGTTCAATTTTCATCGATCGACGGCTGTAACTGCCGTTTTTCTTACGAGGGTGGGTCAAAAAGTAATGCCTCCTATTCTTTTTCTCCTTTAATTGCCAAGAAAATTGAATCCAATTTACATAGCTTGAAAACTACAACATTGATGATTAATTTGTTACTATTCAATATAATCTCCGTACTTTTCCACAGTTTTGGTCCACCTTTTAACTAGGACATGTATTCCAGTGTGGTAAAACACACGTCTTGCTTCCTAAGCCATTGATGCACGGACGTTTTCACAGCCTCCTCATCTTCAAAATGAATCCTACAATGAGCTTTCTTTAGTGGACCGAACAGATGGAAGTCCGATGGTGCCAAGTCAGGGCTGTATGGGGGTGAGGTAAGACTTTCCATCCCCACTTCTCAATTTATCAGTGGTGTAACGGCTGTTGTGTGGTCTTGCATTGTCATACAAAAGAAAAACATTCACCATAGTGTTTGTTGGGCGAACTCGGCGAAGACGTGCTTTCAGTTTTTTGAGAGTTCTGACGTATTGGACAGAATTTATTGTGCATCCCTGCTCCAAAAAATTAATCATAAGCACACCTCTGCATCCTGAAACACTGTCACCATAGCTTTCCCTGCCGACCGCTGAGTTTTGAACCTTTTTTTCTTCGATGACGTGTGATGCCATTCCATTGACTGCATCTTTGATTCAGGTTCAAAAAAATGAACCCACGTTTCGTCTCCAGTAACAATTTTTTTCCAGAAACTCCTCTCCCTCCAAATTGAAGCGCTGAAAGTCTTCGGAGGCTATTGTTTTCCTTGTTTCTTTGTTTTGGGTGGTTAATATTCATGATACCCAACGTTAACAAACTTTCGAGTAACCCAGTTGTTGAATAATCGTCATCACACTCCCTTTACTGAGGGAGGTAATGCGACACAATTCACCTGTTGTTATCCGGCGAACACCACGAATGATGTCATCGACTCGCTGAATGTTGCATGGAGTCACTGCAGTCACTGGCCTGCCGCTTCGCTTTTCATCTGCCAATGGTGTTTGCCCTTCAGCTTTGTTACAGTGAAGAACCCATCATCTAACAGTGCTGACATCCACCGTTGCATCAACATACACTCTTTTTAGTATTTCGTGAATGCGAATTGGCGTTTCACCTTCCGCATTTAAAAATTCAATCACAGAACGCTGTCTAATACGAATGTCGATGTCAGCCATTTTGCAAGAGAATGCAGTGCTGCCACCTGTTGACTTAGGAAGTTACTACTGCAGGGGATTGGAGAAGAAGGTTTGAGGAATTGTACCAAATTCAAAGTTTTCACATAACTTACTTATTTAAGGAAACAATATAGGAGGCATTACTTTTTAACCCACCCTCGTAGGTTTCCCTGATGGGTAATCGGTTATTCCGTAGTTTATCATCTATCACGGTTTCCTTTCGTTTCAGTTTAAAAAAGTATGATCGTTTGGTCTTCGTATTGACTGTTAAACATTAAAATTAAATCATTTAATTTGTTTGGTTTAATTCAATTGATAAGTACATGAACTATCTTGAATCTCATGGTAATGAAATGCCTAAGTTTTTGGTTTCTTACATTTTATATAAAACAAAATGTAATTGACCGTTCCGTGGGTGAGTGGGTTAGATCACTTTTCTCTCACCAGGGTGGCGCGGGTTCGATTCCGGATGACCGCAAAGTGAGATTTGTGGTGGACAACATGGCGCTGTGGTGGGTTTCTCTGAGTATTCCGGTTTCCCCCTTTGGTATTCCACCAACTGCTCTATCATCATCTTTCCTATCATTCATATCGCCCTCAAACTATCATACTCTTCCTTCGTTGTTGATGAGTGATCCTATCAGATCAAAAGCTTCGGTTCCTGAGGTCCTACTTTAAGGACAGAGGAACAAGAATTCCCCAACACCACTCTAAGTGGTGCTACTAGGGATACGATAAAGAAAAGAAGAAGGTATAAATACATTTAACCATTAATAACATATATTTAAACCTCATTATATGTTTTTAATGAAACATTAAACATCTGTAAATAAATTGTACATAAGATACTGTAAGTAGACTAGTTAAAAAAATTAGGAATTTAAAAATGTGCTAATTTGAATATTTTGAAGGTATAACTTGTTTAATTTTACTTAATTTTATTTATGAATTTATTTTTCTTCTATGTTATTAAAAGCTCCAAAAGATAATCTGGTTTTTCATAAACGTTCTGCAATAATGAAAATATTTATACGTGTTGCATCTTTCTTTTACAGCTTCTCAAATTATTTGATTAAATTTCGTTCAACATCAATTTACATAGAATTTTCACCAGCTTAATTTCCCTGTACAAATCTCAGAAGGCATTTATTTCCACGAGACTGAGATCCTAAATTTCATGGCCTACTTCAGTACTTGGTATATCGTGAAAGATCAGCAGCGATAAAAGTGACACATGAGAAAGTATTTTATTTCCCCTCCACAAGGCAAATAATCAACTGATCATAAAAATATTTTAACTAGTAAATTAAATTGTAGCTAGCTCTATCATATGCTCAATATTAAATTGTTTTGTTATATGTATCTATTGAATGTGTGACATATTTTATTGAGAAAAAAAACTGAGCAGCATGCCCCATTACAATGTAATACTACATTATTTATCTTCCGAGACATAGGTTCAGAGCGACTTGCGTTGCATTAGGCAGAGTACATTGTTTTACTGTTAAGCCTGCAGCTTTTATAATACTGTAGAAGCACTTATTTTAAGTATAATAATTTCTTAGTACTTCGCTTCTGAACTGATGTGTCGTTCACAATGATTCATTAATTTGAACACAACATTTTGTTAATAATGTCTTTACAAGACGACTTCACTTATGTTGATATTTCGCCATCGCAAAACCACAGAGTTATGAAAATGTCAGTCAAAATTATTATAACTTTTTAGAGCCTATTGTATTTACAAATCTGCTGAACTGTTTTATGAATCTTCTTGTGAGGTTCTACTTTGTAGTGGGCCATTTCCCGCCGTGGTGAGTTATGGCTGCTGCAAGATCCTTCTTTTGTTTGCCGAGGATAGGACAGTGAAACAAGAGATGGTCCAGAGTCTGTTCTCCTGTATTACATGGGCAAATAGATTCGTCCATGATTTTAAATCTGTGCAGGTAACTTCGCATATGGCCGTGTTCAGATGTTATACAAGTGAAATTTGGCGTGATTCTTATATTGCTCTTGATACGCTCGATGATGCTAGGGAAGGTCTTTCCTTTGGATGTTTTTTCCCATTCTATTTGCCACTTCCTGATTCCATCTTCCTTCACACTTGTAGTAACTACGTCCTTAGATATTCTCTGGTAGACTGCTTCTCCTTCCTCTGCAGCTGCTGCCTTTGCTAATCGATCGGCTAGTTCATTCCATTCTATCCCAGCGTGTCCTCGGACTCAGCCAAAGTGGATTATTCAGTTTTGTTCTGCCAATTCAATTATTTTGCTTCTGATAGGTTCTATTAATCTGGGATGTTTCAATTTAATTTTAAATGAATCTAGAGTTATTTGGCTGTCAGTATATATTGCTAATCTTTTCCTGTTTTCTTCAATAACCTGTGGTTCCTGGAGTTTGTCTAAGATTTTCAATATAGCGATTTCCTCTGCCTGGTTGTTTGTGCAATTTTCACCCAATTTAAACTTAAATCTGTGGGTCACATCTCCATTTGTGTATATGATTGCTGCCGCTTCTACCTTTCCTCCGGTTTTACTGCCGTCTGTATATATTTCAGTCTTGTAGAGAGTGTGTTTTTCAACTTCGTGAATGATTGCAGTTTCCGCGGGGTGCCGCCAATACTTCACTTCTAATGGAGCGTCGTATTCCTGGTTTTGGGATTTCGTTGCTGTATAGATTTCATTTTTCTCATCTATTGTTATCATTATAGGTTTAACTCGTGCTACCACGCACGAGGCCTCGTATGATACTGTTCTGTACATTTCGGCTATCTTAATATTCAATCTGTGGCATAAGAAGGAAAATAATACATACAATACTTCCAATATAAAGTAGTGTCAGTAACTACCTACAGAATTGATTTAAGTTTTATATTCTTCACAGGAGTACACGTGTGACAATAGTAATTCTCAAAAGCCACTTAGTAACTCCTATAAATGATAGTGAATAAATGAATGAATTTCTGTAGTTCATTAAGTGGAATAAGGGCCAGCTGAACCACACAACCTGGACGCCCGTAGGCAACGGTTTGAGGATCAGAGTTTTCACAATAAGAGAGATTCCGGGTTGAGGGATCAGCTCATTGCCGGAAGGAAAAGTGCAAGAAAGATGAAGTGAGAGGAAATATGACGATGGAGCAATTGGTGGAATGCTGGTGGGGGAAACCGGAGGACCCGGAGAAAACCCGCTCCAGCGCCATGTTGTCCACCACAAATCTTACTTTGCGTTCGCCTGGGATCGAACCCGGGCAGCCTTCTATAATAATTATAGTATTCGTTTATTTATATTTTTAAATGTATTTGGAGATTTTCGTGTAGTAAATCTTCCAAATGTACTTATACGTCACAGTGACTTCACTGGTACCTTCCTTTTTGGGATATTTTGTGTATATAATTATATAAGATAGATTTAGTTGTAAGAGAACAGACGGTAGCAATCGTATGAATAATGTGCATAAGGCTGTTCAATAATTGTTCCTATAACGAGTTTTGAATTAATTTGTTTAATAACCAAGAATTTAATTGATTAGTTTTTTCAATTTATAATTTCTCTGACTACACGGATTAACAATACAATATTTAGAACACAAATGGATTATTATTGATTCTCAAATGATTACGAATATACCAAAGTGTTAGTTTCGTCGTTGGTACATGAAAAAGGTTAGTTGGCCCAGAATGGCCCCAGTGTCACTTATGCTGACCGGGTGTCATGTATTCTTAAGCAGACCCACCCGTCTGATGTCACAGTCACTAAAACTCCACCTTTCTTCTATTTCTGTTGGTCGATGTGACACCTCTGCATCCCATCTACTGTGGGAGGGTCCCTGCCTGTCACAGGCAATGTAGCCACAAGGTGGGTGGTTCAGATACCCGGAGGTGGCATGTGCGATGTCTGGATCTACCACTTGATGGACAGTACCTATTTTCACCTCAGGAACGTGTAATCCAAAAGTTTAAAATTAGTTTTTTTTCTCCCCATTCTGTGTATATACTGATTATTACTGACATAAAAGCCACCATTTTAATACTCCTTTATTTATAGAAATAATTCGTATGTAGAATATGTCACACCAAGCAATTATTCTGAGAGCATCTTCTTTAAAAGTGCTTAATTTATCTGTAGATTATACGTGGAAGTCTTTGTGATATGTTTGAATATAAAGTTTGGAGGTCTTTTTAGTGCTAATTGTTTGCAAATAAAAGAAATCTCTTACTCACATAAAACTGAATGTAAACTACATCTGAAGTTAGGTCTTCAGTTAATATATACCTTCCTCTTCTGCGCAAATGATGCTTCTAAAGTCAATTTAAGGGAAAATTAAATACGACAGTGATTTAATCTTAATATTATCATCAGAAAAGTTTATCAGAAAACTTTAGTGTAAGCTCCCTGTGTAAATAAATATCGATAGCATTATTTTTAAAGCAATTTACAAATAAGGAAATAACCTTCTACAGAGCGCATTTTTAATTTTATATTATGTTTCTAGCTTAAAGCTTGAATATACTTAAAATGTTCAACTCCAAACGTGCTCTACGCATCACATGATAAGGTAGGATAGACAATAAGTCTGAAAATCGGTCAGATTTGGAAACAGGTTGTTTGAGGTTGTATGGTCGCTTTAACCATGTTTCTCTTTAAACACATCAACTTTCGTTTCGGATGACAATGCTCTGCCGAACTCTTGTTTAGGAAACCTTATTTGTTATTAACTCTAGATTTCTCTGTGTCATGAAGATAGCTGGGTACATAAACTACAAATTGTGATTCTACAATTTCAATTTCAGGTTCAAAAGCAGAGAGGCTAACTCTACTGAACGGTGTACGAAATACAGAGAGAGCAAAGAGATTCTTCAACCTCCCAACTAAGTCTCGAGAGGACATAGAATTTGAACTGGTTGACATAGAGCATGTTAATATTGGGGAGAAATTCAGTGTTACTGTAAACATAAACGTGAGTATAGCTCAGAATTTCATAATTGCTCCATAATTGCTCATAACTGCATTCTTCTGTATGCACGTAAGCTTATGATAGTTTAGGATATTTAATCATTAATACAACTATTACAAGTATTTCTCTATTAATTATAAGCATTCAGTTGTATAAAATAAAGTGTCTCTTTAGTTTTAGATCTCTGTTTGCTTTTCAGTGCACGCTTTATTAATTGTTATATTGTGTGGGAGTATGGAAATTCCGTTGGGGTAGAATTGCATTCCAGCAGTGAGAAAATAGGGACGCACTGCTATCTTAACGCCCTCAAATCGTTTTTGTTAACATTGATCACACGCCATCCTTCACAGCACTGAACATATACGAGGGCTATCCAGAAAGTAGATTACGTTTTCGTCTGTTTCCGCTAGGGGCGGGGCTAGCGCGGCCATCTTGGGGTCAGAGCGTTGCGCAGCTCAGTCGGCATCTAGCCGTGCTAGTGAGAGGTTCGTGCTGTGCTCCGTTCAGATACTGTGACGGTTTGAAATGTCTGCGTTAATTGAAAATCCCGCGAGCTGCGAGGTGCGTGCAGTAATAAGGTTTCTGACTGCAAAAAACTGTAAACCGATAGAAATCTATCGGCAGCTTTGTGAAGTGTATGGGGACAACGTTATCACTGAAGGTGGAGTGCGTCAGTGGGTCATCAGATTTAAAATTGGCCGAACCAATGTTCACGACGAAAATCGAAGTGGGAGACCCAGCATAGTGACTGCCGAACTTGTCGAAAAAGTCGATGCTAAAGTCCGTGAAAATCGAAGGTTCACAATAACGGAACTTTCTTTGAGTTTTCCACAAATTTCGCGAAGTTTGTTGCACGAAATCATCAGCGAAAAGCTTGTTTACCACAAGTTCTGTGCAAGATGGATTCCAAAAATCTTGACAGAGGACCACAAAAATCAGCGAATGGCTGCAGCGTTGAACTTTTTGGACGTTTACCATACGGATGGTGACTCTTTACTCGATCGCATCGTTACTGGTGACGAAACATGGGTGAAACACGTGAACTGTGAAACGAAATTTCAATCAATGCAATGGCGGCACACAAGTTCTCCCCAAAAACCTAAGAAATGCATGCAAACAATGTCGGCAAGGAAGATGATGGCGACTGTTTTTTGGGACAGAAAAGGTGTGATTTTGGTGGACTTCCTGGAAAGAGGCACTACAATAAACTCTCAAAGGTATTGCCAAACTCTCCAAAAACTCAGAAGAGCCATTCAAAACAAGCGCAGAGGAATGTTGAGCTCTAAGATCTTGTTGATTCACGACAACGCCTGGCCCCACACGGCAAATGTCACTCGTGAAGTTCTTGAATCTTTTAAGTGGGAGTTGTTTCCTCATCCGCCGTACAGTCCCGACCTGGCACCGAGCGACTTCCACCTATTCCCAGCAATGAAGAAGTGGCTGGCTATGCAGCGTTTTGATGACGACGCACAGCTGCAAGAAGAGGTAACGAAGTGGTTGAAGGCGCAGGCGGCCGAATTTTTCGACGAAAGAATTTCCAAGCTCGTACATCGCTACGATAAATGCCTTAATTTGAATGGTGACTATGTCGAAAAGTAGTATTTGAGTGTGGCTTTCATCTGTATATAATAAAATTTGTTTCCTATACTTTGTTTACTTTTTATTCCAAAACGTAATCTACTTTCTGGATAGCCCCCGTATTATTTGGAAAGTTGGTCGAGGATGGCAAAACGTCTTTTTGCTAACCTCAACTGCAGTACTGTTTACATATGCATTACCACTTCTTCCTTTTACTTTCTGTCATCTTAAAACTAGCGCTGCAGTAGGTAAAGCTTTTTGCTTTCATTTGATTTTTTGTCTATGTCAGTTCCTTTTATGTAAAAACAAAATTACATGAACTATCTCCAGTGCACAGGCTACAGATAGCATAAAATAAAGTGAATGTTGTCAATCACTGAAATGGCAGAATTGTAAAACTAAGCTCTGATGGAAAATCCTATGCATTATGATAGATCATTTAAAATTATTTCACGAAAAATAACATATGAATTTATAGGTATATAAAAGATACACAAAGTTATTAAACTCAAACTGTAAATATTGTTAAAACATAATTCATTTCGAATAAATTTGTTATATTACTGACCACTCCTGAAAGGTTAATCGACATTGGTCTAAATTTCCCAATGTTTTATGCTTTATTCTCTTTATATGATACTGTAAAAATAGAAGATTTTAACAATTTTCTTATCACTTCAGCCTTTTGTAAGGCTCTTCCTGTATTAAAACTGTTTTGAATGGTATTTAATTAACATGAGGTAGATTGAAAAAAGGATAGTTATAACGATAGTTTCTAGAAACTGTATTGAAACAATATTGGCTAGAGAAAGCCACCTGAGTGTAACATATTCAAAGCTTCTATCACAACGTTAACATACAAGACACTGATAATAAAACAATACAAATATAGATTTTAGAGCAATTTTTTGTGTTTCAGTAAGCGAATTTACAGTTATGTATTTGTATTTTATAACCTCGATGAATCTATAGAAACATTTCTGTTATGGTTTGAGAAATTAGAAATAATATTTAAAAGCCAGACGGAGTCCTGACCTAATATTTTCTCCAACTTCACAGCCATTTTGCTTAGAATTTTAATGTTACACTGCGTTCTTGGGGTGTATTTTATTGGAGCTGGCTGCCTCTGTCCCAAGAATGAGTATGGGGCAGATTTAAAATTTAGGTGTTTATGCAAATTTTTGAGGTCATACATGTTAAGTGATTTAGGTCATTTTGGCAGAAGAAAACGATGTTTTAATATTTGGTGCAAATACAAATCATACACCATACGTCACACTATATATCTGCAAGATATTTATGTTCTTAGGTGATTGCGACATTTGTTGTACTTCGTACTGGTTATTTTCACTTTTTTGTGTCATTTACGTCCTCCAACGTTAAGTCTTATCGGACGATGAATGGAATGGGTGAAATGTGAAATGATGCTCAAATGAGCCCAGAGTCCATAGAGCTTAGAATTACCCAACATTCGTCTTTCAGGATAAGGGAAAACCCTGAAAAAACCTTATCCAGATAACTCACCCTGGCCGAGACTTGAACTCGGGACCTCTTGAACGTCAGGCAGACTCGCTACCATCTACGCTACCGAGGCGGGCAAGAAAATTTGGTTTCTTGTTATATTCCCATATTCTGAAATAATCTACAATGAAACAAAAGTATATCCAGAGGTATGAAGATATTGCTTATATTTACAATATGGGTTATCAAATTTCCAATTGCGCGCCTTGGTAGCGTAGATGGTAGAGTGTCTGCCTCACGTTCAAGTGGTCCCGAGTTCGAATCTCGGTCAGGGCGAGTTACCTGGATAAGGTTTTTTCCGGGGTTTTCCTTATCCTTCAAGACGAATGTGAGGTAACTCTAAGCCCCATGGCGCCCAGGTGAGCATCATTTCACCCATTTCATTCACCGTCCAATATGACTTAGCGTTGGAGGACGTAAAATTACAAAAAAGAAATCCAATTCCTTTATATGCTACGGTTTAATGATTAAAATTGAGTATAATCTGTTCATTTTCAAGAGTTTTTCACATATTGTCTACAAAATATTTTAAATGTAAGTTATCTTCCATATGCAAATTTACTTCACAAAAGTCGCTGTTAATGCATCGAGTAAAAGATCGTTGTAAAATAGGACATTTACTATACCCAATTGATTTGATGTAATTTAACTTCCACCTCAAGAAGACAATTATGTATTGAAATTAACCTTTGTAAAGACAAACATTAATTGCTAGAAATGTATGTGATGAAAATGAAATGTTTAACACAAATAATTTAAAAACTCTGTTTTAAAATATTAGTGTTTCCTTAATATAAAATGTCACAGCATCGTATGTGAAAAGTAAACAAATATGTAATAAATAAATGTAATTCTGCAAAAATTGGATTTTTTTCTACAATTTCAATTTCAAAATTATGCTATTTTGAAAAATATGCAAAGATCATAAAAAATCTGATGAGAATTATTGTGCAGGCAGGAATCCAAATTGTAAATTTGATTAATTAAAATTTTGTGACTCAGATAGCCTGCTAAAAATATAACAATGGGGTTATATGAAACAACATATTTCCCATATTATGAGACGTAAGAATTCTTAAGCAGTTCGTTTAGAGAAATCTACATCCTAATATTCATTGTCACCATCAACAATGCAAATAATAACGACCAAGGGTCAATAATTACGTAAATATTATCTGGTGTGCACTGTCTGCAAATGTCAACAAATATCCGAGGGATGTGATGGGTTTAAGTTGCAATTGTATTTTATTTTAATTTTAAGTTGTTCTATTTTTAATGCTTAGAAATTCCTATGCCTGGATGAAACATTTATAAATCTGAAAATGAAAAGAACTTGCTCTAGTGATAATGATGGTGATGGTGATATGTTTTTTGTGCAGAATAAGTCGGATAAAAACAGGACAGTTCAAGCAGCTCTCTCTGCAGCAAGTATTTACTACACTGGAGTTAAAGCACACGTCATCAAGAGAGCCACTGGAGACTTCAAAGTTGCTGGAAAATCTAGTAAGTTATTTACTTTAAACTTCATATGTAAATGAGATTAGAATATAAGCTACGAAACTCAGGTGGTAAGGTGAGCTTAAAATATTATAGATATCCCTTATAAATAAATAAGTAGCCAACAACATCCCTTAAGAGCAAAGGCCTCACACCTCATTGGTTGGGTCAGCTCGACCATTTCTATCCCCTTATGTAAACAAACATTTTTATTACACCTCCACTTGTGCTCCAAATATATTGTTGAATGCTTAAAAATACGTTTGTATGTCCTAAATCATACACGGTATTCTATATAAATATAAAAATATTGTGACTTTGTGGGTTCGTGAAATAAAAAGTCCAATTACACCACTCAAAAATGTTCTTTATTTCCACCGACTTACAGTTAAACTCTTGCCAATTACACAGAATTACGTGCTGCAACAATTACAATTCACCAGTTCGTCCGTTACAACTTCACTTGTACTCGCGATTACACAAACTCCGATACACATACACAGTTCGTACAGTCTTCCGTTGCACAACCCTTTCGTTCATTAACACGTCACTGACTAACACTGCCTTCTTACACCAAGAACTAACCAACTGACTGACTGACCAAACCAACAACTGACTAACTCCGTCTGTCTGTAACCCTCTTTATATCGGAATATCCCGCCTTCTGGTGTTTACAGGATTGTTCTAGTAACAGAAAGATCGAGAACCAGGTGTAAGGAAACATACGGCACAGTCATGTTTTTCCTCCCAACCGCCGCCTTGTCACCACTATAAGACAAACGAGGGGAAGGTGTGGCTAACCGAACCTCCCCTGCCTTCCGCTCCCAGCTGCTTCACAGGGTGTTCTAGCGCTCGCGTTACAATATGTATTACTAATGATCTCTAAATGAGATTTGTCACACACCTAAATATATTTGTTATTGGATTTTAAATACTCTACCTAATAATGTTATGTTGAAACATTTGATATTCATTCGTTTACTATTGAGAGGTTATGTGATTTTGTTGCATACACATTAAATTTTGCACACTAGTTTACACCCTTTCCCAAGTTCTCGTATAAGTAAATTTGTTTTTGTAGTAGATATGAGAGAGTTAATAACGATTGAAATTACCCTGTATAAGGGTGAAGTTGTGCACTGGAAGCTTTACGGAAAACAGTTCCAACATAAATCACCAAGAAGTATGCCAAAATCAGGTCCTGCGACTAATAACCGGTGTAGCAAAATCAACCCCAATCACGGCAATGCAAGCGTTAACTCGGAACTATCCAATATATCTAACTTTAGAGGAGCAGGCACTAATACAACATGAAAATATGTTGCGGTTAAAAACTACAAAATGGGAGAAAAGATTTCTACAACCAATCAAGGAGAAAACACAAACAAGTTTCCTACACAAAGTTACGGAATTAAAACAGATCTGAATCTTCCTAATTCTAAAGAAAACATTTTAATCAAAGAAAACCACTGACTTTTGAACCAATTAATATTCGATTAGATTTAGAACAAATAGTTGAAAAATCTGAAGCTCCCAAACCTGTACTAAAAGCACCAACATTAGAAACTGTGAACAACAGATACCCACCTAAAGAATGGTTACATATCTACACAGATGGATCTAACCTGGACAGCAACTCAGGAGCAGGAATTAAGTGTGCACTGTTCTCATTCTATCAACCAGCAGGATACCACACAACAAATTTTGATGCAGAAGTAACGGCTACTCATAATTCACTCCAAAACCTTCTATACAGAATAGATAAATTCAAAAATGCTGCCATACTTTCTGATTTTAAAACAGCATTATGTGCAATAAGTCCATATAAAATGAGGTCAATCCAATTTAAAGAATGTCACAAAATGATCCAAATACTTCAAAAACTACAGAAAAGAATTATATTACAGTGTATACCTGCATATTGTGGAATTGCTGGAAATAAATCAGCTGATTTTCTAGTCAAAATAGGTGCAAATTTAATTCAGAACAAAAGTAGACACTTATCCTTTACATCCATAAAAGGATTAATAAAAAATATAAAAACAAACAAAACCAGTCAATATCTGAGAAAACCGAAGATAAAAAAGGGACATTTTAATTAACAATCCAGAAATTTTTCCATAAATTCCACGTAAAGCTGCAGTAGCAAATTTTAGATTACTTACGGAACATGATTATTTGGCCAAATACTTACACAGTATAGGAATTTATACAAGTCCAAATTGTCCTCTGTGCAACAAAGAAGAGGAAGTGACTGAAGAACATCTTTTAACCTGAAAAGCCCTACCTTCCGGACCCACTACACAGAAATATTGGAGAGCAAGAGAGCTAATGTCTTCATTGCCAAAGCCTAGCATTTGAAAAGAAAAAAGAAGAAAAAAAACAGCAGCTTTTTCTCACGTTTTTCATTCCTCTTTCCCAAATACTTCTGGAAGTGACTTTTAAAAATCAATGACACAAATTAGTTTCCAAATTATGTATAATAAATGAAACTATGCACTATTTGATACAAGAACATACAATTAAAATTTCAGACATGATTTTATTATCAAGATTCCTATAATTTTTCTCGATTAAAACCGTTCATACTTCTTCAGTATGCTAACTGAAAAACAATGTGCAATTTATTAATGTAACATGTATATATAACATTATATTGCACCACCGAACTCATCTAAGTTTAATAAATGAATATTAGCGTAGCAACTTGTATTAAAAGGCAAATCCCATAATTTTAAAGAATGATGCCTTCCTTAAATCAAATCGTTTATAAGTATATTTCCCAGAAAAATTATCTTCCAGCACAATAATGGATGTATATATGGAACGTTATTTAAAGAGTATACAAAAGTGGAATATAATGAATATTTCGTGTGAAATACCTTACATGTGTATTTTAAAATATGTTATCCAGGAACACTTATTTTATACCTAAGCATCAAACGTTACAATCACATTTTATACAGCCATAAGATGTGGTCAAAGATTCAAAACAGTCAGAGGAATACTTTGGATTGTGCAAAATTCACACGTGAATCCACTAAAAGGGACTCATAATAATCTGTTTTAAACTATTTCACATTGCTGATTTTACGAGAGTATTGCAACAAACTATTGCCTGTGGTGTGCATTCTGCTGACACCATCAGCTGCAGGGACCACGCAATCGCTTGGAATTATGGATTCTCATCTCCGTTGCTCCGGGTTTCAAATGATTGCCTTAACCAAGTGACATGAGGAGAACTCAGAGTAATATTTCACCTGAAAGCGTATCATTTCCCAGGTCCTAATGAAAGAGAAGACTCATGTCAGAGTACATTTGTATCTCTACGGTGCAGCGTTCGTTCATGAACGGGAGTGTAATATATCTACGTGCAGACAAGCATCTCCCAGTGACATCGGACGTTGCTCCTATGAAAACTGAGTTTTACCTCAGCAGTCTATATTCTAATCCTATATAAAGTGTAATCATTTACTATCCTTATGGAAATCATATGTAATAATGCACAAACTAATGCATAAATAAAAAGACGTGCTCCAATGAATACTGCTAGGAAGCGAGAAGTTTCGATCTGCATAAGAATATTTTACCAAGGAAAATGTTTCACTGTGCTGTTGCGCAGTTACATTAAGTTGTCAATATTTTGGTGACTGTCATTTGCTGGTAATAAATATTGAGAGATAAGTCCACTCCAGCCCAGCGCAGATACCAAAAACACTATCAAGTTACCATTAACTTATGGAACTTTCATCGACCACCAATTCGCTTACGTATTAACATGTTAGATCAATCAGTTGGAATATTAATTCACCTAATGCAGAATTTTATTTTCATACGAAGACGCCTTAAGCGCCATTTAAACCATTGTTATTATGTTTTCTTTCCTATAGTACTTGTTTACGGTAAGCAGAGCAAGTGTAAAATAAACATTTTGTTTATTAACGACGCTGTTAATTGATAGAATATTATGTGCAAAAGTTTCGTTCCTCAGCAGTTATTTTGCATACCATTAAAGCTGCTGAAAAGATGCCTACGCCCTTAAGTACACCTAAAGGTAGTCACTGTGGTCCAGATTTCAACCCGTGACCTTGGGATCAGTAGGCCAGAGAATAGAGGAAGTGCTGCAGTGCACTCAGTAATACGACACCATGATTGAACCATGATTTCGTGTTTTGAAGCTTCCTGATTTTTTAAGTGCAAAGCATGGCGTCTTCACTTAAAAATGCTGCCATCCCAAACAACACTTTATATGGAAAAGATCAAGCATTTTTAATTTCCTCAAATAAACCCTAAGAGTTGGGATTAAAGTACCATGTGTTTAAATTAAATTCATAAAACATATATTCAGACTTTTCTGGAGATACCTCAAAGCTCTTTTGTTTTTGGATGAAAGGTAGTTTTATTTTATATAACATAAGAGATAAAAATGTATCACATAGAAAATGTATATATCTTTAAAACGAACAATTAATCTCCGTTAATTTTATGCGGCATAATCTGTTTTCGAAATACCCATTATTATTTCTCTGGATTTTTAAATCATTTGTCATTTTTAAATTACTGCATTCACTTTCTCTGGCGATGTTATGGAAGGAGTACAGAATTTCTAAGCCAGCATACAGTGACCGGTTTTTAAACATCTGACTATCTATTTCTCTAACTACGGGTACCTTCAAAGTTGTATTACGAAACTATTCCTTCAAAGATTTATCTCAATGATAATGACTTAGATAGAAAATTAAGCTTTCGTAAGGATATTTTGAAGTTCAAAATAAACATTGTAAATACGTTATGTGAATGTTGATGACAGATTTATTCTGATAAGCTTCATGTGCATGTGTGTGCGTGCGTGTGTGTTCCTGCATGGGTGCTTTGATTTGTGTACGGTTTCTATGAGAAAGAATGAAAAAGACGTTCATATGTATGGTAACAATATTGAAAATTGTAATTTTTACAGAGGAGCTTTTGAGGCTGGTTGTGAAACCAGAAGACTACATGGACAAGTTGGTAGAGTACTGCAATATGAAAATATACGCCATTGCGACAGTTTTGGACACAAAGGAAACCTGGGCAGAAGAAGACGATTTCCAAGTTTTAAAACCAAACTTGGACATAAAGGTAAGGATAGCGATTTTCAGTAACCCCAAAACACATAGCGAAGGTGAATAGCCGCCTTAGATGTATTCGAGTGCAATTAAGATATATTTCCGTTAATGAATTCATAATTGGTGTTACTTCCCAATTAAATAGATCTAAATTCCATGCAAAATTATTACTCATTTCATTAGATAAATGAAGTATAACGTTTATTTCCATCTTTGTTTCGTTTATGTATATTATTCAATTTGGCTCATTTCCTTCTTAGGAAGCCATACCCAATACTTAATCAACTTTGAGTACAGCTAACGCTCTAGATACGCTAAGCTCCCTGTCTTCTGTTGAGCCTGTAGGTGCCCTTCTTATTCTGTCTGTCACTCTCTCTCTGTCTCTCTCGCTCGCTCCCTCCCTCCTCCTTCTTCTTCCTTATTACATCTTCTTTCAGCTTTCCTGTTTCTTTTATTTATTTCCCCCCCATACTAATTCAAGATTTTCGCCCGCCTCAGTAGCATGGTGGTAGAGTGTCTGCCATACGTTCAAGAGGTCCCGAGTTCGAATCTCGGTCAGGGTGAGTTACATGGATAAGGTTTTCTTCCGGAGTTTTCCCTTATCCAGAAAGACGAATGTCATATAACTCTAAGCTCTATGGACCCTGGGCTCATTTAAGCATCTTTTCATCCATTCCATTCATCGTCCGATGACTTAACGTTGGAGGACGTAAATTAAAAAAAAATTTCAACGCTTTCGTGTGAACGTACTGGATTGCCACATTTGCTACACACAAATAAGTGCCTAGGAGTTTTAGTTATCCATAGTAGTTTTACGCAAAAATTACATAGAAATGAACATTTTAAATGCTGATCAATCCAGTAAAATGTACCTAATACTCGCTCATGTCTCAGCATCGTGAGGAAAGCGAGGAGCTTACGTTAGGTAAGCGACCCTGGTCACGGAAACCAACATTCCGGCTGGGGGATGCCGAGATGCTGACCACATCTCCTCCCCGTATCGGATGGATGATCGCCCCCCTCTCCCGTGCGTAAGTGGGCCTGAGGCCAGCAGTCGGTTTGGTAGGCCCAGGCTGTTACGCCATGGGTGACGTTTACTCGCTCATGTTCATTGCCCTGGAATTACACTCTGTATTCTCCATAAAACGGGACACAGTTTATTTTAAATGCATTATTTAGAAACCAATTAACATTCGCGTATAAAATACTGAAGAAGGCTTCCACAGGGAAAAACATTTTGGAAAACGTATCAAACATGTAAAGTGAAATGGCAAATGGGCATGTAAATGCATAATTTAGTTTCCGGCGTTTACACTCTGAAACTAAACCTAATCGCTAAATGTCCTTAGCGAACACATCGCCTTTTGCGTAACTCCTTCGTTGTGAACAAAATATACATATATTCCTTCTACGATTATTTCCGTTTTGTCTTAAACGTCGATATTGCCTTACGATTTAATCTCTAAGGTGACTAATCCAGCTATTATAACCTGAAAATAATAGTTTATCAGCAATGTGTTCAGCTTCTGTCAAATACTTTTGCTTACTTAGAAAATTATACATTTTAAGCACTGGGTACTGCAAACTTGATCCAGGGGGCGTGAACTAACCGAGAGTGAAGTGAAATAAAGAAAGACTTCGTTTAGAATTCTCATAGTTTTAAAATGTGCCTTCTTAATGTTATTGTGACCTCTTTTATCCTTCTTTGAGATTTATTTACTCCACTATTCACATTAAACTTTATGAAGTTTTGCTTTTGAATTTTACTATATTTAACTGTATAAAGGTAGAGTTTATTATAACACACATTATAAATAGATAGTGTCACCTACGAAACATAATAGTAACTGAGAAAGGACGTGAAATTAAAAGGTATATCCTCTATGACATATTATACCCCTTTTAAAGTTATATTAAATTCATATACTATAGTTCAGAATGAGAGTGAATGTTCACTACTACTGATATTTCATTCAATGTATTCTAGAACTAAGGAAATAACTCAAATATAAAGAGAAATGCTCGAGTTCCTTAAGCAAAAACAGCCATGGAGCTCGAGCTACCAAAATGACAGTTACTATGATCATGAAATATTAACTATTTTTAAAGAATATTATCATATATATCTAACTTACAGAAACCATTTTCTGTCATTTCAGTTGGAGGATGAAGATATGTATGCGGGCAAACCGTGTACTGTGAGCTTCAGTTTCAAAAATCCCCTTAAGAAGACGCTTACGAACTGCAAATTCCGATACGAAGGGCCAGGTCTGATCAAGAGCAGAGTTATTTCTTACAGGTAAGATGATGTTATTGCTATGTACAGGTCCTAATACACAGATATTACCTTAGTAAGGAGAGTTACCCTTGCTGCCTTCGTTTTCGAATACTTTACTACATTTGATTGTAGGCCTAATATTTATAGCGGTTTTTCCAGGCTTCTTTTGCTTTCCTGATGATATTTTACTCCCAGGGATATAATGCATGAATTTTTGCGAGATTCTAACAATACACATTTTGCAGGTCATCCACCTAGTTTAGTCTACATTTTTGTATTAAGATGTTCTACTTTCAAAACATTATCATCTTCCCAGTAAACATATTCCGGTGACAAAGCTACAGGTCGGTTTTCCATATAAAGCTCTTAACAACCTGTATTTTATTTTAAACTGATATCATATTATTTCGAGGTAATAATAACACTGACCGTTTGTTTTATACGGCCTAGCCGTTACCAAAAATGAAATTCAGGTATACAAACCATCGTTATTCATAAACCTTTTGTTACGTGCTTTTTTCCATTCTTCAATGACTACATTGTATAAACTTCGAAAAGTGATGGACAGATGGTAACCTTTCCTCACGTCAATGATTTATAAATAATATTTGTGATTTTGAGTGACAGATTTTTTACAAATCAAAACATACAATCTCGAACAAGTTCATGTTTTCAGTAGTCTGAGTACTACAGCTTTCTATAATACAGTGGAGGCGTATTCAAGCATTGATAATAACAATGAGTTTTTAAATGGAATTGATGGAAAATCCGTTTCAATGAAGTGTTGTAGAGGGAAAAAATAAATTGGATAAAATATGTCAGCAATTGTTTGCTGTAATTATATTATTAATCATGGATATTGGCAGTACAACGTGCTTGCCTCTCGCATATTCATGGAAACGTTTGAATAAATTGTTGAACAATTCCAGGAAGTATTAAAAAAACACCAGGTTTGAATTTTGCTATAATGGGAGTGATTTTGATCAATTATTTGTTTGGAAAAATTTTCAAAGGTAGTAGATAATTTTGTACTTTTATTACTTTATGCTTCTTATCAAACAAATATACATATAAATAAGACTTTTGCTGATTTTACGTTTCATTTACAGTTCTAAAAGAATCGTTTTTCGAAATTCTTTTCTATTTGAGCCCTAATTTTTAATATTTTGTCCAGTTACAAGGGCGTTTTGTTCTTTAATGTCTATAGGAGACACATCATATTCCTCGTAAAAATTTGATGTCGATATTTCATATAAAAGATGTGTTACAAGATAGTATGAGCTATTCAAAAATCTTATAAACAGAACTACGGATGCAGCAAAACTCTAAAATGAAAAGTTGAAGGTAAAGAAAGCCTTAGGTGGCCTATATTGGGGCGATGAGTGGTCATGTCACCCATCTATATAGACATCGGTATACAAGGCCTTTGAGGTTGTCAGCCCCACGAGGCAGCTGCCTTCACCCCAGGAATTACCCAGGTACTTATTTCTGTTAAAGGCTGAGTGAACCCCAGGGCCATAGTGCGACCAGAAGGATTATACTAAGAAATAAATTCCAATGTTACCATCAGGAATCGAACCCGTGACTTCCTGGCTTGCAGTCTAGTGCCGTAATCACTAGGTTACCGTGTGCACCCTTCTAATATGAAAAGCTGAACTTAAATATCAAATGTGTTATTTTTCAAGGAAATCCCACCACCCCAAACTAATCTGTTTATTTAAATGCTTGTAATTAACTCAATTTTTTTCTCATAGTCATGCAAAGAAAATGAGATTTCAAAGCCATCACATAGTGATCAGCTCTTGAAAAATCTCCCTTTTGAGTATCCTCAATTTCCATTGTACGTATAAGAAAATAAGTAAAAACTATTTCTATTAAGTTTTTTTTTTTTTAGATTAACATACACTAGATAGCAGGATACATCTATGTAGGAAAGGTTTATTGTAGAATGGATAGAGAAATGTAGTGAATGTAACACATGAGATTTTCTTCTATTTGTTACCTTAGTGCAATATAAGATTTCCCTTGAAAATTTAATTACTTAGCTCCTCTAAATCTAAAACAGAGGCTTTATAAAATCATTAAGAATTTATCATTCGATCTGAGAAGAGCATTAGACAGCTTACGTAGCAAATCAAACAATTTATTGGAATGCTAATCAATTCCATGAGTCCAATTATTTTAAGCATATGTAGAAATAAAAGAAGAAAATCATTTTCAGGCACTGACGATTTTTAAAAATGCATCCTTCTCATTAACCGAGCGATATGGTTCAGTAGTAATGTTCGAATCTCGCATTCAGCCAGTCTTGGGTTCGATTCTCGTCTACCGCCCACGATTATCTTGAATTTTCACTAGAGGGTGGCTTGTTGGACGGATAATTCATCAGCCTCTCTACACAGCTCCAGCAGTAGGGCGGCTCTTATTATAGAAATTATTACTTTTTCCCGAAAAAAAAACCTTATTCAGGTAACTCACCCTGGCCGAGATTCGAACTCTGAACGCGAGGCAGACACGCTGCCACAACACTACCGAGGCGGGCTTTATATAGTATGTTAGTTAATGTGATAATTACTGTAGCTAACATTAACTTAGAGGTATCGACAAAGAAATTCACTATTACATGCTTTACGGATTTCCCTGTTTTCCTTAAAACAGCCGTGTCCTTTTATTCTTTAACTTTGTTTTACCAGCTGCTTAATGATGTAACGCAGGTTACGTACTCAAGACGTGTGCGTGCGTGTGTGTGTGTGTGTGAGAGAGAGAGAGAGAGAGAGAGAGAGAGAGAGAGAGAGAGAGAGAGAGAGAGAGAGAGAGAGAGAGAGAGAGAGAGAGAGAGAGAGAGAGAGAGAGAGAGAGAGAGAGAGAGAGAGAGAGAGAGGGCTGATCATCAAACAAAGATTGACTGATTTTGTCACAGATTACTGCAATTCTGTGTTGACATGATCTTTTTCAAAGAAGTCTCCTCCAACTTTAATGCAATTTTTATAGCAACTCTGTCAGTCCTTGAACGCGTGCTGCAGACCACTCTTTCTCAGGTCCTTAAGAATTGCGTCACTTTTCTTGAGCACTGCTTCATAGTACTCAAATCAAATAACCCTAAGCTTTGCCTTTAGTTTTGGGAATAACAAAAGTCTCAGGTGGCAAGATCGGGGATGTGGATGTGGCACACAGGTAATTTTGAATCAAGCCAGAAGTTGCATGACTTGATTTGCGACGTGAGGCCGTGCATTGTCATGATGAAATCACCACCCACTCCGAGAAAGTTCTGGTCGTTTCTTTCCAATGTGCTTTCTCAGTGTAGCCAATACCGACGTGTAGTATACTGCTATAACATTAGTGTGAGGGAGAACTGCATTCTGGTAAATCATTCCATTACAGTAAAAAAATGTGATCATTTTCCCTGCAGATGAAACAGCTTTTGCCTTTTTTGGTGTTGGAGAACCTGGCGATTTCCACACTGCGCTGGCTTGTTTTCCTTCAGGATCATAATGATGCAGCCATGATTCATCACTGGTGATAATCAAAGCTTAGGGGTATTTGATTTGAGAACTCTGAAGCAGTACTCAAGAAAAAGTGCAGCACGTATTCAGGGACTGACAGAGACGCTATAAAATGTACATTGAAGTACATTGAAGTACGAGGGCACTACTTTGAAAAATGTCATATAAACATTGAATTGCAGTAATAAACATCTGTGCAAAAATCTATCTCAGTCTTTGTTGAACAGCCCCCGTATATATACATAGATTGGATTTCTAAGATGATATCTTTCCTTCAGTTTTCATGGTTTAAAGTCTTAAATACATAATTTGCATTTTAGATGACGTTTCTACCACAAATAAGTGCAATATAATCTTTAGGAAGCAACTGCGCGGTTAGGTTTCCAGAAATTTATTTTTAAAAATGAAAATTAATACAAATATGTAATGAAAATGTAAAAATGATAAACATTATGTGCAGTTAGGTTTCAAGTTTAAGCATTTATATCACCATAAATGTAACAGATAATTTAAAAATAAATTGATTAGATCTTTATGATCTATGCAGTGTATCTAAATTATTTAATTTTCCGGAAACTATAACTATATTGTTTAAGACCCGCGCTGACGCTCGATCTCAAGAGACCTTTTTATCATAAGCTTTCTAATTAAAATTCAGAGGCTTCAAAATATGTATGTCCCTACAAGTGTTCATATCAAAATTTCGGTTAGAATACAAGTTTTTCTTTTATCTACTATTGGTAGGTGACTGAAGGAAAACATATATTTAATGTTTTAACAAACTTCCTTGTGAATTTCTAAACATATTCCACAACATAATATGCTTTTTTCATAAATTTCACTCGTAGCTTCATGATTATATTATATTAAATGTGTAATGTAACTATGAAACACTTCAAACCCTAAGTGACAGATTTTTCAAACAGGTTCTCCAATTAGGAGTACTCATAATGAAATTTCTAAACTCTGAAACCTTTATCTCAAATTCATATATAGCTCTGCTATAATTGTTGTTTATAACTCATACAAGTATCTTCAATATTTATGTATAAACATTTTATTTTACTTTTATTAGACATTTTAATGTAGAGAAATTAATTATATCACGTGTCGTTGTGGGCCAGGGTGTTGTGCTTTGGTTTGCTGCCATGGAGTACGCTTCTGTCTCACCATTAGGGGTTACGGATTTTAAGTCTCGGGTATAGGACCGGTGGTCCCTCAGCATCTCGAGGTAATTGTGGAGCTACGATAGGTAACGCACCCTGGGTCTGGAAATCTGATCCGGATGCTGGCCACATCACCCCGCCCCCTCCCATATCGGTTGGGCAATCGCCCACCTCTACCTTGCGTATGTGACCGTAAGGCGGGAGTCGGACTGGCAGGCTCTGGATTGCTAGCGGACTGTCACTCCATGGATTACGTTTAGAGAAACTTAACACTGTGGTAAAACTGAACTCAGGTTACAAGATCTATGCAAAAATCATAACACAAAGAATTGCTCCAATCTCAGAAACTAAATTGCATGATTCACAAAATGGATTTAGAAAAGGGCGTTCCTTTGTATGATTATATTTTAACAATAACACAGATTATGGAGAAACGACAAGAATATAATCTACCAACTCTAGTAGCTTTTATATACTATGTAAAAGCTTTTGATAAAGTAAAAAGAAATCTGCTATTGGAAATAATGATTAAAAATGGATTTCATCAACATTTAGTAGGAACAGTACAAAGTATGTATATAAATACAAAATTTAAATTGGAGAAATCCATAGAAAAAGATAACCTAGTAGAGATTAATTTAGGACTAAGACAGGGGTGTCCATTGTCACCTACCCTATGACGCAGTTGTACGATGGCAAACTATGCTCAGAACACATTTTAAAATAAAGGGGAGAAATGTTGACACATTTGTGTTTGCTGATGACCACATTTTAATTGCGGTTACGGAAGATAGATAACTTACAAAGAGCCATACATGAATTAAATAATATTACAAAAGAAAATATTCTTCAAATTTCATATCAAAAAGCAAAAATAATGGCTTTTATAGGAATGAACCCTTTCAGAACAAAAATTTGCATAATGACAAACCCATCCAACAACAAAGATATTTTAATTTTCTTGGCTATATTGTGCCAAATACCAGTAATAGAGATATACAAAACAAAATAAACAAGTTCCAAACAAAATGTGGCACAATAAAAAGAACTTTTAAAAATTATAATCGGCAAACTTTGTTAAAACTGTATAAAATAATGGCGATCCCAACCCTGCTTTATGGGTGTGAAAACTGGGTCTTGACTATCTCACAACAGAAGAAAGTGGAGGCTGCTGAGATGAAATTTCTGAGACAGGTGGCAGGTTATAGTCTCATAGACAAGAAAAGAAACGAGGATATTAGAAGAGAATTGGAAATTCAGAGTCTAAATGAAACAATCATTGCATGCAGGCAAAAATGGCAAGATCATGTGCAGAGAATGACCGAAGACCGTACACCACATATAGTATACAAGTATAAACCTGTAGGTAGAAGAAATGTTGGCAGGCCACGAATGAGATGGTCCGATCAATTTTCTTGAAGTCGGAACGGGCCACAAGGCTTATACCGTGATGATGATGATGATGATGATGATGATGATGATGATGATGATGATGATGATGATGATGATGATGATGATGATGATGATGATGATGATGACTATAGAGTATACTGCTCCATTCTCTGATTCTTGTAGGAACTTTGAATAGCATTGGTTATAAACTACATCCCCTGGAAAATTCTAAATTAGAATGTGTGTAAGAAAAATCAAATTCAAGTTAAAGGTGCCGGAAATATTAAATAGAGATGATTAGGCTGTGAGCTTAAAATGGTGTTGAAACTTTAACGTGCTCTGAAAACGACAGCATAGAAACTGAATATGAAGGTTTTGAACATCAAACGCAGTTTTTAATTCTTTCATAATTTTGGTGCAATTTTAGCTCTACGGCACTTTTAAGTTTATTCTGAAATATTAAAACAATCTCTTTATTAACGCAGAAATTCTTGTATTTCCAATAAGCCTCTACTTAGTGACCGCATTGTTTCACCCTACATTACTCTAATCAGATTAAAATAATCTCCTTACAAAACAATAAACTAGGTAGATAGCATTTTCCTCCTTTAAACGATTTTTCCTTTTTCCTTTTATTCTCTCTCAAATACCCATTCCTTATCCTCACTTGTACAAAGCTCTTTAACTGGAGATTCCCTACAGTAATTATCGTTTCTGTTCCATTCCCCTTTCTATCGACAAATGCCTGCACTGTAGAAAGGCAGTCAGACAGAACTATTAATTACGTACTGCTTTTTTTCTCTTGAGAAATCTTTACGGTGATTTACCGAAGGGAGATATGGGTGAGAGCTTCATTGGTTATACAGCCCTGCAGCTTGGCTTATTTGCTTCCATTCCTTTTAACTATATTAAATACTAGCTTCTCCCCTTACTCGACGTAAAATAGGTAGCTTTAAACTCGAATAATAATTTAAGTATTTTCATTTTTCTTGTGATTATTTTAAAATTTTCGCAAACGCGCACTAGATGTGTGTTCAATATCGAGATTTCACGGGAAATAAACATTTTGAGAATTCTTTAATCCCATCCAAAGCTCATTATTAGAAAAAGATGATGGTTGTGTATACATCAAGAGCATGATTACATACTTGTTTAAATACCAAATTTGGTAATTATGTTCAGCATCAACCAAGAATGCAACATGAATATTCTAAGAAATTCTCTCCATGTGAAACTACCCCATACGTTGAAAATACCTAAAAAAATTTGATTCTTTGTAAAAGGGATTCAACGATTTTTGTTAAAATACAATTTATTTAAGATACTCTCTGACCGCCGCGGCAGCGTATTTGGTAGCGTGTCTGTCTCACGTTCAAGAGGTCCCGAGTTTGAATCTCGGTTAGAGCGAGTTACCTGGATAATGTTTTTCCGGGGTTTACCTTTTTACTGATAGACGAATGTCAGGTAACTCTAAACCCCATTGACCCCGGTCTTATTTGAACAACATTTTCCTCCATTTCATTCATCTTCCGATATGACTTAACGTTGGAGGACATAAATTAAAAAAAAAAATCTTGAAAAATTAAATGGTTATCTTGTATTTTCTGAGAATTTCCTCTGAAATCTACTTCGTTCAGGAAAACTATTGCATAACTGATAAACGTAAGAGATAGAAAAGATCTTACCCCACTTTTAAGTAAATATCATTAAAGCGTACAGTTCATGTCAAGACGGATTTCTTTTAGAGAAGTTAATGCTTTGAGATAGATTGCTTCTTCATGGTTTCAAATATCCAATGGTTTTACATTTTCCAAATGAACAGTGAAGCAGAAATAAAAATGATGGGTAGCGCAGGGTATAAGCAATGAGGTACTCTCAGGGTATGCGTGGGTATGTATGATTAAGGATAGTTCTAATGACTCTGGAATGCAAGTTTAAAACTGATTTAATGACTGGTTCTTTTTATCATCACATCAAACTCGAAGTTGCCAACCAAGGGTTACCAATATATCAATGTTCAGAGTTACCGTATGTAGACTGCTTGTTACTCGATAAAACTTAATTCGTTCTTCACGTACATATGAACCGACAAAAATCTTCTCCCATCGCTTCTGGTCTCCTTTGACCAAGATAAATCCAGATAACCGCCTGAATCGGCCTCAAGCCGCGGACTACCCTCACTACAGCGCGCGCGTGTGTGTGTGCGTAATTTTCAGTTTTGGACACCCTTTTTGTTCACCCAAAACTCCTTTGTGGCTGTTTTATCTATTGTGATTATTAGTCACGGTCATGCCATTATTAATGGTCCGAAGAATACCTATTCAAACGGAGTCAAGTGCTATCCCTTTAGGACCTTTTGTTAAGAAAACTGTTTCTTACGTTTCTTTTGTTAAAACAATTATTCAACCCAATGCACGTGCCAGCACGTGTTGTAACAAAGATACAGAACTTCTTTGAAATCCATTACGATGGTTTACTTATTGCATCCCTTAAGTTTTATATCAACAGTCGTTGTTCCTTATTTGTTTCCCTCCTGGAGTTTAAAAGATACATTTCATAACCATCTCATACCTTTATTACCTTTGCATTCAAAAGTAAATATTTACATGTTTATTCTGAATAATGAATTTGAAAGATTCACTTAGAAATGTCACTGTTGGATCTTAAAAATTCTTAATTTGCATTGCAATGTTAATCATTTTACAGAATATCTGGTTTTATAATAAACAAATTGTACATTCGCTAAGTACAATTAAGTATGCATTTTTGAAAATAGCTTGTTGAAGGAAAACTAGGGAAAGTCATGTGAATCTGGCACACTAAATTCTTTTATTTATTTATAAATTAGATTTTGTCTTTTCCACCTGTATGTCATATTCATAGATTAAACTCACATATGCTGTTTCTAATTTTATGTTAAATAATGCATATTAGTTGTACATAGTTACACCTTGCAGTTCTATATTACGGCTAACACTTCAAAAATCCAGATAATTTGCTGATCCCTTTATTTCTGTAATTTCTACACGTTTGTGATTAGTTTCATACATTACTCTATGGCTCTTTTACACAACACCTCCCAAAATTGCATTCATTAAAATTCTAGCAATTGGAAATACATTTATAAACGCTCTGCTGTTTTTACGGAACTAATGGGCCTCGCTACCATCAATTTTGTCTGGCCATTCATGCAGTAGTCGAATAACCATTTGTACTTGAACCTGTAAATTATGTGATGTAGCAGGTATCCTGGAACGCATTAATGGAGACCTGAACGGTGAAACATATAGTGAGGTACTAAGAAAAATGCTGCGTCCTTTTGTACCAGAGCATTATTACAAAGGAGTTATATTCTCGCAGATAAACGTTAGGTTCATAGGACAGTCCATCTATCACGATGGGAATTCCGGCACTGTAACCAAAGGTTTACAGCGCTAAGACCCCAAGAGAAAACATGAGACGAAAATGCCCTACAGGCGCCAGAACACATTACAAGGTGCACTACAGTCACGGTGTATCCCTAATAGGTTTAGGCAGTTTGATCAGTTCTATGAAGTTCGAGTAGAGAATCCGCCACTAGTGAGCCATATGCGGCTGCTCAAGTAGCCCCCTCTGGAAGTGCGGCCAGCCAACCATGGTTCTTCACATCAGCCGAACACACTATATCTAGACGGCAAATATCATTGCAGCACACATGACTCTTACTACCTGAAAAGACGGGATATAGAAAATGAAATGAACGAAATGGAAGAAGTGAGATGCCGGATGTGAGGTATTACATATATTCTTCCTAGCATTTGTCTATTGGCTCCGGAAGCCTGGAAACCTGGAAAACCCTGAAAAATACCGGATGTAGAGAATGGAATGAACGAAATGAAAGAACTGAAACACCGGATGCAAGGTATTACATATATTCTTCCTAGGATTTGTCTATTGGCCCCGGAAGCCTGGAAACCTGGAAACCCCTGAAAACTACCGGATGTAGAGGATGAAGTGAACGAAATGAAAGAAGTGAGACGCCGGATGTAAGTATTACACATAATCTTCCTAGATTTCGTCTACTGACTCTGGAAACCTCTCGAGAAAGCCAAAGGTGAAATTCACCCGAATATGAGCTGCAGACGTTATACCGTCTGAGCCATCATATTTGGTTGTCCATAGACCAGCCAGATTTCAAAACTGGTTTTCATAGTAATGATTTCTAAAGTCATCAGAACTAAATTCTACAGAACTTGTTTGGATTAACACACACCTTTATAGGATTTTGCAAGTTGCTGGCAGCTCCTTTACTTCTATATGGCTGAGAAGATTAGATCTCCAATAGACCACCTAACTGGTGAGCAGATGCAATTTTGTTGGACGGCTATCAAAATGCACATTAAAGGATACTAACAGGAGGCATTATACATAAATTACAGTACAAAATACACGATATGAAATGACAGTGATTTAAAAAAGTGGAAAGGACGAATGATGACAGAATCACTACGTAATCATTCAAATAAAACTAGAGGACCGGCGTCCAACAAGGCTATCCAGATTCCGAATTGGAAGAAGTGTGTTTCAGAAAGGACATCATAGGCTGGCCTTGAGAAAGAAAACGAAAAAAAAAAAAGAAAAAACATAATTTTTCGATATTCCAGGCTCTTTAATGTTGCACAGCTCTGATATATCAGAGAAAAACTATAATCACTACCAGAGAGTATCAATCACTTCAGAAACCTGGTGAATTCCTATGGGGGGTCCAGAGAAAATACTGTTCTTTTCTTATTTCCTGAATTTAATTATACTGGAGTTCAGACCACTAGGTACAATTATGCTTATCTTTTTTAGTTTGTTTTATGCCTTTTGAGAAAATCAGATTAGTAGTTCACTGCATCATATAAAATATTCCTATAGTACCAAAAATAGTAAATATACACAAAAATGCATGAATAAAACATGCATTCAATATATTGTGTTCGCCATATCTTCAGATAACGCACTGAAACTTTGACATAAAACACTGGCACTAAGCCACTTTTAACAGTGTATTCTCCTCTATTTATACTGACACGTGACCAAAGGTTTAAAATGGTTTGGGAGTGTATTTGCATATTTACCTGTTTGCGAAGAACAAGTCAGTTAATTACTTCCCCGGGGAAGAATATAAAATAACATAATTTTTTATGCCTCAGCTGGAATTATAAGCAAGTCTGATTTCTAGTGTAACACGTGAACCTGTGAACCAATTTCAGTGAACTTTATGCATTATCTCGAGAGACCCTAGTGGTAATTTAACATTTATGCAGTGCTAGATTCTGTTTTCCAGCACAGACAAGAGGGATAGTGGAGTCGGAATGCTCGCCTTGAACTTGCGTGGTATTGTGAAAAACAGCTAAATAGCGAGAGCACTTAAAGAAAGTGAAAATGAAACATTCAAACGTATAATAACGTATATCTTGAAAAGTCAATATGGCAGAAAAAATATTCAAAATGATTTGCGAGTATTCAAGAGGTTACATTCATATGCACCAACATTTATTACCCGGGACATTTTGGAAGATACTTGGCCTTGGAAGCGCTGTCTGTGCGCATCGTTCGACTAGCTATCAATGGGATGGAGAGATAAACAGCGTGTTGCAAGAGTAACTACACTATTGAAGTCTGACGCCAAGGAGCAGAAGAAAAATGAGTGATTTAATTCTAAGTGAAAATTCCGATTCATGCTTATCCAATTCGCTTGCCGTATCTTTAGTTTCCATCTGTGACGATGTCGTCTAAAGGACGATCAGCTGTTACATCTGTAGAACTGACGTTCTCATCTCTGGAATCCATAAAACAGACTAAGGTATTTGCTTTTTCTTCCTCTTCATCATCGCTATCCAAACCCACACTGATTACTATTATTTCTGTTTCTTCTTCCATCAAGGCGTCTCGATACCAGTATTCCTGCTCTATGCACTTAAATTTTGATGACAGAATTTTTCCCTTCCAATGTTGCCACTTAAACACTGTTTGGTTAGTTCTTAAAGTGTGTTTAGAGTCATAGAACACACTATTTTCGGAAGCTTTTTGCTTCATGATATTCTATATCAGTTCATTGGGATCCAAATCACGTGATAAGGAGGCAATCTTTATCCTGGCGTTCCATTAATGTGTGCCGTGTATTCTTATATTTTTTAAAACTAAATGTCTTTTCCTTTAATATTCAACAGAATGCTTTCTACCCAACATCGAAATTAATTTTCTCATTTATTGCATAGAATAATTTCTTCACTTTTGGAATTTCTCTACGCACTTTATAATAATCTAAAAGGTTCTGCGAACGACACAATTAAGAAATCGTCATCTGAAACTTCTTTTTCGGATTGGAGTAGTAACTCGTATAAGAAACACTAGCTTTCTCAACGATTGTTATTGTCTTTAACGATTGTTTTTACTGTGGCTTCACTTTGTCCTAGTACTGTGCTTTGCAAAGGAAGATATAGACCGCTTTGCTTTTTCTCCGCGCAGAAATGAAAATCATTCTGAATAACCCTTCTGCTTCGGGAGTTAAAACCCTCCGAGGTGAATTTTCCTAAAGTTTCCATGTTTGAAAATTATTATTAGATACACCTACTTTGTGATCTAACACTATACTCTACTGTGGTTCTCAAGCGTCACACCACAGTTAACAACTAGATTAACAACTTAATAGGCAGCCTATAGCCAGCCAACACAACACATTTAGACCGCCGTATATAAACAGAGCTCAAGCTATTTGTCCTGTTAACGTATGTTAAGCGCTTTTCCTTTGCCTTTTATTTTTTGTTTGTTAGTTTGTTTACTTGAAGGGGTGGTAATAATCGGCGGCCTCTCATCTTTAGAAAATGTTGCCTATACACATATAATTTCTATGCAGTGGTTTTATATTTGGGTACGGCACACGTTCATGTTTCTGGCTAGAGAATCACTCGCACCACTCAACCGGAATCGAACCCTGGACCCTTTGCACACCAGACGCGTGCTTTAGTAATTTAGATACGGTAGTAAGAATACTTGAAAGTCTTTTAGGTCTATTTATCTCACTTAAGGTCTTAAAAGTTGTTTTATGCAGTGCAAAACCCCTTCCATAAATTGGAAGAGCACAGCTTAAAAATAAAGGTGTAACCTAAATGATTATGTTTTTGCAGGGATGTGTCACCAGAAGAGTTCGTCAGAGTGGAACACAGGTTCACACCAATGAAGCACGGAATGTACAGGCTTGTTGGCGTCTTTTCATCGAAGGAACTGGTGGATATTACTGGCTCAGCTGCATTTGATGTTCTCAAAATGGAAGAATGAATCTATTTCTAAAACAGTCGGCAGTTTTCAATATCATACTTGAGCAACCTAAAGTGTACAATGCATTATAAATTCCCATCCATTTTCAAGGATACCCAACTGTGAAATTTAAAATCTCCATGATTTTAAGCTGACTAATTTGAAATTTTAATTTAATGATCAATATTTAACCTATAATACTACTCTAAATTTCGTGTGTGTTTATATATTATGTTATGGATTTTAATTTTGTTCAATTTTGTTTAGCATTGCAAATGACACTTCTCACAAAGTAACTATTTTCTTTAAATAAATAATATATTTCCTTCCGATTAATGATTAACTTTCATACGATTGTTCTACATGAAGGAATTAATCATAAAGATGTTGCAATTAGTTCCATACTGAACCCCTTTAGCAGTCTATTCATTATCTGTAGAAGAGAATTTTTAATTATCCTACTAGTTTAAAGGAAACTATATATTAAATATGAGACTCAGAGTTTTTGCTTAAAGTGCACTGTTAACTAATGTTACAAATAAGCATGTTAAAATTAATTTAGCGTGTATTTATTTTGTTATTTATAAGAATTTATAAGGACCGCATTGATATATAAAAGAAGTACATCTTGAGGAACAATCTGAAAATTATATATTGTCCAAGAAAGGAAATCTCAGGAACATGGGATTAAAAATGAAGCCCCTAATGTAACATTGTTTCTAAATTTGATCCAGTTAAAATGTAATTAAGGCATAGGTAGACCTTCTTTCGTCTTTTTCTGCTGATCTGCAGCTAATTTAGTGTATGGGTGTTCTCTTGAATCATGTGTTCAGTTTAATGTGGGTCAGAACGTGTATTACTTTACTTCAATTTAAGGTACGTTTGCAGGTGGACACTGCATAACAGGAATGATATGCTTTCATTTCTTCTAACCAATTGTAAGTTATTTTCTAAAATTTTTCCCTCTTTCTATAAATTTCTCCCTTTTGTGTTTTGCCCTTTCTACATATCCCTTCAGGTTATTTTTCTGGTTCTTGTCCATTTTGTTATACACATACGTTTTCACTTATTTACACACACTCATGGCAGAGGTAGGACTTGATCCCCTGAGTTTCAAAATACCAAAGCTGGACAGGAGAATTGCTACTTAAAGGTGGTATAGTTATAAATGTTATTGAAGAGTATGATTTGTTACGTAAAGTTACACTAAAATCCACAGTTAGGAATTACAGATTTTGTTTTCAGATGGGTATCCTAATTTCTATTTTCGTCCGAACTAATACAGAGTTTCCAATTGCTTCTCATCCTATATATAATCGCAGAGCATAAACACAATATTTTCGTAGTTCCTTTCATACTCAAATTAGCTTTAGTCTAAAATACAAATGTAAACATGTCAGTACTTTGTAATAAGTAAATATTTAATATTGTGACAAATGTTATACATGTAAGATAATGGTACATCTATCACTTCAGTTTGAAAATATCTCTGTATCCGTAACATACATTTTTACTTTCATATGCTTCACTGTTCATATTACTTTACTTTGTGATTAATAGAGTAACACAATTAGGTTTTATAAGTTTTTACTTTGATTCTAGTAGAA
This sequence comes from Mantis religiosa, assembly GCA_030765055.1. Taxonomy (NCBI): domain Eukaryota; kingdom Metazoa; phylum Arthropoda; class Insecta; order Mantodea; family Mantidae; genus Mantis; species Mantis religiosa. The sequence continues at coordinate 79,086,949 of CM060947.1, forward strand.
ATTCAATATTGCAAATAATGTGTTGAATCAAGTTCACAATCATTATAATCATTTCTATATAACTAATTTGCAGAATGTTTAATGGCAGTTAATAGGTTTGAACATGATCAATTGCATGCATTGGACAGTAAGTGAATAAGCAGAAGAAATGTCATATATATAATCTATTATCAAAATTGTGAAAATATTATTTTGTCGTGTACATATCCTTTGATTATTATTGAAACTTGCAAACTCAATGTAAAATGTTAAATAAAAAGGCTATGTACAATAACTGAGTTTGTTAATTATAGTTCAAATAGAAACAAGATGTATTTCAATAATATCTAATATTGTCTAAAATACCTTAATAACCATGTACTATACACCCAAACGAAAACAAGGGTCTAATGTTATATTCACATATGATTTATTAGAGAGTGTAAAAACTATGTTTACGAAAAGTTATTTTTCTATCTACTTAATTTAATGAGGCAAGACTTTCCAGAAATATCTAAGCTGCACATTTCGTTGTAAATAGAATTGGATCAGTGATAGTGAAACATTTATTAAATGTATTCTATAATAAAAATATTGCCTATAAAATAGCACAGATTTTCTATGGAATCACAACAAATACCTGAAAAAACTGCAGGATTTTAAAAGAAGATAAATCATGAAAAGTTTAAAAAATAATTATATACGTTGAAAATAACTTGTGTCATTAAAAGTTATTGGAATTAAATTGCGTATTTTAAATAAATCTACGCTTTGGCTTAAATCTCTTCACTATTATCAGCCTTCTCAGGTCTACCCTTCCTGGCCTGCCAGTAGCTTCCAACATGCCCTTAATTCTCCATTCGAGGTGGTAAGTGTGCTAAAAATTTTCCTCTCTATTTCTTCATACTCATCCAGCTCATCAGGCATTAGGTATAGGCCGAGATAGATTATGTCTAATGTGTGAGGTTCCAGTATTTTATTGTTGTTCACATCTCACTCAGATTTTAGGTCTAAGTGCACTTCCAACAAAATATTTTTCGTAGAATATTGCAAATATTTCTTAATCATGAATACAGTAAAATATTGATCAGAATGAGTCATCCAGATAAGATTAGTTTCCAAAATTTTTCATTATCATAGATGATTGTCAGTTAAATAACTCTAAGCTTTATGGACCCTGGGCCGTTTAAACGTTATTTAACCGATTTCATTCATTACTTAAGTTTGAGGATGTTAAATTAAGAGAGAGGTTTCATAGCGTTTACTTATACCTATAGTCCAGTTTAATTAAGGATTCAATTTAATTAACGATACAATTAAAATTATTGTATTCTAATTCACAAATGCAGTATAAATAATGGAAAATACCCAATTATTGACATTGACTGGTTATGTTGCTATTCGATATCTTCTCAACGGCAGACTTTGTCTAGCGCTTACTTTTCTTCAGAAGGTGCACAAATATGTTTATAAACTCTTTTGAAAAAAAAAAAAAAATCTGCGAAATTAATATATGTGATTGAGACAGAATTTCTAAAGGAAACAAGAACTGTTTAAAGGAGATGGCATGAAGGATGGAACTCATACTCGACTGTTCAGAGAGTGGTTGACCTCTAAGACCTTTCCGGAAATGTATCACGTTTTACGGGTTGATTGCCGTGTAAATGTGGGTAAGGTGGAATTACTTGGAGAGAGCTGAAGCAATTGTCCGCAATGAGCTGTAATACAAAGCTACAGCGAAGGAAATGGTAGGAGAATCAAGTTTCTCACCCAGTCGCACTGTCTTAAGGAAATTGAAGTCTTTATTCTCTCTTGCCATCTTGTTTGACCTAGATCACCATGTCTACATGTAGAAGTTCTATGGATGGAGAAATTTGTACTAATAAGGCCGTTTTCCGAAACTGGATGAACGCATGAACAGAAGAATATTTGAGAATTATCTGAACAAGCGTATCTAAAATTGCAAATGTGGTTTTGTTACCACTGCCGCACTCTTTAGGTTTAAACTACTAGCCTTCCATTGCTATTATAACGTTCCTACAGAGCTCCACTGCCATACTTTGCTTCGAGGAATACTTCTCGTAATCTATCAGATGTCAGATTATCTTCTTGAGTAGTACCTCATAAAACACTAATTTCTAACTCTTGACCAAATACTATACTTACAAATATATATTTATATTTATACATATCACGTCGTTCAAGAAAAAACGAAAATTACAGTAAAACCAATTTCAAGCTGCTTAATACTGCTTCTATGGTTAATTAACAATAGGGTTTTGAAAGCCACATGTAACATTTAACACTTTTCTGCTCTGCATCGGCGATAACATTTAGATAAGATCTCTTATTAATAATTTAGGATGTTTAAGAAGCTAGCTATAATTATGTAAAAACAATAATTTGAAAATTAGTCATTTTAAGAGCTACTTATGAAGTGTTGAAAGTATTTCGCAAAAGTTTGCTATACAATTTGAGTGACAATGAGCGTCAAACAATAAATAAAATAAGTTTAGCATAGAAAGGTGGTTTGAGGCTTTAAAACAGCGCTACTGACAGGTATTTCAATTAATTTCATACTGTCATTCCCCATGTACATTTATATATCCATTCCGCTAAAACTATAAAATCATTATTATTTTTGACCAAAAAAATATTTCACAGAATTATAGACAAAGTGCTCTGTTTGGTCCCGCTAAGAGCGTATCTTATTTTGTAGTAGAGACTTAGATAGAAACTCTAATTTCCGTAGTTTCTTCTTCAAGGGAAAACAATATTTTGACTTTGTGGGTTTGTAAAATTAAAAGTCAAGTTTGCAGAAATTCAAAATGCTATATTTTCTGTAGAAAGACACTTTTGTACAGCCCTGAGCAGCAGAATGATGCAACATACACAAACGAAACCTTCAAGGTCGTCTGCCACACATCCACAGACAAAAGAATTCACCTTCAATCACTATACACGCACGATTATTAGTTCTCGACTCTAGCCTGGCTGTCTACCTCCACGCATTCTTCCAGAAACTTGTCGACGCTTCAAGGCCTTTCGTGGTGCAGCGAGAAACCAACGGACCTATCTCTGTCTCTTTCTCCCTCTTTTACTCTCTCTCTCTCTCTCTCTCTCTCTCTCTCTCTCTCTCTCTCTCTCTCTCTCTCTCTCTCTCTCTCTCTCTCTCTCTCGGCAAGTAATAGCGCTGCGCCAACGCACTGGCCGCTCTGTCTCTTTCGCACGCGCCGGCCACGGCTCAACAATGCCTGACGAGAATCATTTACATTCATATTACTTTTGACTCTTTTACAAGCTTCATACGATAGCTTCGCTCATATGTATTTCGTGCTTATCGATATGTACAGTTGTAGAAATAGTTTTATTCCACATTTGCTTTTAGGTAAAATGAGAACAGGAGAATAAAGCAGGAGTAGTATTAGTCCCGGATTAAGCAATTGGATTAACGATAATCCTGCCGCTAGGTGGCGCTAGTGTCGCGTTAATCCGTCTTAATCCGTGGATTAAGGTGGATTAAGGATGTTGGCGGTAAATTTGAAAATTGAGCGCCAAGAGCGGATGGATTATGGTTAGGCCAGTTGCTTAATCCGGGGACGGTTTATCGTTGAGGATAAGGATTTTAAAGTCACGTGACTTGTAGAAAGGATTAGCGATGTGTTGTTGTTGGGATGTGGGAAGTGAAAGAAGGAAAGGTTATTTTTTAAGGAAAAGGGTAAATATGAAATGGGAAGTGACGTTGAAGAGATTTGATTGGAGGAATGAAAGAATGGGATGTGGTTGGTTGATGGGAGAAGATAAGGATTTTTTTAAAAAAAGTCACGTGACTTTGGGAAGGTGAGCGGCGATGTGTTGTTGTCGGGAGTTGGGAAGGAAATGAGGCAGGGATGTTTAAGGAATGGGTAGACATGGAATGCGGTAGTGACGTGTGTTGATGTGATTGGAGAAAATAAGACGAGATGGGATTGGTTGGTAGGTTTGAAGAAAGATGTGGATTGGAGGAAATAAAGAGCGTTGCGATTGGATGAAGGATTGGGGAATGAATGTGAGAGAGAGGTGGGGAAAAGGTATAAAAGGGGTAAATGTGGGATGAAAGATAAAGAAATTGCAAGAATGATTGCGATAACGATAGTGTTGTTGACGGTGGGTTTAGCTGTGGGGGAGAAGAGTTGCGTTAGTTTTGGGAGGTGTGGGTTTGAGTTGAATGACGAAACGGGTCATTTAGAAAATGTGACAAGATGCGAAAAGGACAATGAATTGATGCCAAATTGCACGTGTGTTGACCGGAAGGGAAGTGTGTGTAGGTTTGGATCTGACTTTATAAATTTGGGGACGTTGAAGAACGTTTACAATTGTTTAAAACCGATAACGAGATGTCAGAGGGGGAGGAGATGTGCGGGAATGATGTATGGTAGCGTGAGGATGGGTCAGCTTGAATGTGCGGAAGGATATGTGTCAAATGAAAGTTGTGGGTGTGAGAAAGGAAAGAAGAAGTCGGAAGATGGGTGTAAATTTTATAAAAAGCCGGTGAGAATGTATGCTGAGGACAACAGTTCGATTCTTGTGGAGATGGTGGATTGTAGTTTGTTGATGGATACGGTAGATTTGCCGGAGGGTTTACAACTGCAATGGAAGTTGGCCCCGGAGGAAAGTGAGCTTGTGATAGCGTATAGCGTGGTAAATGAGATGAATTCCTACTTCTCCGAAAATTATGGCTACATATTTGGGGAGTGTGGTAATGGCGAATGGCAGTTAAATTTAGGAGGAGAGAGGAAGGTAAGAGGGAGGGTGAAGAGAGCGTCTAGGTGGAGTGCGGAGGGGAATTTGAAAATAAATTCCGAATGTCAAGGAAATGGAGGGGCGGCGGTGGGAAGGGTGTCGGTGAATAGCATAAGAAAAGCTGCTTCGGAGAGGTGTAAGAAGGAAATAAATGGAATAAAGCAGAAGATGAGAAAAGAATGTGATAACAAGATAAGGGAAAAAAGAAGGGAGGTAGACGCCGCGAAGAAGGAAAAGCAAGAATGCGAAGAAAGATCATTGCGAATACGGGAGATGATGGAAAGAATGAAACAAGAATTGGAAGAGAAAAAGCAAAATGTGACGAAGCAGCAGGAATTGGTAAATAGAATAAAAGGAAATGTGGTAAAACTGAACAGCGACTTTGAAGCGTTAAAGCAGATGATAGAAAATTTGGAAAGCGCATGTACGCGCGGAGTTGATGAATTTCCAAATTATGAAGGAAATTATGACGAAAGTGCAATTGCAGAGGAGGAGGAGGTGGAAGGAGGGGAAGTTGAGGGAGGTGAGGAAGAGGCGTTGGAATTTGAGACGAAGTAAAAAAAAAAAGGTTAGCTGAAAATTAAGAAATTTAAATATACAACAACAATAATACAGCAACTTATTGGCGAGTCTTTTTCTGATTGAAGAAGTATTTGAATAGCACTAGCAGAAATTTCACTTTTGAACTCTTATAACTTTTTTTTTTGTTTTGTTTGTGACAACTATGAAAATTGAGGGAAAAAGGAAAGGATCCCTGCCTAGGTAGAATGAAAAAAATGGATAAATGAAATACTTTAAGACAAGATTTATAAATATCTATATATTTTAAAGATTTGGCAAGATAAAGCAAAATAATAATAATAATAAATACAAAAAAAGACATAGGAATAAATGTGCATATATATATTGATAAGAATTGAGAACATGTAAAAATTTACAAAAAAAAAAGCCCTTGTGTTACATTTGCATTTATATATAAACAAAAACACCACACCGATGAGAAAATAATTAATAATTTATATGGGTAAAGTTTTGGAATGCCCCACAGCGTGGGCAATGAAAACATGAGCATTCTTCATCTTCACAGCATTCACAACAGTCACGATGATGAGATTTTTTAACGCAATGCGAGCACGTGCACGGTGATTTTAAAACGTGAGCATATGGGTCAGGTAAGCTATTCAAGACACATATGCGCTTTGCCAAACACTGCAAACATGCCGGAGAATAATTCTTTGTTTGGCTTTTACACACATAAGGTTGCCATTTACAGACCAGATAATGTTTACGATGCCAGTCATATTTGAAACAATGCCAACAATAGGAATGGTTGCAATAATTTTCACAAAATTTTGTGCAGAAATGGAACCGTTGAGATTGGCTTTCATCAGCACCACAATAGTCACACTTGTCCATGATGGATGCTACAGAGGAAAGGAGTAGTTATGTTTTTTATATGATACAAGTTATTTGAAATACTTATAAAAGCAGAAAATTATCGGCTGCAACGTTGGCAGTTATATAACAAATGAAATTGACTGATGGCGTGATTTAATGGATTTGGAAGATTGTTTAACACACATGCTCGCACAGCTTGACATTGCAGACATCGAGGGGAGAACGAATTTCTTTGAGGAGGGAATGCCAGCCACACAGTGAAATGTTTTTTAACGCATAGAACGTAGTGTTTTTCTGAATATCTAAAATGTCCGCATTTTGAACAAATGCACTGAGGCATGGCAATAGCTATTTGTTTTTTGAAACACAAGGAACTTTTTTAAAATTAAATTCTGCACATATATATATATAAGAGGAAAGACACTAGAGAAACAATTGAGAAAAACAATGGCAAAAAATTAAGCTAATGAAACACTGATTAATTATACACATAATAAACTAAAAAAAACCTCTGAACATAAAATATCCACTGAACACAGGTTCACCCACTAATCGCTGCACTGTCTGCGTCGCTTGACGCCGAACTCCGGGGAGAGTGCCGCCAAACGCCGCCGATCCTTGAGGGCAATCGGCAGCAAGTGTGGAACAGCGAGGGAAGAAATGTGCTGGTCCTCAACCTCTGGCAGGGCGGCTAGCAGATGGTCGAATCCGTCCTCGACGCAGCTGCCAAATCTGCACCAGCCGGGGCTGTGTTGCAAAAGCAACGACTGCGCCGACCACACCGGAAACAGGTTGCGGCGTGCTGCCACACCAAATTTGTTAGGCGTGCAGGACAGCACTCTTAACAGTGACGGGTCTGACGCACCATTGTGAAACGTTGAATTTTGCAAAGCAGGAGGCGAGATTGATTTTTGAGTTAGGATGGGTGAGTGGGAGAAGGGGACTGCTGTGATGGAGGGGGAGGAGGAGGACGACACAGTTAGGGGAGGAGGAGGGTAAGAAGGGGAATGGGGAGAGAGAGGTTGAACGCTAATATCCTGAAGTGGCACCGGTTGGTGGGTGGAGATGAAAGAAAAAGAAGAAGATGGAAGAGGTGTGGAGGAGTGTTGAGGTTGTGGCGTGGAAACAGAAGAGAAACCAGGAGAGCTACGCTGATGGAAAAAGTCTGGTGAATAGCAAGCGGAGGAGGCTAAAGTTGACTGATATGGTGTCGCCCCTGCTGAATGGAAGATGTTTGTCTGCGAAAAGACCCCGCTGTCAGCCGCGGTGGAGCCTGACGGATAAGCCGGCGAGATGAACTGCACAGAAGAAGAACTGGAGCCCTGATCGCCGGAGTCGGCTAGTGCTGGCAACTGCGGCCAGTGGGGCAGCACATGCTGAAATTGAGGCGCAAAGGCCGGCAAAGGCTGTTGATGATCCTGCTGCTGCTGCTGCTGCTCCTGCAGAGGTTGGTGAGGTGCCTCGAGCGGAGGCAAATCGAATGGCCAGTCCTGTGGTTGCTGCTGCTGCTGCTGTTGGTACGTGTGCACGTTAAGCAGTGCTTCAAGAGAGTGCAGCTGCTGTTGCTCTGTCAGCAGTTGCCTATAGACTTGACCTGATGTCGGAGAAAAAAAAAACGCTCCGTGGTGACGGTGACGACAGTCGTAGCCGGATGGTACATGTCGACAGGCTGAAGCAAGACTGAGAATGAAGCTAGCGATGCAAAGCTGCCAGTTTAAAAGGACAAGTAATCAGCACAGGATTTCCGCCAAGCAATATGGCCGATGTGATTAAAGGTCTCGAGAAAGCACGTGGGAGAATTAAAAGGACGGGTGAACGGAAACTGATTAGCACGAAACTCTTTAATTGCGGTTCTGCGTTGGACGATTGCGAATGTAACACCATATCGAAACCGGATGAACGGGCGCCCGAGTGGCGAGACCGGAAACCTGTGGCGAGAGGCAGCAGATTGCCAGTCGGGAAGTTGCGGTGCGATAACCCGCCGGACTTGCTAATGAGGCATTTAACTAGTGCGCAAGCGGAAACTGCGGTTGCGATAAGGTGGCCTTTAAAAGAGCGAGGCGATAAGCCGCTCGCCGAAGTGACAACTGGACGTTGACAGTGATGTTTTGTTGAAACTATGCGATTATTTTAACATCGTAACATAAAATCCTACTTATACGCATTTTTTGTTAAAAGAGCAGCTTTTTCTTTAACGATAAACGAGCAGGACCTTAGACCGTAGGAAAAATATATTTCCGAGTTGATTTCCGAAAACTTTCATATATAGAATAAAAAGAGAGGAAGCGAATGAAAAAAGAAAACGCTTTGAAAGGAATTTCAAAAAATAAAGTGCGTGTGTTTGCGAGTGGTTGTGCGCGCGCGAAGCAGCAACATGGAGAATCAACCGGGGGTAAGTGGAGACTCGACCTCTCAGCCTACCTTTGAAATATTAGCACATAGGCAGAGATCGATGAAAAGACTATTTTCCGGCTTTACCGAAACAGAAATTTCAGTGAACCCGACCCCCAGAGATGCAAACCCCGAGCAATGGGTGGCGCATTTATTTAACGATATTCTAAATTTTGCCAAGGAGAACCTTCTAGACGGCGAACCCGGTTACTTGGGAATATCGCTGTCGGACGAGAAGGAGACCTCCAAAGAGTTTAACATGAGCGTGAGGCGTGCAGACCAAGTGAACGCAGATGCCGTTATTCAAAGCATCGAAAAGGTCATGCAGAGCAACAATCAGTTCTTGCTAAACGGTCCTCTGAAAGTTACTTTTGTGTGGACCAAAGAGGTCGCGGGTTCGTGTTACAAACCCTGCGATGCTTGCAGCGGCAACAAAGGCATTGTGGAAATTAGAAACAATGACCGCCTGTGCTTGGCAAGAGCCATTGTTGTCGCCAAAGCCAAAGTGGATCGTGACGTCAATTACACCACGATGAGACGCTCAGAATTCCTCCAAAAACAAAAAGCCGAAGCTCTGTGCCAGCGCGTGGGGAAAGGCAACGTCAGCTGCACCATAGATGACGTCAGATGTTTTGATGCGGAGTTAAAGGGCTACGCTTTGACGGTGTTTGGCGATCATACGGGTAAGCACGTGCTGTACGAGTCCGATAAGCAAAGCGATAAACACATAGACGTCATGTATCACGAGGGGCACTTTAACGCCATCGTCGACCTTCACATGTGTTTTAAATGTAAATATTATTGCCGACAGTGTCGCCATCCCTCGGCACACAAAAGAGAATACCATCGGTGCGAAGCCAAGTGTTGTAAATGCCACCAGCAATGCGATGCCCGATCCGATGCGTACATACACTGTCCTGCGTGCAACAGAGATTTTAAGGGACCTACATGTTATATGAACCACGCCAAGAAAGGCGCATTTTACCCTAAAGACCTCTCGGTGTGCGACGTCGAGAAGGCGTGCACGTCTTGCCATAAGCTGGTGAATTCCAGATACAGAAAAACCCCGCACGAGTGCGGAGAAAAGTTCTGCAAACATTGCAAGACGCACGTTAATTCTGCACACATGTGCTTTATGCAACCATACGCCTGCAAAAACAAAAGAAATAGATACGTGTTTATGTTTATAGATTTCGAATGCACCCAAAACGAGCCGTATTCCGGCAAGCAGAACGTCTACGAGCATGTGCCTAACTTGTGCGTGTTATACCAAGCCTGTCCGCTTTGCATCGACGAGCGCCACAAGATGGCGTACTGTACCGAGTGCGGCGTCAAAGAATGGGTGTTCGCGAGCGACCCGGTAAAGCAGTTCTTCGAACACGTCACGCAGCCGAGGTTCGAAGCCTGGGACGTCATCGTGGTGGCTCATAACCTCAGAGCCTACGACGGTCAATTTTTATTAAAGTACATGGTGGGACATTTAAAATGGACGCCGGAGCTTATCATGAATGGTTGCAAGATATACCGAATGAGATACGGTGACGTCACATTTATAGACTCGCTCAACTTCATACCCATGCCACTGTCTCGATTTTCCAAGACGTTCGAGTTGAAGGAATGCAAAGGCTACTTTCCTTACTTATTTAACACCAAGGAAAACGAGCACTACGTCGGCCCCATTCCCGACAAAAAGTATTACTGCCCGGAGGGCATGTCGGTAGAGGCTCGAAAGGCCTTCGAACGGTGGCACGATGAAAAGGCGGCCTCCGGCGACGTCTTCGACATGAAGGCGGAGATGGTGAAGTATTGCAAGATGGACGTCTTTCTCCTGAGCCAAGGAGTTTCCAAATTCAGAAGGGAATTCCTAGACGAGAACGACATCGATCCCTTCAGGGAATGCGTCACCATCGCGCAGGCGTGCATGTGCGTGTACAGGAAGCGCTTCATGCCGCCGAAGAAGATCGCCCTCCTGCCCCCGGGAGGGTATCGACTCGCGGACAGGCAGTCTCGCATAGCATGCATATGGCTGACTTGGCTGGAGCTGAAACGCGGCATCGTGATTCAGCACGCTTTGCGAGGACGCGAAGTTAAAATCGCGGGCCACAAGGTGGACGGGTGCAGGGAGGAAGAAAAGACCGCGTACTTCTTCCACGGGTGCTTCTACCACGGCTGTCCGCGCTGCTTTCACAACCGCCATGCCCCGATCTACAACACGGCCAACGAAACCATGGCCTCCAGGTTCGAGGGCACCGAGAAGGTCGCGGCCAAGATCAGGCAGGCCGGCTACGCCGTGGTGGAAATGTGGGAGTGCGAGTTCCACGCCGCGCTGAAGGCGGACCGAGAGCTCGAGCGCCACGCGAGAGACTTCCCGGTTCCCGAACCCCTGAACCCTAGAGACGCCTTCTACGGAGGCCGCACCAACTGCACCAAGACGTATAGCGAGGCCAAGGGGGACAGCAAGATATTCTATTACGACGTCTGCAGCCTGTACCCGTTCGTCAACAAGACGAAGCCCTACCCCGTCGGCCACCCGAAGATTCACGTGGATCGCTTTCCTCGGCTGGAAGACGTGCCCGGCGGGCTGGTCAAGGCGAAGGTTCTACCGCCCCAACATCTCTACCACCCGGTGCTGCCGGCGCGCATCAACGGAAAGCTCATGTTTCCACTATGCCGCGCTTGTGCAGAGGCGGAAAACCAGGCAGAGTGCGACCACAGAGACGACGAGCGAGCCCTGACGGGCACCTGGGTGGTCGACGAAATGAAAGTCGCCCTCGAAGACGGGTACCGCCTCCTCCAGGTCTACGAGATCTGGGAGTACGACGTGGTGCAGTACGACCCGGCCACCGGAGCCAAGGGTCTGTTCGAGGACTACGTCGACCAGTTCCTCAAGATCAAGACGCAGGCCTCCGGCTGGCCGTCGGGCTGCGACGCGCCTGCCGCGAGAGAGAGGTACCTCAGGGAGTTCTCGGAGCACGAAGGCGTCGACCTGGATCCCCAGGCCATCGCACCCAACCCCGGGCGGCGCGAGCTGGCCAAGCTGATGCTCAACAGCTTCTGGGGCAAGCTCGGGCAGAGGGACAACCTCCCCACCTGCGAGCTAGTGGACCGGTACGACCGTCTCCTGGAGCTGCTCAACGATCCGGGCGTCGAAGTGCAGACCTACATGCCCGTCACCGACGACATCATGTACGTGGTGTGGAGGTTCTGCGAGCAGTGTCCCAAGGTAAACCCCACCTCCAATGCGGTCGTCGCGGCGTACACCACGGCCCACGCACGCCTGGTGCTCTACTCCTACCTCAAGCGCCTCGGAGAACGGGTGATCTACTTCGACACCGACTCCGTCGTCGCCGCCGCCTCTCCGTGGGAATGGACGCCGTCCGTCGGACGCCTCCTGGGAGACATGACGGACGAGTTGGAGAAGTACGGACGGGGCTCGTACATCTCCCGGTTTGCTTCCACGGGGCCGAAGAGCTACTGCATGGAGATTCGGTCCCCGGAGACGGGCGAGACCTTCTCGGTGTGCAAGGTGAAGGGCATCACCCTGAATTCGGGGAACTTGGAGCTGGTGAACGCCGAAGTGATTCGGGACATGGTGCTGAGGGACCCCGACAGGACGGTGACGCTGGCGGGGACGCAGATTTCTAGGAAACCCTCGTGGACGATCGTGACCGAGCCCAGCGTCAAGACCTTCCGCATGCTGGTGAACAAGCGAGTGCTCGCCGAGGGCTTCGACTCTCACCCTTACGGGTACAAGAGGGTGCGGAATAAATGAGGGACCCGGTGCGCCCGCGTGTCAGTTCGAACCTACGCTCTCCGGAGACACGATGCGACGCCCGCCCGCGGACTTGAGAAGGTTCAATTTTCCGAGCACGATGCTGGTGGCGGGACCGTCGCGATGCGGAAAGTCGACCTTCGTGAAAAACCTCATACGTCACGCCGACCGCATGTTCGACAAGCGCCCGAAGAGGGTGCTGTGGTGCCACCCGCCCGAATATTCGCCGAGGCTCGAAGACTTGCCTCTCAAGTGCGAGGCGCATCCGGGCATTCCCCGACTGGAGGATGTCGGGGAGAACTTTCTGGTCATCTTGGACGACCTCATGGAGGAGGGAGGGGGAAAGGACGTGTCTAATTTTTTCACCAGAGACTCTCATCACAAGCGCTTCGGGATCGTCTACATACTGCAAAACGTGTTTCCGCAAGGGCAGAAATATAGGAACATATCTCTGAATGCAAACTACATCGTGGTCTTCAAAAATAACAGGGACAAGATGCAGATAGACAGATTATGCCAGCAGATCGAACCCAGGAACTCTAGGTTTCTGTTGGAGGCATTCCAGAAGGCTACCGAGCACCCGCACGGATATCTAGTGCTGGATTGCACGCAATACACGCCGGACCTCTATAGGTATCGAACCGGCGTCCTTCCGGACGAAACGCTCTCCTATTTCGTACCCAACTGAGGCCGCCTACCGAAACGAACGAATGACATCTATGTGGGTTTTGCACGACTAGACGTGCATTTACAGGGTGTTTTTTGGTAGGTTAAATAAGGGGCCTGTTCCTCCGCCAGCGTCATTCCCGCGCAAACATGGTTAGAGGCAGGATGAGCATCGCAAAATTGAGCAGCCCGCTCATAGCGAGGCAGCACGGTCATTTGTCGACCTTGGCCAAGGCGAAGGCTCCGCAGCGCAAAAAAATGTTAAAAAATGCCGACGGAGATCTGATAAAGGCCATTTGCGAATGCATGCTCAACGTGTGCAGAGGTCACGTGCAACTTCCGCTAAAGTGCCTGAGTCGCTTAAAGAAACATAGGGCGTCTTGGCGGAAACTGATAGACAAGCGGGTTCCCTTGAAGAAAAAGAAGAAGATATTGATTCAGAAAGGAGGTTTCCTTCCGACGTTTCTGCTCCCCGTTCTAGCTTCGCTCGGTAGCGCGCTCGTCTCGAAATTTGCAGGATGAAGTACGGTCGGCAGATCGTGGTGGCCCCGCAGCCGAAAACCGTGGAAAAGCTTCACGTCATAGACAAGAGTATTTCTAGATTGGCCAAGGAGATGGAGAACGTTCAGCGAGCAAAGCTGTCTGCCGACGAAAAGTGGCGTCTCGTAAAATATAAATTGGGAAAGTATCTAGACCTGGTGACACAAGTGAGACGACCCTTCCTTAGCAACGACAAAGACGACGACGACGACGATGCCTACCAGGACTTGGAACCGGCGACGCGGGTGAAGGAGGAAGTAGCGCCTAGGACCATAAAACGCAACCCGCTGTCTCCTCGCAAGAAAAAGAAACCGAGGTCACCCTCCAAAACGTATCAATTGCGCCCTCGCCGTTGGGTACCCCTGTGAGGGCTTGTCGCGATGAAGGAATGGACGGCGTTGAGGCGGTTTTATGTCAAACCGGAGCATTACGCCGGCTTGGGAACGGTCAAGTCCCTCCGAAAGGCCACCGGCGAGTCGAGGGCCAACATCGAGTCCTTCCTTCGAACCCAGGACAGTTACACTCTGCACAAGCCTGTGAGAAAACGGTTTCCCACCAGATATTATCACGTGACTAACATGGACGATCTGTGGGAAGCGGATCTCAACGTCATGAGCACCCTCAGAGAACACAACAAACCGTATGCTTACATTCTAACCGTCATAGACGTATTCTCCAAATATGCATGGGCCGTTCCTCTGAAAACGAAGCATGGCACCGAGGTGGCGCAGGCCTTTCGTTCCATATTTTCCCAAAGGGTTCCTAGGGTCCTCCAAACGGACAAGGGAACCGAGTTCACTAACCGAACGTTTCGCGACTTTCTAAAGAAACACGGCGTGCAACACTACACCACCAAAAATAACGTCAAAGCCAGCGTGGTGGAGCGTTTTAACAGAACCTTGAAGACCAAGATGTGGAGGTACTTCACTCTCAAAAACACTTACAGGTACGTGGAGGTTCTTCCGGCCCTCCTCGAGTCGTACAACAGTTCGCATCACAGGTCCATAAAGATGGCGCCCAAGGAGGTGGACGAGTCCAACATCTTGCAGGTTTACCGCAATCTGTACGGAAACAGGCGCCTGCCGCGAGCAAGCAGACCTAAATATTCGGTCGGCGACCGCGTGCGCATTTCGAAGGAGAAAATGAAATTCGACAAGGGATACGAGCAAAATTGGACGGACGAAATATTCGAGATTTCCGAGGTGGTGGGAGGGCGGCCCGTGGTATATAAGTTGAGGGATCTGGCCGGAGAATCCATAGACGGCATATTTTACACCGAGGAGCTGCAAAAGGTCGCTCTTCCCGAAAGCTTCAAAATCGAGCGCATTTTGCAAACCAAGGGCAGAGGGCGCAACAAACAGCTGTTGGTCAAGTGGAAGGGATATCCGGCCAAATTCAACTCGTGGGTCAGGGCTTCGACCGTCGATCAGGCATGATCAAGACGAAGCCGTTCTCTCTCACGCTGGTGAGCAATGCTTCCATGGACCACTTTACCGATAACACCACGGCAAGATTCTCAAACATCTTGCCCGAGAGGGTCGTTCTGCAGGGGGAATGGGAGGTCGCTCTGCAGAAGGTGAGGTATCCGGTAAAATTCTACAACGTCGCTCCAGCCGACGCGTGCGTCCTCGGCACCAAATACACCATGACGCAACTTCCCACCAGGGCAAAGTTCAGCTTGGAAATGCCGCAAGGCATCGTGCACCAACCGAAAGACCTGGTGAAACTCGTCAACGAGGTCATTCTGGAACATTTGTCGGTAGAAAACTTCTTCATCTTGGACGAGAACACTAACAAGGTCAGCGTCAATGCAGAGGGCGCGCATCCCGAGCGACTGCCCGACGCTCCCTGGGAAGGTTATGTGGAGCACGTGGTGCGCACGGCTCTCCCATACGCCATCGGCGAATACGAAACCTTGAACGACGCGCCCGCGCAGAGACCGAAGCAAACCAGACCGAAGCAAACGAAACCCAAGCCCGCCCAGGCGAAACCCCCGGCGCAAAGTGTCGGAAAACCCAAACCTTCCGACCAACAGCCTCCCACCGCTCATCCCTCGGCGCCGGAAAAGAGCGAGTCAGGCCCGGCAAACCTTCCTCCGCCGGAGGCGCAGCCCCAGCCTGACAGGGCGGACAAACCGCTGCATGTCATTCACAGTTTGATGCTGACGCCTGCAATGGCAAAGATGCTAGGTTTCGATCCCTATACCGACGTCATTCTGCAACCGGGACCAAAACACCCCGTAGATCCATATATGGGATTTCCTTACGAAATGTTCATCTACTGCAATCTCGTAACCCCGCAAGTGGTTGGAGATACGTTCGCACAGGTGATAGAGAGCGTAGCCGTGGAATACGAGAGAAATAATAACACTTACATGACCGACGAAAAGACCTTCTTCCCACAAAATTGGGTCCCGCTCATTCAACAGGATTTCAAGACGGTCGACATAGATTTAAGGAACGGTTATGGCGATCTCTTGCCATTTGCCGACGGATTTTCCTCTACTGTAGTACTCGCCTTCCGTCCCAAACCGCGATAATGGACGTGCAGACGGTCACGGAGTATTATCTGAACCAGGCCGGCGGCGCGCTGGACGATCGCGACTTCGTTCTTTACAGGGGCAAGCGCTACCAGAGAGGCAGCGGCCTCTTCTCCGCTCTTGGAGGACTCTTCAGAACGGTGCTGCCCTTTCTAAAGAGCGGGGCAAAGGCTGTCGGCAAGGAAGCGCTAAAGGTGGGCGCTCACGTGCTCTCCGATGTCGCCACCACGGGAGCAACGCCCAAGGAGGCCCTGAGACAGAGGTTGAAGGAGGCTGGGTCCAATTTGAAGCGAAAGGCCGACGGTAAGATCGATGCCATGCTCGGCTCGGGATTCAAGCGCATCAAGACAATAAAACGAACCAAACGCAGCCGCGGCAAACAGTCGAAGCCGAAACGCGGAAGGTGCAAGGTTCAGGACGTTTTCTCGTAATGGCAGAGGAATCCGTCGTCATGAGTTCCGAACTGGACCTCTTTAAGGATGTCCCAGTTCAGATGAGCATCGAGGAATCTCGAATCATATTCCTAAACCCTCAAAACACGTTAATGAAAAATGCCCCAATCACCTTTCATTATTCCGGAAATGCAGACGATTACCTGGATCTCACCTTCGTCGTGCTCGAGCTAACGGTGCACATTGTAGACGATCAAGGAGCGACCATCAAGCCCGAAGTTAACGCCACCTTGGTCAACAATGCATTGAATTCCCTGTTTCAACAGGTCGAAGTATCGCTCAACAACGTCATCGTCTCCATGCCTCAAGCCGGCTACCCCTACAGAACTTATTTCGAGACGCTGCTCAATTACTCCGAAGATGCCATGAACAGCAAGCTAGAGTCGTCCCTGTGGAAGAAGGACACGCCGGGTCTCATGGACATTTTCGCCGGCAATGCAGGATTTCAATGGCGTCACAGCTTCACCAAAGGCAGCAACGTCGTTCAACTCATCGGACCCCTGTCTAACGCCCTATTCAGACAGGAGAAGCTTCTGCTAAATAACGTCAGCATGACCGTCAAGCTCACCCCTTCCTCGCCGCAGTTCTATTTATTTTCCGACGTCGCCACCTTTAAGGGGTACGCCGAAATACTGTCGGCCACCCTGCGTCTAAAAACCGTGCGACCCTCGCCGACCATCAAGCTGGCGCATCAGGCCGTGCTGACCAAGAGCAACGCAAAATATCACCTCAAAGATGTCAGCTTTCACGCTCTCAGCATTCCAAAGGAATCCAGGGCAATGACGTTTAGCGACGTCTTCATAGGTCAAATTCCCAGAAGGGTGGTCGTGGCCATGGTCACCGACAAGGCCTATTCCGGCGATGTCACGAAAAATCCCTACAATTTACAACACTTCAACATGAACTCCTTTCAGCTCTACGTCAACGGACAGCCCGTTCCATCTCAACCGCTCCAACCCGACTTTTCAAAGGCGCACTATCTGCAATGCTTTCAGACGCTGCAGGACGGTCTAGGAATTCACTTCAAAGACGAAGGACATTCCATCTCCAGGCAAGCTTACCCGTCGGGATATACGGTAATGGCCTTCGATCTCACGGCAGACATGAGCGCCAACGAATCCCACATCTCGGGGCAACGCCACGGATCCGTCTCTATAAGCATCGGTTTTGCCAAAACTTTGACAGAACCTGTCATTCTCTTGGTCCTGGCGGAAATTCACCGCACTCTCGAAATAGACGGTAACCGATCCATTTTGGTATCATGAACACCTTTCAAATAAACCGATTTTTATCGACATGCCCCGCCACGCGTCCTCACTTTTTGGGCGTCTTCCCCTCCGATATGCTTCCCAAAATGTATGCCATTAGAAGGCTCCCCTTGGCTCTAGTCGCCAACACCGATCCCAGCACGCAACCGGGCAAGCACTGGGTTTGCATCTTTGTGCCAAAAAACGGTCGGGGAGAATATTTTGACAGTTACGGAATGGCACCCCTTTCGCCTCATATTATTCAATTTCTGAACAACCTCTGCGGCACCCAATGGTCCGCTAACTCGAGACGGTTGCAAGGTCATGACAGCACCACGTGTGGGCATTACGTCATTGACTACCTCTCCCACCGCTGCTCCGGTCTTCCAAAGCATTCATTCTTTTCCAAATTTCACGTCAACAATTATGCTCATAACGATGACGTCATTCTAAAAACCTACAAGCACGTATGCCGAGCCAAGTGCTCCAACGCTCAACAGTCTTGCCAACCTCTGCAGGTAAGTAGCTGACTCATTGTGACGCCATTCATCGCCACTTCATGTTCGCATGCATCTTCATCTCGCTCTTCTCTCTGTGCTTTCAGAACACGCTCCCGCTGCTATAAAACACGCAGTCGCACCGTGGGTCGCCAGTAGCAGTCGGTCATGGAGAACGCGGAGGCAGCCACGCCGACCAGGTTAGTGCTCAACCGACTCGTGTTTCTCTCTCTCTCTCTCTCGCTTCATGTGCATTCCAAACGGTTCATTTCTCTCTCTCTCTTTGTCTCGTTTCAGCGCAGACAACAACAACAACAAGGGCCGTGCAAAAAGGAAACATCGCAACCCCGATGCTGACGTCACGCAACGCATCCCAAGCAACGATAGTCCCGATCCATCAGAACAAGAAGAGGTTAAGCACCAACCCAGCACCGTAGTGGGTCCCCTGTCGGATATCTACTTCCTCAATCCAAAACAGACCAAATTCGTCTGCGTGGGCTTTTCGCCCGTGTCGCCCCATCAGCTGGTGGTCACCATTGCAAAGTGCGGGCAGCGCAACGCAGTGGTCCTGGGGTCCGCGCAGTGGCAAAATCTCGTCGATATTAAGGCTATCATTCAACACCGTTTTCAAACCGGACAGGGACCTCTGCAATCCTGCCAACTCGGCAACGGCATCCTCTTTGTCATCAAAAATGTTTTTGGAAAGCTAAAGATCGTCCTCAAAGATCTGCAAGGAGTCGCCGTCACCCTCAACCATCAAGAATGGATCGTATTGGATAGCCTGCAGAGAATTATCACAGATATTCTCTATCACAAAAAGAAAGAGGAGGCCGACGTTCAAAATCAGATAATGGCCTATCGGAAATACATGCTTCACCATCATGCTTCCGGTGTACCCTTCGACAACATGAATTTCACCCAGTTCACCAAATACATTCGCTGCGCTAATTTCAGAACTTTCCTAGAGGCAGATCATTATCTAAAGTCTGATTTTGCGCATAGCATCCAAAAGGTTCCGCCTTAAAATTTCATATACTTCTTCACCGCACTCCCATCCTCGTTCCCTCAGTCGCTCCTCGAGCTTCTTCGCAGCAGCATCATGGGATATAAAAATTTCCTCTCCGTGTACTGCGAAGGAAAAAAGGTGTTTAAAAACTACGAGATAGAGGGACATCCCTGGAAAAATACGCCTTATGCTCTGCGATTCGTCGATAACACCTACCAGGGAAAGAGCATCACCGTCAAGATTCACAGCTGCGAAAATCAAGTTCATTTCGTCGTTTCCAACATAAATTTCAACGACATCCAATTCAAATCGCTCTTGCGGCGAAATCTGGACAGCGATCAAGACAACCAGGACCAGTGGTTCCAATTCGTTCCCGCAACGGGCCTATTCATCATCTTCTTCGAACAACAATACATCACTCCAGCCAAAATGCAGCTAATGAGAAGCCAAGATCAATTGTGCCTCGGCAGATGCTTAACCGCAAACTTGGGGCATTCACCGTGCTATATTATGCCTGATCACATCCACGGCGATTGGATATTTAGCGTCTATGAAGACAGAGCGCTGGTTCAAAATCCAGGAGCGGAAGAAACTCCAAACAGAATATTTTATTCAAAATGCAACGGCTAGTTTTTAAACTTTCAACGGCTTTCATGTAACAGAAAGCCACTTCCTCCCTACCGCTTCCCACGCATGCTTCATATCGCAATCTCCTTCCTGCAGATATGTCATTTCCTCCAAACGCAATTAGCACTTCCGCCGGATGCCTCTTTATCTCAGAAAGCAACCTCCGGCGGATGTATCATATCGCAACCTCCTTCCTGCAGATATTCCATTTCCTTCAAACGCAATTAGCACTTCCGCCGGATGCCTCTTTATCTCAGAAAGCCACCTCCGGCGGATGTATCACTTCCTCCCTGCCGCTTCCAGCGGATGCATCCTATCGCAACCTCCTTCCTGCTGATATACCATTTCCTTCAAACGCAATTAACACTTCCGCCGGATGCCTCTTTATCTACATATACCGCACATTCTGCCCTCAGTTGGTACCGAGCTCTCGTGCAGGCATGACCGGCGAACCCTGCAAGACCTACCACTGCTCATTCTGCTTTCACCCATTGTGCAGCTGTCAACTCCATCTTCGTCTCACGCACCTCTGCTCCAGGTGTCAACTCGGCCTATACGAAGATCTCTCCGAACTCAGTGCACAAATACAAGAGTTTCTGCGCAAATACCAACGCAGATGCCCAACGCCGACTACCTCTCCGTCTTCCTGAAATATACCCAAAACGGACGACGCATCCAGGTACTCCTGCCCAAGGAACGACAAGCCCTGCTACTCAACGCAGACATCATCTTTCTGCATTTTCCCCCAACCGACGTCGACCTCGTTTGGAACCAACTTCCCATAGACGCACAGCAGGTTTGTGCTCCTTTTAGAAGGTGCAGAAAACATTTCAACCTACCTTCTCAAACCACTCACATCGACGGACCTGCACCGTTTGTCAAAAACTGCCAGCTGTGCCAACATGTCCCTGGAAGTTCTTAACGAACTAGAAGAGCTATCCCACAGCGCAGACACACAAAGCGTATCTTCGCTTCAACCAAACGTCCCGTATCGCGTCGTCGGCGTCAAGACCATCGATACAATTCACGGAACAAAACTCGTCGCAAAACTAGACAACGACAGCGAAGTGTTCCTGCCAACAAGATTCGCCAAGGCATCTCCGGAACTCATCAGCAAACTCAACTCAACTTCCTTCTGCATCATCTACGGCGGAGAGGAAAAGCTTCGAAGCGGCTTCAAAAGATTCATCGTCAAGTTCATTCCCTATACCCAAAAATAATGTCCTGCGAAACAGATCCTTTCAACGTCGGAAACAATCTCACCATCAAACTCCTATTCAACGCCCAACTCTCCAACAAGGGCAACCTTCCCTCTCCCATTCGCATTCTATCCTCCTACACCACCTTCTTCGGCAACGTCAAAATTGTCACCATCAAAATCGACATCCAAAATGCCGACGTCCTACACGTCCAATGTCTACCCGTCAAAACTCACCATCGGCAACAAAACGCACGCTGCAACATATTCCTCGGAAACAACAAAATACCCGCCATTTCAAACAGAGTAACAAACTCAGGATCCTTGGCCACCAGCTACAACAATGACGTCATCATTCCCATCTACATTCCAACTACCGACCAGGAACCACATCCAAACTTTTCTCATCTAACGCTCTCCTGCGTCACAGAACCAATCTGCGATTCATCAACCTTTCGCATCTACACCAGCAGCAGCGACAGCAGCAGCGAAGACGAAGACCCACAACCAAACTCCAATCTACAGTGCACAACGCAGTTCAAAATTATCCTAAACAAACAAGAACATTAAGAACTTTAGTGATGTGCTATGTTTATCTATCACTCAATACTTTATTTAGCCTGTAAGAAAAAAATATACTATTCTACATGTTAATCCATGTTATTCAATAAAATAAAATCAATCATATTGTATCTTAACAATGTATCTTCAAAATAAATAAATAAAATTAGTCCCGGATTAAGCAACTGGGTTTAAGATAATCCTTCCGCTCTTGGCGCTCAATTTTCAAATTTCCCGCCAACAGCCTTAATCCATCTTAATCCACGGATTAAGACGGATTAACGCGACACTAGCGCCACCTAGCGGCAGGATTATCGTTAATCCAATTGCTTAATCCGGGACTAATACTACTAGCAGGCTTAAGCAATAGTCAAAAGTTTTAAGAACTGATCGCTTTTTAGAAACTGGACTTTATAAGAGATGGCCATTATTCTTCGAAACTCCGTTCTCTTTGGATGTGCAGGATATCAACCAACGAATAATCATTTCCTAATTTGGATAAGTAACTAAATTCAAACCAGTAACAAAGAAGTGTTGAAAATTATCTCTCAAAAACCTTTTTATACTTTGGTCTACACACGGCTATTGTGAAACATCAGTTAATTTCCATTAATTTACCTAATAGTGGTCTGAGCTATACAGCCGGCACCTTAAAGTGCTTGTAGCACAGATTATGAGAACTCCTAGAGATCTACGGCGATAAACACGAGTCAGCTGAAGAATTTAATATGTTCTGGCAAATCTGCCATAGTAGTTCAATGGTTAAAAGTAGCCAGACGGAGACAGGAAAATCCACGGTTCATTCCGGCTATGACATTGAATTTTTCAGTCTGGTTCTACATTTACAAAAATTTATTTGATAAAAATATTTGATAATTTATAATATATTTGATCGTATTTGATCA
The DNA here is from genome assembly GCA_030765055.1 of Mantis religiosa. NCBI lineage: Eukaryota > Metazoa > Arthropoda > Insecta > Mantodea > Mantidae > Mantis > Mantis religiosa. The sequence continues at coordinate 79,109,509 of CM060947.1, forward strand.
AAAATATTCGATGTATCACCTAGATAAGGATTTTTCCGGGGTTTCCCCTTATCCTGATAGACGAATGTCGGGTATTTCTATTCTCCATGGACCCCGGACTCATTTCAGAATCACTTCACCCATTTCATTCGTCACCCGATATGACTTAAGTTGGAGGACGTAAATTACAAAAGACAGGCAGACAGACAGGCTTGGCTCGCATTGCTTACGCATACACACAGACAGGTATACTCCTACATAGACACATAACTTTTCTTAATAAGGCTCTTTTTGGGATTCGGGAATATTCGAAATTTATTTCCGGTAAAATCTCGGTACCGAATTTTTGGATGGAATAAGAACATAAGGACAAATCATATGCAAGAAACTGTCCTCCATATGTAATTATGCATCAAATATAGTGATACAGGTTAATGAATTATGCATGTACACATTTTGTCAAAGAATTATTAAATAATTAAAGTATTTTAGCTTTTTTCAACTGAAAGTGCCGCAGCAAGAATACAGGAGAAATTACCCAGCATATTGCTAAGTGTATAAGGTTAATCTAGGTCCAGATAGAACTCCGTGATATTTGTATGTCAGGGTCAGTAAAGTCTGGAATAGGTGTTAAACGTAATATCTGAGCCATAAATAGATTATTTGAAATCGCCGACTCACAAGAACGAGATGGATGGAAAAATCGTTTCATACTGAAGAAAGAAACATTACTACTCCCATCTCACCAACACACCATAATTGAAGTGAAGAATGTAAATCTTACACAAATCAGAATCAAAGCTTTACATAATTCGTATAATACACTCATATCATAATATAACGCTCCATATCAAAATTTTAAATTACATTAAAATGAAATATTACTGTGTAATATTTGCAGAATGCTAAAATCATTGTTAAATATGAGAGTGCAACATAGCATATGAACTACAACTTTAATTCCGAACACTAAAACTCACACCGATCATTTTGTAAAATTAGATTAATTAATGCTTGACATTTACAGTTTTCATTGTTGAAACTTACTTTCTGTATAATGCTTTGTTTTTATGTGCTGCAAGGTAGTTTCAGTGCATTAGCTCATTCACTGAAAAATGTTTTCACAGTTACGTTGTGTATGTAAGGGAAGATCACCAAGTTCATTTGTTTATTGATAAAAGCATGTGAACTTAGTTTTGGAATGGTGGTTTTGCTGGCCATCTCCTATGGAAGAATAATATATTGAAATATAAGCGTTCTTGGTTTATTTATGTAGATAAAATATTTTTCACTTCAATTCTAATTTAATCAATGAAATAAAGAGTACAAGGGGATGGTTTGCGGTAACCATGGGGCTCGCATTTAGGAGGTCCCGAGCTCGATTCCTGTAGATCATTAATCTGATGTGTTTTTTGTGGTTATGCCTGATCGGTAGGCGAATGCTGGGATGGTTTCTCATCCACCATGATTTCCTTTATAACATTTGCGTTTTCTTCTCGTCTTTTGGGTAAGCTTATTGGTTTGGTATGGGGGTATGTGCCGCGGATGGTTCTTCAAAGGACAACCTATGATTGCAGGGTGCAGGTATTAAGTCTAATTTATGCCATTTTTTTTGTTAACAGTGCACTACTTCACAGTCAAAAATAAAAAACCCTTCGTGTTTTGGAATACAATGGTAAACTTTAACCCGTCTTTTAGGAGAAGTTTTGCTCTAAAAAGGGGTACTTAAGAATGACAGCATCTGTGTAGTCAAGGCATATGTTTTCTTTCTTCTTAAACCAATGTGAGTTTATTTCTTCCAGAAGTTCTTTAAAAAGTATTTTTAAAGTTACATTTTGTATGTAATCCTCCATTTTCTCAGAAACTGCCGAAGATATTTTAATTAAAGTTTTGTAATGAAAAAATCGAAAAAATCGAGATACCATATTTCTTTGTTATCAGCATGGTTAAGCCTTTGTAATAATTACTGATACATCTTAAAAATTGTTCAATTAAGAGAATAATCTGATCTATCTAAATAAAAATGTTAAATAAAGGTATATATGTATAATTATAAGGCATAGTGTATATCTAATAAAATGTCTTGTTTCTGGAATATTAAATGAATTGCCGCAAGGTTGCGCTTTGACTTATTAGTTGAAAATAGGTCCCACCACAAAATAACGAATTATATACCAGGTACTGTGGACCCTCATTGGCCCAGTGTAAGCTGGCAACCAGGATAGCTTAGTTTTATTCTTAAACATAAATGAAAATGTTACCTTGAGATGCCATCAGCAATACACCCATCGTTAACAAAAGAATAACAATGTATGCACAAAAACGTCGTTTCTAATATAACATCCCAAATAATATTATGCAGCACCACTCCTGAATAATTTCGGTGTTAAGGACCAACTTCTGTTGTGCATTTCAATTTATTCACGAGTCATAATGTGACGTGATTTGCATCAGGTGGCAGCAGCTTGATATTATATTTCCATGACCGTATTTAAATCTCTCTCCTACAACCATATCGGGCACACAAAAAGCAAAGACATATATAAAGTGTGCAAACAAACGTTGAGTATCCAACGAAGTAATAAGTAAAGACATTATAAATATGGAAAGGAATACAATAAGAAGTGAATCACGTTATCAGAAATATTATTCATTACGACATGGTAGTAAGTATAGAAAGATTCGAATCTCCTATGCAAAACGTTCCAGAACTTAATAGAAAGTTGGATGGGGGAGTAATGTGAAAGTCTCTAGTATAAAATGCTGCAAGTAGTCGAAATTTCAAATGTATGGATTCAGAGGTGAGAAAATTCCATGTTTATTAATAAACAGTTGGAGTGCTGCAGGAGTGAGATAGTGTGGTCCTTAGTATCGGTGCAGTAAACCTATTTTGACAGAGATAAATCAACTTTTAGCGTTTTTCAATTCCAAATTTTCCAAGTTCAATAAGGTCAATCAAAATGACTTCCTGCTGACAGTTATGCATTTAGAGCATATTTTTATGCAGGGAAATGACATTTGTGATCCTTTAAAAGAATGCCTTGTTAAGTAGCTTAGTTAAAAGAAAATAGACTATTTAAAAAGTTCAAGCTCAGCAACATAATCAAATAGACCTCAGCATGTGATTTAATCTATAGGCCAACAGTAATAAACAAAGTGGATAGATTAACCTAAAAGTTTTAAATTATTTATGAAATATAATTATTCATCAAAGGTACAAATCATTAATTATAATTGTTCATCAAAGGGAAAACCGTGTAGAACGTGGTATTGTTTACAGAAAACAAACGGTTCATTTGTATATTAAATTTAAAACTCCATGCAAATTTTGATCCTAGAGTTCACCTCCGATGATTCAAAGTAAATAGCCTTAAGAATATCTATATAAACTATTTGGTGTCCAATTTACATTCCCTTACCAAGCTACAAAACAATAGCGAACAGTGCACTGCAGTTACGCAAGTGCAATTATTGTTGCATATGATAATTGTACGGATAATGACTCGGATATTAGAAACGTGTTTACAGAAAGCTGCCCGAATATTTAAACAGCCCGGTTTATTATTAAATTTTTTTTTTAAAGCTGAAAAGATCCTAAATCTTACAATATGTAAATAAAATGATGTTTACAAAACATTAAGATTTTACCACAGTATCATGACATTTTTGTCACGGTAATTAAACTGTACAACTGTAAAGCGTAAGAATAGTTGTTGCCACAGTGAAAGTAAGTGAGGTGGTACTTGCCCGTTAAGTACCTCGTTGAGCCCTCCCGGCACTCAACACTTCATATGATAGGATAAGTGACGGGTGAGGACTACGGATGGGAGGCTTACAACAGGTCGGGGTTTTCTCAGGGTAGGTCTGCATGGATTCTCTCTTTTGAGTTTCAGGGAGTGGGTGCGTCCTGACAGTGTATGGGTATTATCACATAGAAGACACCACGACCGTTGAATGGCAAGTTTATTTATACGTGTAGCCTTTCCCACTCGTCACTGTTGTGTTGATGTTATTCGCACGTTAGGTGCGAGATCTAGGATTTGCCCGTTGCTGTGCTCGTGACATGAAGGCTAGTTTGAATCACAGTCGCGAGTGAACTTGTAAGTTACTAGGACGCGCCGAGTGGTGTATGTAGCTGTGTACGCGTTGACGTTTCTGGACGTCGGAGAGCATTACTTCGTGCAATAGAGTATTTCCGGAGGATTATTCAACAACAGAGTTTGGTAAAATCTTAATGATGTTGTAATGTGCGCAGTTTCTTTCACTCGCCAACACAGAGAGTTCGATAACCACCTAACGTGTGTTGCTCCATCCATTCGCGGACATGGACTTTGATGAACTTTCCGTACTTGTTGCCCCCTTAACTCGCCACTACAGTGTTTTTCCTAGCAAACATCAAACGTCGCCATTGCACATATTTCCCCTACCTTTCGCCGAATTATGGACACTTCAGAGGTTATGTGATCTGTTGCTCGTTCCTTATAGGTTGTGTTTCATCCCTACTCTTAAATTTCATTGCAATTTCTAGTTTCTGAGGCATGCATTCCACGCAACTTTCACTTCCCCATGGTCTAGGTAATTAATGCAGAAGCACATTTGAAAATGTGTATCTTAAATCCCCGGTGTCTATTCCCTGATCACATATCATGTGCAGAACAATGCTTCGGCTGGCGACTAGGGTCTAGGCTTGAGCGATTCTCGAACAATGCACCCTTTGTCGGCTCAACACAAGGAAAATTCTGTGAGGATAAGTGTTCATTTTCCCGGCTCTCTTTACACGTTGGGTTCACGTGCTTGCAATAAAATATATGTATTGGGACTGCCTGTTTGGTTTCTGCAGCTTTACATTAAATCATTATCCGCTATATTTGTTATAATTTAGCTTAGTTCCTATTGTGGTATCTATCCGCCCTTAAGTATGCATTTAATATGACTTGCGCGGTTATTATGCCAATGTTATGCCTAACAGGGATGGTATCATAAGCACGCTTTAAAATATAACCTTACGTATTGGCTTTCTCTAATAATAACGCAGTGTGCCCTTCTACTCTATTAGAAGGCTTTTGTTGCTTCTTTTGCTTACAAATAACAAAAATTGTGAATTAGTTGCCGCACTTTCCTAACAATTGTGGTTCAAAAGCCTCACTCTTATTTCGATAATATATTAGTGTTGAGCAGGTTTAGGAATTTGAGGAAAAATCTGTTTTGTATAGAAAATGAGTAGTTGTCAAACATTTTTAGGAGTACTCACTCAGATGAGATGTTCTTCATTTCTCCAGAAGCGCTTTTCGATCAGGTTTTGATCATCTTCAGTGTGTGTTGACCAGCTACTCAACACACACTGAAGATGATCAAAACCTGATCGAAAAGCGCTTCTGGAGAAATGAAGAACATCTCATCTGAGTGAGTACTCCTAAAAATGTTTGACAACTACTCATTTTCTATACAAGAAATATCTCACTTTTAATAACTTGACATGTCTTCTTTAAAAAAAAAAAATCTGTTTATTTCCTGTAGTGTCTAACGATTAGTACCAATATAATATATGTTAATTACGGGTCAATATAGGCCAGACAATGTAGGACTGTGTTTGTCTTTTTAGCTATTTTTTCATTAAATGTCCTTTCTAGACAATTTATAGGTCCTCAAATCCCAAGCCCTAGTGATGAGCCTACCGTGATTGGTTCAAACAGACATGTGCTATGAAAGTAATAGAAAAATGTTGTATACCTGGCCCATTAAGAAGCTTCCAGTGTACGATTAAAGGGAACATTACATCTTAAATCGCTAAACGTATGGCAAGGGCACTTCAAGAAAAGTATTTTTCAAACTCATGTATAGCTGAAAGGCAAAACTAAGTTGTTTATAAGGTTTATAACTTTAAATGTGTTTCAGCTATAGCCGAACCATAAATCGCGTATATATTTAGTTCGCTTGCACTATAATTAACTTGGTATGTCTAAAGTAACTCTCCATGATTCTTTGAATGTAAATTGTCAAGAACTGCATCATTTCTATATTGTAAATACTAAAGTTGTCCACTGAGCATCATTTCATGCTTTAACAGTAGAATTTATTGACTTTATACCTAACACTTAAAATTTGTTCCAAATATTTATTCTCTTTATTCAAAAATATTTGTATTGTATATGAATTACATTAGAATATCTTTGCTATTCCAGTGAAATTTCTATTGCAAAATTTACGATTAAACTACGTTTTTATATACGACACGTATTTCAAAACCATGATCGTAAGATTTTTAAGAAAAATACCCACAGTATGGACGAAATTATGGATTATGTAATAAACTGAGCTTACCAAAATTACTCCAAGAACTTTTGCGGCTGAATGGACATTTGATCCGTAGATTCCAGGAATACACCAAATCACTTTCAGCACAATGTGTAACTAATCTTTGTTCCACATAAGCTTGCCCCGTATCTCTAAACGGTCACGTGACCTTATCACCTCTCATTGGCTCTTATTGTAGTATAGACTGTTGTGTGGTAAAAATTAGTTCGTTATTTAACATGGTGATATATCTTTATACGTTGGAAGAGAATTGTCAAATTTATATTTTCGTAGCTACTTGAATTAAATATATTACGCAACAGAGTTGACTTATCTGAAATGCATGTTAATTCTTAAACAAAGTAAAGAGGAAGTTCCTTTACTCATAACTCCGTCTTTCACATGGCCCCATAGCACCTGCTTCAGTGGTAGTGATGACATATTTGTTTATATGACTTTTATCACTGACCTTGTTTTCAACTGGATTAGTCATATATCGCCATTCGAAGCTGTGTTGTGCCGAGTGCGAGATCTAAATTATTTTATTGATCGTTTATTGCGCGTGTACTTATTATATGTATAATGGCAGAGTCTACCACCAGTTTTTCGCTGAAGCATCGCAAGGCAAAACCTTTACAAAGGGGCGAAAAAAGAATTGTGGTGCATGTGTTTAATGCACTCACAGAGAAGAATCCGTCTTTGCAGTGAGAGAAGTCGAACAGCTGAGCTCTGAACTTACAGGTGTGAGTGTTAGATGCGTAGGAACATCCCGACATAAAATTGACACAACAGGAAAACTTACCACTCCAGGGGCGATATGGCTGTGTGGCGAAGACGTTACTTAAAGACAATTAGTCTGTACCGGGATACAAGTCGCAAAATATACTACCTTGACAAGACTTGGGTGAATGAAGGACACACAAGTATGGCGTGACACAAGACTGAAAGACAACCATTTTTGCAAGGTATGTGTGATGGTTTAAAAGAATCTCAGTGGAAAGGGTCGAAGGCCTTTATTTATAAACTTGTTTCAGTTTTATTGCTCATTCATTCATTTTCAACTTGCTCAGTTTCATTATAAACTTCATTATTTTTGCATACCTTCATATCCTTATTTGTATGATTTTATCTATCTTCCTGGCAATTATTATGACATTTAATGTAGGTTTAAATGTGACGTGAAGGCAAGGCCTACGGCCGATGGCGCGAAAGCATTAGCCAATTAGGGTGAGGGGGAAGGTAGTTGCACGAGGTGTGATACATGTCAGCGGGGCAAGGTTATGAGAAACAGAGATTAGGTGAGCGCTCGTTATAGTGCATTTTATTGACACCCATGAGCAAGTCACTTGGGAGGTCAGAACGGAAAACTCCGCTATATAGAACGCGGAGAGCATGCATGCCACGATACAGAGCGCCGCGTTATAAGGTACACACTGTATTTATGCTGCATCATATACAGAGGTGGCCAAATTATTATACTAAGCTCAATTTCAGTCATAAAAACTAACATACCCCAAACTAATTCCGAATTAGTGGCAATATTGGATGTAACAATGATTGAATGATACATTAGAATCATTCAGGGATATTTTATGATTTTGGGATGTTTTGTATGCATATGGTGGTATATCTGCTAAGTTAACTGCCAGCTACTGTAACAGTACATTTATTGTGTGTCTTTAATAAGTGCTCATGTAAGTTTATTGCACATTTTAAACGTTTATCTTTAGATCTCTTGGCTTTATTTTGTCAATGGATTTCTTCACTATCAAACTGAAGCTTTTAAAGTTCCATGCACGCATTGAAAGACTAAAGAACCTGCGAGATTTAATGTTATCACCTAGAAAAATTGGTATTACAAGGGCACTAATGGCAACAGGGCGGTATACATAAAATGAAATAGAACAGAGACACGAAATATCGTAAAGATCTGTAAGCAGAATCAGCAAATGGATGAAAACAATAACATATATCAGGCACAGCGAAGGAGAAAATGCGGTAGAAAAAGCAAGTTGAGCCCTATAAGTGTAAGAAAAGTTATGGCTGAAGCACGCAGAAACCGAAAAGCCACTAGTAGAGACTCGAGAAATACTTTAGTGGGTACAGGCTTAGAACCCTGTTCGATGGCGATTTGGAGGCTGGAAGACCCAGAAGAAAAGCAAAGCTCACAGCACATATAGCAAAAAAGAGGCTCAACTGGCCAAAGGGATTTAAACATTGGTCTTCTGATGACTGAAAAAAGGTACTTAAATTGCTACACTGTGTTACTCTTTTAACAAATAAAATTTAATTTAATAACCAGGTTCAATTATGGATTACCTTCATAGACTATACAAAGGCATTATTTGGGATAACTTATTAAGTATATTGTTGACCAATAAATACCATTTATATGGATTTCTCTGTCCAGGTGTGCTTTAATGATGAATCCACATTTGAACTTACTACCGCAAGCAGTCAGTATGTCCGGAAGACACCTAAAGAAGAGTTTCATCCTCAGTGTGTGCAACCAATTGTGAAACACCCTACAAAGGTGATGGGCTGGAGCGTTATGTCTGTCCATGGGACTGGAAGATTGTACATGTAGGAAGCCATGAAGCAAGATCAGTACCTAGGAGTTCTTAAAACTCAACTACTACCCAATATAAGGGATTGGTTCGGAAATTACTCATGTAACTTTTATGCATGATGGTGCACCGTGTCAAAAAGTCAAGAAAATAGCACAATATTTACGTGATTTAGATCTTTCAGTGCTTCCATGGCCAGGAAATGGTCCTGATATGAACCCGATCGAGAATTTATGGTCCACTGTGAAATAAATAAAACCCACATTACAACTAAAACCCAACATATCGAGACACTTATAAATATCTTGCATCATGATGGGATATTACAAATAAGTGTAAAACACTAGTTGAGGGCACACTTAACCAAATAAAATCGTTAATTTCCAAGAAAAAATGTATAAAGTGAATGGACTCAAGTTTATGTGACCTATATGTATCTGAGAGCTCATGTATTAATGTTAAGTAAATAAGGAAGGTTTTCAGAGCTTTAGTCTAATAATTTGGCCACCTCTGTATATTAAGACTTGCAAGGGCTGGTTAAATACCCTAAAAATTCTCGATTACCATCATCATCATCATCACTATCATCATCTTCATCATCATTATTATTATTTCTGTACAGTCGTTTTCCAACAGAGGGTAACTAAGTTTCATAGCTATGCGAGTAAATTTATTAGAACATTAAACAACCCATCTGCAGCAGAACCAAATTTCCAGTGACCAATATAACACTCCTAAATTTAAACTAAGTGTAGATTCATTGGGTCAGACGAGAGGGAGAGATGGGGGACACACAGAACAGAGAGATTTATTAGAACCAATGTCATTAATACACCATGCTGAGATAATGTATGATGTTTTGATTTTACAATATATTTCAGCAGTTAGGAAAGCGTACGAGTATTAAGAGTTAATGGGAAGCACCAGTTGACCAAGGGTATGGAGGGGGAGGGAAATTGAGCCCAGTATAAAGGATATTGAAATCCGTTATTCCCTTTTATGTATCTGATTGACCAAACAGGTTTGATACAGGTATTAGTGACTAAGCTCTGTCAACTGTTATGCAGGAGATAATGTAATCATTCTATAGAAATTTAATTAAACAAAACGACATCAATTTTCTACTTTATCCCTGATACAAGAGAACACCTATATTTATTATACATTCTACAGGTGAAAATATGTGTAAATTAACGAATAGCAACCGCACCATTTATTGTCGAAGTTTTTTATTAAACTTTCCTAATGGGTACAATAGATGTGAGTGTAAGCTTAAGCAAGTATCAAATCCTTTAAGAGGTATTAGCTCTATGTAGGGTTTGAAATTGCGCATTCTTCGCATGTATAGAGGACACCAGTATTGTGTTTTCATACTCCTGAATTCTTTACTCATCCTTGTATAATTTATTCTTAACACATTTTCTGCCTAAGTCCTATTAATTTTGATAATCATTCATATCTCTTTGCATAGCCAGGTCATAAAAACAAACGACGTTTGAGTCGAGAACAAATGAATAACTATATATCTCGGAAATAGTTATCTTAAAAATAACCTGTTTGTGATAAACTGTGTGGCTTAACGTGAAATAAGTAATCCCGGAAGTTCAGCAAAACAAGAAAAGAACAATAAAACAAGTTATACAAGGGGCGTCCAGAAAGTAGGTCCTGTTTCAATTTATCTCCACTGCAGCACTGCGATCGCAGTTCCGCACATGCGCGGTAGACGCTCTGTATCAACGAGAAGAAACGTGCGGCATTGTGAGATCACTGTCAGCCACGCACGCTTTGTTGTGCTTGTTTACAATGTCGGTGTTGATTGAAAATTCCGCTGCTTGTGAAATCAGATCTGTGATTCGTTTCTTGAATGTTAGGAAAGTGAAACTAATTGAAATTTATCGGCAAATTTGCGATATCTAAAGGTTTTGTGTTTCTTCACGACAACGCACGACTACACACTGCAAATGCGGCGAAAATCATCCTACAGGGATTTGACTGGGACGTGTTTGACTACCCCCCGTATAGCCCTGACCTCGCTCCTAGCGAATTTCATCTGTTTTTGCAGCTCAAATCTTTCCTTGGCGGTCAACACTTCAACAATGACGAAAAGCTGAAAGAAAATGTTTCCAACTGGTTGAAGACACAGGCGGCAAACTTATATGAAGAAGGCGTACAAAAACTTGCGCTTCGCTATGACAAATGCCTGCAAAATTTCGGCAGTTATGTGGAAAAGTAGTTTAGGAGCTGTAGAATTTTGTGTACTATATAATTTTTCTGTATCTGTAAACAATTTAATTTCATTACCATACAGAACTTACTTTCTGGACGTACCTCGTATAATCATCTCGGATAATGCACCTCTCGGAAGAGAGGTACTGGCGTGCTTCACGGATGTTTGTTAATCACCAATGAACGCATCACTTCAGCTAATGGAATGTGCGGGAATCACAAATAACAAATCGATGTTATGTCAACGTGGAGTAATCAGTGCGTTAACTGAGAGGTTTCTATTAACGAAGACAAAGCCAGCGTAACTTGAGGTGCACTATAATACCTGCGTCTCCTAAACATAGGGGAGGTGTTGAGTGTCATGCAGATAGACACAGTGTCTTGGAATATATTGCACATGTGTTCGTAAATTATACAAAACAAGCTTCTCTTATCCAAGTATCTTAATTTAAACAAAAGAATAATTAATGTAATGAACACAGTAAATTAAAATGAAATTCGTTGTGACAATATCTGTGCACATGCTTCAGTGTACCAACACTTACATGCGCCACAGTCCTCCCCACACATGCTGTCGTTTCGTCTAAAAAGACCATATTCTGCTGTCGAACTCGGAGTTTTTAATATTCTGAAGAATGTCTTCATAGCAGTTGCGTATTGTATAGTCGAACGGAAATATTTTTCTTCTATATTTTTCTAAAAGCTACTTGAAATTTATATTTTCTACTTTCCAGAAAAGGATATTTGCTCCCACCATTATGTTGCCCAAAAGAAACTACTGTGTCTTCATTAACATAGAAGGCAGAAGGCACAATGTCCTCTCCTTCTTTGTGTACCAACAGCACAAGTTAACAGTTGACGATCGAACAGTTGACAGCATTCCTCGGGCACAACTAACTTCACGATTATTTGGCTAAGCTTCCGGGCCCTACAAATAAGATATTACTATATCTTTCGCTTTACCAATTACACTGTATTATCCAGAATAAATAGTACTTTGGAGGCTATTATTATAAAATTCACAATATACGATAACATTTGCACTATCCCGTAAGTGTCTTAAACAAGTGTGTTAAACGTAATTTGAAAGATATCTCATAGCGGCTAGATCTTTAAAAGTTTCAATATTGTTTAAGCCTACTGAATCCTACATAAATTATAACCAGAAGAAAATTTGTAATAAAGCGGCTTCTACAAATGTACAAGAGTGAGTAATTGTGGAAGGTCTCTTTATAGACCTCTCAAGGATAAATAGTGTATTTATCATGGAAAGGTCTTGTAGACATGGTACTTTAACAAAAAGTAGCGAAAGTTTTATGTAGGAGGCGTTACTTGACATTCTCGCGTCCCATCCTCTGAAGATTATGAAGAAAAGTATCAAATTTGTAATTCAATTCCCTTTTGAGTTTTGGTCTCTTCACACAAGCAGGAAAGCATTTTTATAATGCAGTTCTTTTACGGGTGCAACACAAAAATTTTAACCAATTCCTTCCTCCTCAAATTATCCTTTACATTAAAATTTGGTGATTATTTTCTAAGTTGTCTTTAAACTTTGGATTAAAATAACATAAACTTAAGATAAGTGCATGAAAACTACAATGCGTATTGTGACTTTGTGGGTTCGCAGAATTAAAAGTCCGAGGTGCAGATATTCCAAATGTTCTATATTTGCGTAGAAATACACTCTGATCAATTCTCACGTCACAGCATTACGACAAACACACACAGTCTACTAAGGTCGATGACAAAACAGCGTTTTGATTACATCACTTTACAACGTCAGCTCCCTTTACAAAACCACTCTACAGCTGCTTACTCCTCTCTGTTTACGACTTAGTTTGCGACTCACTGTGTTTACAACTGTACACTTTGAGACTCCTCTTGGCAAGTCGTCGCTCCCTTAAATACCTCATCTGATAATTCCAGACTGTTCCAGTATAATAAAGAAACCGAATAATCTCTATCAATCATGATGTCACCAGAAATTTTCATTTATCTCAGTTTGTTTGTTTCGGCAGACCTTTATCTCCGGTGCTATGTTTATCTGCTTATGCAAGCTCTTTATCTCCGTGAAACACTATCCGTCTGTTATCTATTTGCGCCGAAACTTTTTATGGCCGTTGCCGCGACAATATATTTAAGTTCTTGGGAGACAAAGTAATGTTTATCATTCCGAATGTCTTTTGTAATATTGCTACAGAATAGTAAGCCTTTTAAGAGTACTTTGTGGGAATTTAAGGAAAGAATGTACTGTGAAAATAATGCACTGGTTTGTTTTATGTATGTTTACATATACAGATCTAAATAATCTAATTTATACTTGGGTAAAATATAAGTTACTTAATTGGTCGGCTTAAAAATCTATGACTAATGTTACTTATTTGCTTTGTAATATGCTTTTGGAATTTCTGAACAAGACACAATTAACATGCGATAAAGTAAATGCGATATTGTATCGCAAATGCGACACAAGATTTGGACTTTCGGGTAATTACTATGCATATTTACTCAAAAAGTTATTTTATATATTAATTCACCAGAAGAAAAATCACTGAATCAGAGAACGAAACATTTCTTTTCTTAATAGCTAAATTTCAAATAGATAAGAGTTGGTAAATGTATAACAAAATTAAACACGTACAATTGGATCTTATTGTGGAAAGAAAGGTTAAACAAATGCTTTTCTTTCAGCGTAATTTTCTCTTAAATGGTCTATACTATATCCAATTAAATATATTGATATACAGTCTGAATATATTCTCAAATTTTCCTGTCGGCCTTCAGGGTTAGTGCATATGAACTGAGCTACCTGAATCTAGGGGCTACTATTCTCTCTCGGAACATTAGCTGGTACAGGACAATTGGAATTATACGCCACCCGAAAGTTCGATTTGCCAGTTTCGTGTAGATTCATCTTCTTGAATGCTGCCTATATATTTGGAGGTATACAAGGAAGTGACGCATCCAGTGGCAGTTTACTGAAAAAGAGGTAGGTGTCGATAGTCAGTTGGTAGCATTATAAGGGAGGGGGTGGTTTCCCAGGGTTAAAGTCTGGGAGAACTAACTTAGCACTTGACGATATAGCTGCCTGCCGGCAGCTCTGTCCTAGTGTTGCCGCCTTTTTCACTCGCTGTCCATGGTCAGTGGTTCCATTACTAAGCCACCTTCACCCTCTTCGCTAAACAATCTAAATAAAATGATAAAAATAGAACTCCTCTAGATACACTATTATAATTCATCCATAAGTAACAATATTTCACTATGTACTTATAACAATATACTGTTGCGAACGGCAAAACTTGTGGACGGCGGAAGCCGGGAACAACCACATTGCAACATGGGTGACTACATATCTCTGCTCAAGTGATACGTGCTCTATTTGTATCACAATTAATTGCCATAAGGTGAGTCTCCTTTCTCGTCCCTCATGAGTTGCCTGAGTGACGTGACTGTCAAGTGCCAGGTTAGTTCTCCCACACTTAAGTTGTGTGTAGGAGTTAGTTTGTTTTCCGGCTAACTCTAAATTTCCTGTAACTGGGTGTGAGAGATGGTAGAACGTAGGGCAGACAGACTTTGAGGTTCTTATCAGTGTACCAACTGAGGAAAGGTAAACTCAGGTTAATGACACACTGATGTGTTCTTTTCTGTTTTAATTCTCAACTAGAAAAACAAAATCGTTTAATTATCGAGTCCTCTACAAACTGCGTCATTTCGACATCTTCTACCTCTTTTACATCGACTTATATTTTCTCTTTAAAAACCGACACCTATTAGGATTTTTTTAATAAAGTTGCAGCTTGTAATAAATCTCACAAGCGTCTAAACGTAGTGGCACATACACCTCACAGTTTCATAGCATACTCCGTAGAACTTAAACGTAGCACATTTTATTGCACTCTTATTCTACCTCCGCGTCACACCAGAACGTCGTTACCAAGTCACGATTACTTACCAAGTGAATATCTTCGCTTTAAAACCTCTCCCAACTGTCTCTACGAGACTGTTTAAGCCCCTTTTCTAGCCTGGTCCACTTTCGAACCGCTCAGTGATATAGACAACTTTTATTGGTTGCTAAATTTTTTTAATGGTAACTTATTGGCTCCTCCAATTAGCAAAGTTCTAGCAATCGGCTTTTCTGCATCGCAAAGGTTTATAAATGTTCAAGAATTGCAGAATTCATGCCCTAATAAACAGTCTCAGGATTTAATGAATTCCATGCGTCTCCCATCAGTGGCCATGCATTGTGCTATTGTATGCACTTATGAGCCTCCCGTTACCTTGCCTGAACTGCTTAACATTGCTACAATTCGATTCTAGAGAAAGTTTGTCTCTTGCTCGTATATTACGTATGTTATTTATATATCACCTTTTTATATGTGCTGTAACGTATTTATCCTATGTATCTTCATGTATGTCATTCCCTCATGTAATTGATATTATTTGTCGCTTATTTCTCTTTGGAACACGCGGTCTCCACTTCATAGTAACAGTTCAGTAGAATTCAGCTGAGGGCAGTGGAGAGTTCAGATGTGAGTTGGCGAAACATTTTATTGGTGTTTTGTTTAGTCGGACCGGTTGTATTTTGTTTTGAGTGAATGCAACTAGTTTCAAATGTAATATCTGCACTACGTTAAGCACCTAAATGGTAAATAAATAAGCGTGTTTAGCAGAAACTTGTATTTTTATTGTTTACAGTATCAATAGAGCACTGAAAGTAATGCCTGAGTAGCCAATTTAAAATGACATATTTAGCAGTACTTACCGGAAGAAGTACACTGTATTCTTACTTTTGATGCATGAGCATGTATTAACAGATTGAGACTTCCTCGCTCAACTGCTCGTACTTCGGTTTTGGGTGAAGTTAACTTGCATCTGATAAAACGTACATCATGACATTTAAATTCATTATTAGTTCGTGAGTCTGCGAAGATGCAATGTTGCTACTTTTCACCCTAAAATGCCTCTTTAAGGATGTCACTTAGGTGAAAATATTTTAATTATATAATGCGTTTTAAATGACATGTAGACAGGTGTAAAATTTGTTTACAATTTTTACTTATGTCAATTAACCAGATGTTCCACATGATTAAAGGGTCTTAATTTAATAAAATAAAATAGAATCATCTGTTTCGTACACTTTGGTGAGGTAAAGAAACTTAATTTATTTTAAAGTTTTAATCGGAATTTTAACAGTATGAGATTTCCCTATAAAGCTGGATTACCATTTCTTGGTTTATGTATGTTGAATATCATAACAGGACAATGCACGAGAAATCCTTATCTCGTCAATTTACGGGGCAATAGCCGCACTTGTATGTGGAACTCAAGTTTGGGCATCGAATCTAATAACAGAGAGTTCGCAGTCAGCGTGTCTTGTGGACCTTGGACGGGCACGGTGGATAGAATATTCTCGAACATTGCTAAGAATTGTACTGATCTCTTCATCACGTATGGTCGTATCCCGGAGGCAAGACTCCTCCGGAGTTTCATACACTCATGTATATCTGTTAATAATGTTAACCATCATTAATCATGTTAATGTATACAAGCTCTGTTGTAAATGAGCATTAAGGTAAGCATTAGGAATCAAAGCTTGGCAATTTACAGACAAATATGGACTTTGGTATTGTTCCATAACACCTGAACCATTCTTGCTTTACCATCTAATTTCCAGCTATGCACGCCAGTCGCCATTCCACCGCTGAAGTGACACAATGTTAATAATAAAATATTTCCAAAATAGTGCACTTTATCACCTTTTAATTTTTCAGGAAAGCTTTGAAGTCTTTATGTTTAATTTTCCACAATTTATCCCGAATTATGCCATTTATTGGATCACCGTGAAAGGTGGCAAAACAAATTGCTACTATTTAAGTTCATTCTCTATATTTATAATGAAATTTGAAAATTGTTGGTTATAAACTTGTAGCAGATATTTCATTCTTTGTTAAGCAGAATAGTCAAAGAGATTGAAATTTGTAATAAAATAGAGAAATGGATAGAATACAAGGCAGGTGATGGTGTGACCATGTCAGCGTAATATAAGAAGAAGTTGTTAAATGTTTTAAAAGATTTTGTTCTACTGCTTATTGTAACGCGAGCGCTGGAACACCCTATGAAAGCAGCTGAGAGCGGGAGACGAGGGAGGTCCGTGTTAGCTACGCCCTCCCCTCGTTTGTCTTATAGTGGTGACAGGCGGTGGTGACGGAGGAAAAACATGACTGTGCCGTCTGTTTCTCCTACACCTGATTCTCGATCTTTCGTTTACTGGAATCTTCGCCTGGGAACCAGAAAAGCGGAGAAGTGGGCGAGATTCCTATATAAAGGGGGGTTGCAGACAGACAGAGTTAGTTAGTGAGTCAGTCAGTTGGTTAGTGAGTGTGAGCGAGGAGACAGTCGCAGTTCTTGGTGTAAGAGTTAGTCAGTGACGTGTTAATGAACGAGAAGATTGTGCAACGGAAGACTGTACGTAACTGGTATGTGCATCGGAGTTTATGTAATCGCGAGTACAAGTGAAATTGTAACGGACGAACTGGTGAATTGTAACTGTGTGCAGCAAGTAATTCTGTGTAATTGGCAAGTGTTAAACTGTAAGTCGGTGGAAATAAAGCACATTTTTGAGTGGTGAAATTGGACTTTTTATTCCACGAACCCACAAAGTCACACTGGTGTCAGGAAGCGGGAAGATAACATCACCGAAAATTACAACCATGGACGCGGCATTGGAAAATTTTTTGGTGAAGATGATGGAAATGCAGGCCGAATTAACAGAGAAGCTGGAGACTAGAAATAACCTGGCCGCGGAACTGAAACTAATCAGGACGGCTACCGACAACATCGCCGAGAAGATGGAACAAATGAAGGCCGAGTTAACCACGGAAATGAGAGCAGCGAATGACGGTCTGGCTACCGAAATGAAGGTGGCGAACGAGGCTCTCGCCGCCAAGTTTGAGGAACGGTTGGCCGGCGTGAGGGATGACGTCACGAACCTGGGCAAGCGGAAGGGTCAAGTAGACGACCGCCTTAATGATTTAGAGGAAAAGGCCGACAACATCGCAAAACCCCTCACCCGCCTGACGGAGGAAAACCGGCCTTATGTGTGGACGGAGGACGCCGAAGACGCTTTCCAGCACCCGAAGGAGATCCTGTGCAGTGCTCCAATTTTGGGTTTCCCACAACCGGGTGGAGCCTTCATTGTGGACACCGACGGCAGCGACCATTGCATTGGAGGTGTCCTATCGCAGATCCAGGACGGCCATGAGCGCACAAGAGTGGAAGAGAAGGAGCGTGTCGCAGCAGTCCGAGTAGTTGTGGCAGTGCCTGCTGAAGGCTGGGATAGCGCAGGCCTGAGGAGGGAGCAGCTGGCGGACGCAGACTTGGGGCCACTCTTGAGGGAAGTGGACGCAGGGACGAGACCAACCTGGGAGGACATCGCACCGAGGAGCGCCACCTACAAGTCGTGCGGGGCCCAATGGGACTCGTTGAAGACCAGAGAGGGCGTGCTGTTCCGGGTACGGGAGTCATCCGATGGGAAGGCGCAGAGAGAACAGTTGGTACTTCCCCGGAGCAAGGTCCCGGAAGTCTTGGAGGAAGAGCACGCCGGTACTTCAGGAGGACACCTGGGAGCGAACCGAATGATTCACAAACTACGGCAGCGCTACTTCTGGCTGAGACTCCGAGCAGATGCTGGTGGTACACCTGGACCGCCTCGCACGCTACGATGGGGCTGTTCGGGGCGAACAGCTTTGAGGAGGGAGCAGTGTAACGCGAGCGCTGGAACACCCTATGAAAGCAGCTGAGAGCGGGAGACGAGGGAGGTCCGTGTTAGCTACGCCCTCCCCTCATTTGTCTTATAGTGGTGACAGGCGGTGGTGACGGAGGAAAAACATGACTGTGCCGTCTGTTTCTCCTACACCTGATTCTCGATCTTTCGTTTACTGGAATCTTCGCCTGGGAACCAGAAAAGCGGAGAAGTGGGCGAGATTCCTATATAAAGGGGGGTTGCAGACAGACAGAGTTAGTTAGTGAGTCAGTCAGTTGGTTAGTGAGTGTGAGCGAGGAGACAGTCGCAGTTCTTGGTGTAAGAGTTAGTCAGTGACGTGTTAATGAACGAGAAGATTGTGCAACGGAAGACTGTACGTAACTGGTATGTGCATCGGAGTTTATGTAATCGCGAGTACAAGTGAAATTGTAACGGACGAACTGGTGAATTGTAACTGTGTGCAGCAAGTAATTCTGTGTAATTGGCAAGTGTTAAACTGTAAGTCGGTGGAAATAAAGCACATTTTTGAGTGGTGAAATTGGACTTTTTATTCCACGAACCCACAAAGTCACATTATGTACGTCGTAGGAATAAGACGTGTATTTTTTTCTCCAAATATGCGTTAGTAGCGTGTGCGCAAGTAAAGAAATGGTTGATAGTTGCATCAAGCGCTGTTTGTAAAAAGACTAAATAAATAATATTTAGAATTGTATCAAAGAGTTTAAAAATGTTTATGAGGAATTAAATTTCCATCTTTGAACAAGAAAAGTATTAGTTGTTCATTCTTAAAAAGTTATACTAACTTTATCAGCCCCGTAATGCATCATCATGCCATCTTCAAATATCGCATGTTTGTAAAGTATTGCTTCAAACTACAACGCGTAAACCATTTTAGTAATCCAACCTGTAAGGAAATCAAAGTCGAAGGAGAGTGGCATCGGAGGCACCTACAGGTCATTAGGTTATGTGTTTATGGTCCTTTAAATTGTTACGTGGTGAAGCATTAAAGGGCTCTGAGAAAAAGATCTTAACGTACAATGTAAGGTAACAATGCAAAGTATTTTTGGACATTAAACCAATTTGCTAATTATTTGAACAATCTGAATAATGTTAGCAATGAATTTCCATAAAGGGGGCTGTTCTGGAATGTGCAGCTCCATTCTGTTGGGTAGATAGTGGTTAGTTATTTTTGACAGAAGCGTTAATTTTTAATTCTTGTAACCTAAATTATACTTCGAATATTAAAAGAAAAAGAACACATATTTTTAATTTTTATACTTTAATTCAGGAAAATTTTGGTAAACACAGATATACATAGTCGGTTCATTTATGTTCATAGGTTTTTGTATAAACATAACAGAAGTACATCAACATATCGTATCGAAGCATTAGATGTATTTTTATAGCAGTTTGTTCCATTCCCAAGTTGCTAATATACTAAAACTGAACTCATTCTCAATACAGTCCACATTACGGGTTCAGAAACCTCTCGAATGATAATAAATTGAACCGAAATTTTGAAATACATATAAATATGTAATTTGTTCATTCTGTCGACAGTTTGAGATGTGTATAGCACAAGTACTGTCGTAACCTGAAGACACTGAATATTGGAATCACTAGGGTATCACCTATTTATTATCTTTCAAACGAACACGTTTATAGCATTTCGAAGGTTCAATTATTGAAAGATACCAAAAGGGCAGGAGAGGTTTTCAATGCTTTCAACCACAAAATAATGCAGGACGTTGCTTCTGGAAGCGATTCTGCAATCAGAAGCCTAATAGATACTCCGAATATGCTCCAGTAATTTATCTCAAATTAAACCATTGCAGTTCTACTACTGTTTGTAAAAAGAAGTAGTGTTATCCATCTAACAGTTCAGTACGAGAATTCACTCCAGACAGTGGAAGACGAATACAATCCTGAAGTGCTGCACACATAAAACTTTCCCTGCTCTTGTGCAACCTCTTCTTACTCCTTTATCTTCATGTTAATTGAGACATTGCCTTACATAATGCATTTTATTAGGTATTTCTTTGTAAGAATAATGAAATAAAAGAATACAGTTGACTTAAGAGAGATTCTAGTCTTTTAAGAGCCGATTTCTACGAGATGGCTCTAAGAATCCGTTCCCTTTATATGACTAGGAGGGATGAAAAAGATTATAAACCTTTCCAATTGAGAAAAGTGTAAATATTGGAAAATTCAAACTAATAACAAAGAATATTTCAAAAGGAGTTATCCCCCAAAATTATATGCTATAAATTGTGATCATTAAAAGACCTACATTTTTATGTGGTAAGATTCTATCTCTTATTGTTTACGGTTGATATGTCAGAATGAAAAGAATTTCTTAGACTATTTTTAGAAACTTTAATGCATACATTTCATTTGCCGAATTATCTTATGTGGAAATTTAATAACAATCGTTAGCTTTTCTGAGAAACTAAAAGTTTCGAAAAGAGCTCCATGTAAAATGCAGCCCGTTGAGGGGGGCATTCTTTAATATCTTCGTAACACATCCTCAGAAAGTGAACTTAAACACCAGGTTTGGTATCACACGTTACATTTTTGAGTTATTCTGTTCACACACATGTGCACATTTTCCAAAATATGATTTATTTTACATTCAAGGACTTCAAAACGAATTTTCAGTAATGTTTCGATATAAGATGTTTCGATAGAATACAATATCTCCAATTTAGGTTTGGGGAAAGTAAAAAATATTGTGTGGGTAACTTAAGTACCCTAAAGAGTAATGTGGTTAATATTATTTAGCATTACATTTAGTTAAGGTATTAAAAGTACCCTATAGAAGTGATAGAGTCGGCATGAAAAATTCAATGCCACGGCCTGGATTTGAACTACTACTTGTTTCCGTCCAGTCGCTCTTACTCATTGAGCTACCATGGTCAATTTGGCGTTAGGACATTACAATCTCCAACTGACTGACATATTTCCCCGTTAAACCCCTAGAGGCTCTCGCATCCGAGGTACACCGTTTTGGTGACTTAATATCGTAGGTACTTGAGTCCCAGGCTTCATCATTTAACTCTTATTATTTAAGTTAATTGATGGAAATTATGAATTTCTTCAAAATTTTTCATGTTGACTCTATCAATGCAATGCCTTAGCCTGTATTGGCTAGTGTGAACAAATGCATAATTTCCATTAAATAACTTAAATTATACAATAGAAATAATTAAAAATAATAAATTAAAAGAGTAGAAAACTCTTTG
The DNA here is from genome assembly GCA_030765055.1 of Mantis religiosa. Taxonomy (NCBI): domain Eukaryota; kingdom Metazoa; phylum Arthropoda; class Insecta; order Mantodea; family Mantidae; genus Mantis; species Mantis religiosa. The sequence goes on from CM060947.1 coordinate 79,131,579, forward strand.
GGTAGACTGAACGGTTATGATTACTTCTATGGATTGGTAAAAAGTGATATGAACATTGGAGACGTTTCGGAAATGTACACTTTCCCTTTAAGTAAATCGGAAACTTGCTTGAAGGTAAAGTCGAGGAGAAGTTCATATTCTCGACCTCCGACGTCCTGCGAACTTGTTAGTACAAAACGTGAATGATATTATAGGAGGCACAAACTAAAGGGGTTGACAAAAACCAGTTGTGTTATATTTACTCCATTATAATGATCTCTGATTACTTGTGGTAATATTCTATTCGTTTGGTTGACATTACTACCAGCTAGTTCCTAAATAACACGGGTGCTAAAGATATGGTCGTAAAGGTCTCAATTGCAAATTACCGGCATAAGGAGTTACTTGCAGGAAGTAAACTGCAACGAAAATAGCCCTTGGTTGGGAAGAGTCCATGTGTTCACTGTGTGAGTTTATTTGGAATAATTTATTGCCTATATAATTGTTCTACCTTTCTAAAATTGCTGTTTTACATTATAATTTTATAATAAAATGATACGACGTTATATTGAATGCGGTCAAGTGATTTAATGAACTTGGCTGCTTTAAGAAGATATTAACTCGAAACTATTAATTCCCACTGAAAGGTTGGCATTGAGTATGTAACACTAAATTTACAAGAAGTGCATTTAAATTGTTTCTCCTACAATTTTTCTAATGTTATTTAAATCCTGGACTTTGAGCGAAATGTTCAGTACGTCTTTAAATAACGAAAATTCAAAACACAAACATTTACATTTGAACCAAAAAGGAAAAAAAAGCATTATAAGTTTACCTGTTTATACTTATGTACAAATAAAATAGGTGCAGCGCTTTATACGTCATAACTTATTCAGGAATGCCGGCGAAGTGTTCATGGCAGAAAAATGTGTGAAATATTATTTTATTTAAATGCCTAAGGTTTCGAAAAAAAATTAATTTGTGCACACAGTTAAGAGATTTACCAGTTAAACGACCTGACCAACAATGTTGGTCATGATAATTATATTGACACTGAAGGTATGAAAGCGAAAAATTGTTCACCAGATTTGTATTTGTGTCTTCATGCGGCTGAATTGTGACGAAACAAGCCAAAAAGATAAAGATTAAAAAATGAAGATTAATTGCTCATCAGTTACACATCTTAAGAAATGCGTTAAACATAACCATAAAATTATGGGACAGAGACCATGTGGAAAACTTATTTTGAATTTATCTACTGAGTAATTGCAGGTAAATAACGATTTTATTAAAATATGTTTACGAGAAAAGAAATATACATCTTACGTCTTAAACATTGTGGAGGACCTTTACCGAACTGGTAAACCGTAAGGGGTTGACCAAATCTTTCCACATAAAAATGTACGTATCGTTAAAGTATTTGTTTCAAATGCATTTCTGTGGAATTAACTATTTCCGATATATTCTTTATTATCGAATTAATTATGCAGTTCTTGTGTACTTTACTGAAATAGAAAATCTTTTTTTTTTTTCAAAACCATCGCATGGTGTTCAGCATATAAAATATGTTGTATTCGCTTAGGCATATCGTTGTCTACTAGACCCTCTTCATCTACAAGGAAATATGCAATAAAATATTAACGGGAAATAGGCAGAACCACAAGATTGCTAATAAAAATTGTTTATCTATACCTTCAATAAATTGTTTAATGAAACAATTTGTGTATAGATTTGAGTAATACTCCCAAAACTAAATTGTCACGAGGCCGCTCGTAAGCGAACGCTGAGAAGGGAAGCGCGGAATGAAAGAGACAGATAGCGCCCAAGCCACGCCCAGAGAGAGAGCACTAGAGGGAGAAAGAGATAGAGACAGTCCCTGGTGTTCTCGTCTCTTCACGAAAGATCAGTAGCTTTCGTGTGGCTTCGTCAGGTTTTGAAAAACCTCGAGAACAGCTGATCGTGTATAAATAAGAGTTCGCTGGGAGCCGAGTGAGGAGAGAAGCAGCCAGTGAGTTGCAATTGCGCAGGGTAGACGTGTGTCAGACGGACTTGAAGAGTGCGTACGTCTGTGTTATGTAATTTTGCCGATATCAGAGTTGTACAAGTGGCTTTCTACGGAAATAAAAAGCATTTTGAATTTCTGCAACCTAGACTTTTAATTGTACGCACTCACAAAGTCACATTTTCTTCCGGACATCTAGTGCGATATCTCTGATATCAGCAGAATTCCGTAACACAGACGTATGCAGTTGAGAAAATATCTACATCACTTCTGAGCTGTGTAATGCATAGATAAACAATTATGCAACTTACAAATCTGCTACAAAATTCAATTGTAGAACATCCAGATAGTCATCAAATTTACCAAAGGTAATGCCATAGTATATGACATGTGGCAATGTAAGCATGGTTTCTGTCTTTTAGGCACTAATAAATATCCAGTTTATATTATGCAGCTCACAGATCAACGCTCGAGTGTATTCACCTACCTGGGTAAAAGCAGCTGGGTGAACAAATTTCCAACATCAATGTGAAGGTTCAATCAATTCGCACTGATTATGACAAAAATTATGAATGTATGGATTCATAACCGCCTAAATAATGTGACTTCTTGGCCAGAAATCAGCAATTGCTTTTTTTCTACAAAGCGAACACAAAGCATATTGAATGAGTGAGCAGAGAACGAAAGGGGACACTTTGACTCAACGTGGATCTCTTGAGTATATCAGGTCAAATGGAAATACTTGAGATGAAGAAACTGAAAGGGGCTAAGACCCAGGTGAGCTAAATTTTTGACACCGGCGGGGTGTTCAAGGAGCCTTCCGTTTGGCAGAAATGAGGTGAACTCGAAGAACCTGAGAATGGCTTAGAAATGGTTGCGATCTGGTAGGGCCACGAATAACTTTCTAAGCAGCAAGCATCTGCAGCTTGTGTGCAAAACTGACCGACATTGCACAATCCTACGCCTACTTGAAAGATAAAAGAGGAAGAGAAATGATAGGAAATCAGAAAAAGGAATTTCGTGGTAAAAAAGGTCCCCTCAGTATTCATCTAGCCAACCAGGGAAGCCATTATCAATCTAGTAGCCAGAAATCGAACCCATGATCTTCCGAATCGAGCTACGTTACCGCAAAATATCTCACTTGTTAAACACCTTGCTCTGTAAGCTGGAGTTTGTTGGCATTGTTTTGTCTCTGAAATATTGCTTTCCAAATATTACTCGCCTTGAACATCTACCAGGCAGAATTTTCATCATATACAGCTAAATATGTCACATAGGTAAGCAATGGTTTAAGACATCGTTTCTCAGTCAGCGAAGCAGCTTATGGATACCTAATTGATCAAAGAAGTTTGATAGCATTTTGCTCATAAATAATAAGCGACAGATACGTGGAATATGAAGCTATTAATAGTGAAGCAAACAGATATAAACAACTATAATAATTTTTAACTTAAAACTTCACTTATCGCATAATAAATGATGAAACTTTTCTTATAAATTTAACAGGATCGCGTTTTCGTGAAACTTTGCTGAGGATGTGAAAAAAGTTTCACGAAATCGCGATCCTGTTCAATTTATAAGGCAATTTTATATAAGATATATATAAGTGAAGTTATAAGTTAAAAATTATTATATTTGTAAATAAGCCACAGCATGTTATTCTTACATAAATTTATTTTAGTGGCGTTTAATTTCATGGTCTCCTTCCCCTTATGGGGTGATAACTGCAATAGATCTTTGTAGGTGGTATGAGAAGTGTCCCCCTTCGTGTAGACCCAATTACTCTAAACACAAACAACGGGTAACTCTTCTTTCAAGGCTTTACTTTGATACTTGCTAAGATGTACAATGAAAAACATGTTCAAGAAACCAAAATATTTCCTTTATTTCCATACTTTATAAATATTATATATGAAACAAATTTAGCTGTTGCTGAATAAGGAGTAGAAATATAAACTGAATTATTAGTGGCTAGAGCGCTTAAACTTTCTTATGTAGTGAACTAATTTTGGAATAATTTTCTCTTTAATTAATTTGAGAACAGCTGGCTTATTAATAGGTATACTGGATACTAAACCAGCTGCAGAAATAGCAAGCAGTAAAAGAAAGAAAAATGTTACAACCTTTAATAACTTCGATTTTCGTCTAGAACTTGATCCATCCGAAGGAACCTTTCCGGTTTTGAGTTTCTGTCTTTCGGTAAGTATTACATGTGGCTCAACGGAAATATCAGTCTGGGTTAGTTTAGAAATGCCACCTAGCTTGGGAGTAGGGTCTATTGGTTGTTTTGAACAAAATAGCTCTTCACCGTTCCTAAGTTCATGAATTCTTTCTTGAAGAGACAGTGTTTCCTTGAGGAGAGAAGGAGAGGAATGACATGCTAATGCGTTCCTAATATCATTTTCTGCTTTGCTACTTAAAAATTTTGCATTCAGATCGTGATTAGCACCTTCTGAAGATGAAGCCCACAACGTATGATAGGCATTGTAACAATCTGAAAAAAGGGCGCCTTTCGCTTTAGATGATTTGCGATGATTAATTACCATTCTTAGGGAGCTTACGTTGTCAGAAAGAGACATCTGTCTCACTTCGTTCATGCCTATTTCGAGATTGTTTTTGACATCTGCAGGTACAGCGTTCTCGTCAATATCGGGGATACAGGTTTCAGATTCATCGGAGCAGCTCTCAGAATTTTCATGCTGCAAATTAGTTATTTGAGGAAGAATATATTCTCCAGAGGACACTTCGGCAACAGCCACTTTCTCTTGTACATTATCACCAAGATCCATTTGGTCATCTGTCTGAGATATGCATTTGGATGCAGCTGAATTATTTTGTTTTATATTATTATTGTTTTCTTCATTCTTATTTAAGATATCCTCCTTGAGATAAGGAGTAGACTGCTCAATTCTATGCGCAGATTCTATGTTATGTAAGTTTGAGAAACTTGATATTTTACCATATTTTTTATTCATTTCCGTTGCATATAGTCCCATTCCTGTATCATCTACAGGAAATTTCACAACTGGAATGAAAGGTCTCCAGACTACCAGCTCTTTCGAGGGTATGCTTTCACAGTCAGTAAAATCTTCGGTATGTCCTTCTTCACCTCCAGATTCTGAGCCTTGTATTGTTGACACACGATTTATATTCTTATACTTTTGGTTCATTCCGTATCCATTTAGTAGTGTTCCTCCATTATCTAATGGACATGGCCTTGGTAAACAATCTATCGACTCCTTTGATGGTGTGCTTTCACAATCAGTGAAAACATCGCTCTGCCCTTCAGTTTCACAATCTGAGCTTTGTAATGCTGACAAGTAACTTATGTCATCACAGATCTGGTCGATTTCGGTGTTATATAGTTCTATTTCTGCATCATCCTCAGGAAAAGGTATGTAATCTATCAGCTCTTTTAAATCTATGCTATGCCCGACAATGAAAAGCTCTGTCTGTCCTTCTTCAACTCCAAATATTCGGTTAGCAGTGTCGATTAATATATCATTTTCGAAAATTTCCGATTTCGCATCATTCTCATTCTCATCTTCAATGGTTTCAAGAGCATTTTGAAGCGGTAGTGATGTGTTATCCGAGATTGAATTGCGATCAGGTATATTCATGCTTGCATCGGACAGTTCATAATCTACGGAATCTCCATACGGATTATTAGTGACTTTTGTAGGAGTTTTCACGAAATGCAATACATTTGGTTCAATAATGAATTCTTGCAGCAGTTTACTAGGGTTTAGTTCTAAAACTGTGAAATAGTCTAACTTTTTTATGAAAACAGGAGAATAGTTTAATAGATTTACTGTCATAAGTTTGTTCCATGCATCATTCTTCTCAGGGCCATTGATTATTTCAAACATATGTTGTTCTGAGTCACGGTACAATACGTATAAAAAATTATCATGACAGTTTTTTGTTTCTGAAGACAAAGCTGAGTTAGCGAAGTAATGTTCACATAGCAATACTTGTATGTTGTTATTCGCACCCAAATATTTCTCAGTGCATGAATTATATTCCTTAGCTCTGAGCAACGCCTGTGCACAATCTTTCTGTATTTCATCTAGAGTAATGTAGTTTCTACCATATATTGACCTTAGCTGGCAGTTTTTCTGTATGTCTTTTAGTGTTACTTTCATACCTTCGAAAACTGTAATGAATGTACCTATATTGGACGCCACACTTTCCATAGATTTGCATAATTGAAGAGGCATGGCTACATCTAGGTTTACTGAAAAACAGTGAATATTCTCTACTGGACGGTCACACTGTTCAGAAACTATTTCTGGATTATGCAAGGCTAAAATATTATCTTCAGCTACCTTCTCTATTTCACTTACAACTATATCCGGAACCTCTGTCTGAAATCTATCACTAACTCTATAGTCCAACTCTACTTCGGGAGCTCCTACTTTGTCAACATGCTGGGCATGTGTTTCACTAGAAGTTACTTTCGTACCATCAAATAGCAAAGAGGAAATATTCAAATAGTTATCAAGCGTTTTAGCTATTGTCATATAGAACTTATCTACATCTTCTATATCTTCTGGTTCTTCTTGTATTATGCTGAGTTTACTTTTACGCTCCATTTCTTCAACAGGAATGTCTTCCAGAGATTCAACCTCCATTAAATTTGAGACTGTGTCAGACTCTGTACCAATTGAGTGCGCAGAGGTGCTTCCAAGTGACGAACTTGCTTCTGAAACATTCGGTGCCTTCGGTGCCTCCTGTATGATACGGCTCGAAACTCCATTCTTTACGGCCTCTTGGATAAATTCTTCTATAAGTAAGTCTTTCTTTTTGCGCCTTCATGTGTAAAAGAAATAAAAAATAAATTATATTTTAATTAAAGTAAATATATACAATTAATCATCAATGTATTATTGCTGTGTGATAAGTTGCTTAAATGATACCTAACTTTTGTTTGGAAAAACTGATGACATGGCTTTCTTCTTTTAGAATCTCTAAACACTGGTATTTTATTTCTGTTTAAATAATTGTATAACAATAGAATAAATACTTGCATATCAAGAATACCGAGTTCAAATAACCCAATATTTATGGAAAAATATTCCCTAAATTAATTTCCCTTGTACGAATATTAATTTAGAATTACTGTAAATGCCGATTGCTGTAAAACATTAAAGCCGGTTATACATTATGGAGCCGTATTCCTTCATGAGCTGTCTTCCTCGCGGACTTCCATAGGGTACTCCCAATTCAGCTTATCACCTGCAAAAATTAGATTACACGGAGATACACTTTTATGATCTACAGCTAGTAGCTTTTCCTCACTCCCTCACATGTTAGAACAAGTGCAGAATTTGAATGCATGCTGAGTAACAGGAGAAGGAAAGCTTCTGATATGAACTGACAGCAAATCTAGCCAGCAGGAATTCTTTATTGTCCATTTTATAAATAGACGTGCATTGCAAAAGGGTGATCATAGTGGTGAAGCGGAACCACCTCTTATAACGTGATATACTCTACGAGGGGATACCTCTGATTGAATAAAGTTAGATATGATCGACTTCTTTGGCTGGAGCAGTTTCTTGCTTCAATTCATAAAAGCGGAAGTAGCTGAAAAAGTGGTTTACGCAGCTGGAAAGAGGTGTAGATAGGACTAATTAATATAAGGAGTTGGAAGGAATAAGCCTACTAGACAAGCAAATAAATCGTCAGAGAAAAGGCTATAATTTATACATCTTCAACCACTGGATCATATCAAGACAGGGGTTATTATCACTACTACTAAATTTAATTAATATTATTAATTATAATACAATTAAAGTCTAACAAATAAGTTGTACTTTGGGCCATGGTGTAGTGAGTTGGAGCGTAGTGTTCTAATTCTGAGCATGCTGGTGTAGATTTTTCTGTGCTTATCCTCTCTAAGCCCTACCGACACGAGTATGCAAGTTTGTGAGCTCAACGGGAGGATCTTTCAAATACTGCGAGGGTCTTTGACTGAGCTTTTTCCCAGCTATTATTTTCAGCCATCCAAAATATAGGAAGTTACTGTAAAGTTAGACTGCAAAATTTGCTTTTCAATATTGATACTCAAATATCATGTATTTTTATGTATTATCCTTTATCATTGTCTCTAATGTCTACGTAATAAAAGTGGCTGGTACTGCTACCTAACACGCTAATGACCTTATTGGTTTTGCGCCCTTAAACCTCGCTTCCTTCCTTCCTTCCTTCCTTCCTTCCTTCCTTCCTTCCTTCCTTCCTTCCTTCCTTCCTTCCTTCCTTCCTTCCTTCCTTCCTAACACGAAGCTTTGGCATGCTTCTAATACACTTCGGAATTTCAACAACACTTCGAAGCAAGAAATAGAGCACACATTTGAAACCATACATTTAACCCAAACTCACCTACATGCCATGATATGGGGAGATATTAATATCAATCTGCTGTCATTCATTAATAGTGTATATTTATTGTGTCACATAAACATAGCTAATTTAAATAAGCATACATTTTGGGAAACAATACTTACATACAAAAACAACGTCTTTAAGGAATGTTATGAACATACGATTACTACCCATCATTATCAAAAAACAAATAATTTTATCCTGACTAATGAAACAAATGAATAATTACGAGGTGGAGGTATTAACACAATCTTACTTTAGACGAGTCTCTTCCGCTTGATTACAGAAGATGATAGTATTCAGGTTCCGTACATGATATTGATCCAACACTTGGCTGTAACGTTGTTTTGTGTCTTCTGCGTACCTGCAAAAGAAACACATTTTTTATCTTCTACAGAAACAGGACCTCCATCGTACACTTTCACTTCGTTCACTTTTATATCTTATATACAACAACTGTCAGCAGCACTACTTCGTATCCTCTAAATGGTGAAAATTTTTATATAGGGTAGGGTAGTCCACAGTGAGACTTGGTGCACAGGGATACACTTACAATTTTTAAATATGTGTGTAAGTTAAGAAGTGATGCACTCTGGTTTTGAATAGAGGAAATGAAGTTGCAGTTGGCAAACCTGATTAAATCCAGAATTTTAAGGAATGCTTCTGGTCACAAGCAAAATTTTATTTTCGGATGAGTAAAGAAAAGTTTTTAGGGTGTACTTAGTGCATCATATTGTTATATTATTTCTTTATATCATTATGCCTTTTGGTTTTCTTAAAAGCAGTGGTTTTCTTCTTCAGAATTAAATAAATAATGAGCAGTGGGGTTGAAGTTTAAGATTATGTAACAAATAAAAATATCTTTATGAGCACTTGGTCCACAATGAGACAGTGCTAGGTGGGGCAGTGTGAGACACTACTTAAATTGAGAAATTTGTTAAACTCAATCTGTTTTCTTCCAGAATGCTAGAAACAGGCAAAGAAAATCTCAAATTGGTACATGGTCAACTGATAGCATGAGGGAAGAAGTGGACCTTGTTTTGAAACATCCTTGCCTTCAAGCAAAGCATGGCGCCAACAAACATTACTGCAGATTTTCATAAGACTGAAATATTCCAATTCGATACGAATATTTTCACAGATGATGACTTCTTACCCAGTAGTGTAACTGACAGAGAACTACCAGATAACACTATGGGATCATGTGACTCAGCTATTAACAAATTGGAGTACAACATGTCGCCAGAAGTGGAAGTTCTGAAACTGTCTTGGGAGAAAGTGAACCCTGAGTAAATCCTTGCGGAGAAGTTGACAATGATCCAACACAAGGAAGCTCTCAGTGTCATGAAAATCCTGATGCTGAAATTCAGGAGGATTTAACAAGCTCACCATCGACTATGAATAGAGATAAAAATAACAATGACATTGTAAGCCCTCATGAATTTAGAGGGTTATCTAAGGCTGCCGCCAGAAAATCAACCGTGAGGAGAGAGGGGAGAACCATAACACACCCGAGAAAACAGAACTACACGAGAGGGCATTGAAATGTAAACGAAATAAACCTGCAGGTAAGCAGAAGAAATTTAAAGGAATGAAATTATACACAGAACCAGAATCTTCAGAAGACAATGTAGAAATATCTTCTGGATCCTCAGGTATAGATGAAGAGGAATTTTTTGTTTTTTTTTTGTTTTAAGTAGCAGGAAAGAGAGCCCTACTGTAGACGACTGTGCAGACTGAGTTTGCAGGAAAATAAAATGTGACATTACATTGTACAGGTCATAAAGGGGAAGGATGCAGTTGGCGATATGGAAATATCATTCCTGCTTAAAGTGAAAAATAGACAAGTTTGTGTTTCCGGAGATTCCAGACGTAGCTTCAGTGAATGAAACTGATGTAAAAATAGTGTTGGGTCAACCACGATTGTTTGGAAAAACAAAAAGACAAAACGGTTATTTGATCTTTTTAAGTTAAATTTAGTAATCTTATAGTAATGTAGGTTGTCTCAATCTGGACCATCCATCGTCTCAGTGTGCCCCACTGTGGGGCAGGGTGAGACGATATACATTCATTTGAATATTGTCATGGTGTGTCTTCATGATTATTAAAATCAATGTTTTTAAGTTTCGAATTTTTTAATAACGGAATAATGAAAACAAGTCACCTATTTGCATTCACAACACACCAAAACGGAAAGAAGTAGGGATTTCAAAAATATTGTGTCTCAATGTGCACGACCCTCCCCTATTTTGTTGTAGATACCAGAAAACGACGAAGCAATGGTCCAATTTTTAAAATTGTTAGACTAGCTCTGTTAGCTTTTTCTACTCATAATTCGTAGTAAAACTTATTCATCATTTTCTTGATAATATATAAACGGGTAAAACAGTGAAAGAACATTTCGTGATAAAGGGTGAAGTCATTCGCTCGAAACTAATATGAAACGGAGCAATCAGTCTCAGTTTCTAAGTACGCTAATGTCCGGTATGTGTTTTCTACATGTTTTAATACAGACGCAGATAAGAAAAATAAGTTTAAACAGAGTTAAATATGAAGTTAATGTTTAACTATAAATTTGCCACATATTTATTACTTATTTTAACGGGTAACAGTCCAAAATTTCTTAAAAGTTTAATGACCAAAGACTACTTGAGCCAACAAGTCAGGTATTGCAGTACGAACGCCTGGGAACAAAGCGAATGGTCTATACGGAGAGGCGTTGTCCATTTCATTGTGCAGTTACCACAGTGCAGATAGCATCAGGTAGTGTGTGATACGTTCGTAAAAAAATAAAAGTATTAAACAAAGAGAAAGAACAAAGAAACCACATTTGGGTACAAATTATAGAAGTATATTTATTATTTTCACTTATAGCTCCGACGCAATAGTATGAATACAAAAAGCTGAAACGGTAATCAAATTTGTTCTAAGCCGATCTGTGTGTATTGATGATGAAATTCTATTAACTTTAAATAGTCAAAAGAGAAAGAGAGAAGGAGAGAGTACTAATTCCTATATGACAAGTTACCGTGCGTTCCCTGAGCGACCGGACCGCTAGGCAGCGACCTAGGGCTGGGTGACGAGTAGTACGCCTGCCACCAACTACTACTGCCGTGTCAGCCAAGTTGGATCTGTGGTGAGGGAAACAGTTGTATGTGCGTGTTTGGAGTGACATTGTGTTGTCTGGTGGTGATAATTTTTCTGTTACTAATGGTGTACAGTAAGCGCACATAGAATCATCGGTCCCATATTTTTCGACCCAACAGCTGATTCACACGTTTATGTATATTTTTTTCCGAAGCTGTAACAAGAGATGCACGATAGTGTGGATGTTTTCAGCAGGACATAGCTACAGCGCACATTGCTGCGAATTCTATGCATGAACTGCGAAGTGTGTATGACGACTGAATAATTAGTCGAGGATTGTGGCCATCTCATTCTCCTGATCTATCTGCACGAGGATTTCATTTATAGGGAACGTTAAAGAATAAAGTGTACGCATCCAACCCAAACACGTTACAAGAAATGAAGGACAATATGAGAGAAATACAGGCAATCAGGCAAGATGAACTTCTTCGAGTAAACCAGAACAGTTTTCTGAGAAATAAGGAATGCACTCACGTTGAAGGCCATAATTTTCAATATTTGTTGTGATTTAAGATAAGCCTAATGTAAATTAGTACAGTAGTTAGGGTACCGTACACGTTACCTGCCGGTCCTTTAGGAGTAATTTTGGCAGAGAGCGCGCCAGTCCGCAAACATTACGGTACCGCCGCGGGGCGGTCCGGTCCTTAGGGAACGCACGGTACTTAAAGATGCAAAATGAATAAGAAATATCTAGAATGTGGCCATTATAGTGTGTATAGTACTATATTCAATTTGCATTCTCTATATAAATTCAATTTACATTCATTCGTATATAACTTCTATAAACTCTTATGGCGTTCTTCCCGTTAGTGAAAAACAGATTACGTCAAAACATTCCAATATCCCCAGAACTCACTACAATGTTAACTGGCCATGGAAAAAATAAATGCATACCTTTACCGATTTAGAACAATAAATAACCCATTCTGTCCTTGCGGAGAAGAAGAGCAGACCGTTAACCATATAATATTTAATTGCAGAAGACTTGATAAACAAGACTAGAATTAGCAGAAAGTGTAACAAGCAATGGAGGGAAATGGCCTACCACCAACGAGAAGATTGCGAATAATCACATGAAGTCGTTCGTAAAATTTGCAACTTCTATAAAAAAATCACGGACATGGACTGAAGGTTTTGGAGTGTAATAACGACAAATTGTGAACTCTATACAATAAACTTACTCCGCTTTCATTATAATCTTACAATTAACTAAACATAAAGCACTACTTATACAAATATGACAAGTATTTAGAGTGAAATAATTACAAATTGTGAACTCCCAAAAATCAGCTAGAAGAATAGACTCAATTTAATGTAAATAGTGTCTAGAACAGAGAATAATCCAATGTAAAATTGTTGTAATGTTTACAATTACTAATTGAAAATAGGACATGTAACTATAAAGCATGTAGTATTACTCTGTAATGGAGCATGCTGTTGATATCAATAAAGCAAAACAAAATCATCATCATTATCATCATTATCATGTTGATGTTTAAAACAAAATATTGGATATGCGCAAGTGTTTTTACTTCCTTCAGAGCGGAAGTAAAGACTTTTCTAAATTGATGATATGCAAAAACCTCTAACCTGATAAACGAGGCTCTCAGCAAAATTATATTGTGTATACACACATAGTAGAATGGGATATTGAGAACACCAATCAGCAAATAACCTCCATATGTAACAATATAAGAAAAAAGAATTATTATATTAGTACCATTCTGGTATCCTAACTCATACCTAGTTATTATTCAATTTGTTCGCAGCATGAAATAGTTTCTTTAAAGTATATCGGTTTTTGTACTGAGGTAAAGAAGACCAAAATAATAAATTATTATCAACAGTTTAAAAATTATTTGTGTAAGCGGTACAGATGAAATTTATGTGAAATTATGTGTGCATTAATTTGTTAGAATTGAATTTATAACTAACTAATTGAACTCTCGCGGATATAATTTGGACATTTCAGGTAATATATAAGGACGGTTAGCATGACACCGTAGTGGGGAGGTCCGGTGCTACAGGGTCACTCTTAGGAGTCTATATATGTGTGTATAAGATGAAGTTATGTTTACACTGGCGCGAAATGCGACTCTTGGCCACAGAGTATAAAGTGGCACTAACCCATGTAGCGACTATGACTTCCCTTTTAAATAATTTTATAAATTTTTTTAGTATTCATCTATTACTATTCAAATCTTTGTGGTTTGCAGTCGTTTTTCTAAACTTAATGGACAAAAGCCGGCAACTTGTACCACATTCTCTGTCAGACACACTGTACCAATCGCTGGTTACTGTTTCGGATTGCTGAGCTCATCTCATCTTGGCCGAGTCGCAGTAGTCTCCTGTTGAAGTTACACGAGGCATTCAGTCCTTACATCACCTCCTCGGCCGACGAACACCCACAGACACACAACGCTCTCATCTCATCTTGGCCGAGTCGCAGTAGTCTCCTGTCGAAGTTACACGAGGCATTCAGTCCTTACATCACCTCCTCGGCCGACGAACACCCACAGACACACAACGCTCTCATCTCATCTTGGCCGAGTCGCAGTAGTCTCCTGTCGAAGTTACACGAGGCATTCAGTCCTTATATCACCTCCTCGGCCGACGAACACCCACAGACACACAACGCTCTCATCTCATCTTGGCCGAGTCGCAGTAGTCTCCTGTCGAAGTTACACGAGGCATTCAGTCCTTACATCACCTCCTCGGCCGACGAACACCCACAGACACACAACGCTCTCATCTCATCTTGGCCGAGTCGCAGTAGTCTCCTGTCGAAGTTACACGAGGCATTCAGTCCTTATATCACCTCCTCGGCCGACGAACACCCACAGACACACAACGCTCTCATCTCATCTTGGCCGAGTCGCAGTAGTCTCCTGTCGAAGTTACACGAGGCATTCAGTCCTTACATCACCTCCTCGGCCGACGAACACCCACAGACACACAACGCTCTCATCTCATCTTGGCCGAGTCGCAGTAGTCTCCTGTCGAAGTTACACGAGGCATTCAGTCCTAACATCACCTCCTCGGCCGACGAGCACCCACAGACGTCAGTTTTTGTATCTACTTTATCTTGATCAAGATATAGGTTTGTAGATGTCATTTTTTTCTCTTTCGTTATAGGTACAAAATGTATAGAGATAGCAATAGTCCTGTGCTTAAACGCAGCTCTCTACAGTCTTGGTAATCCATGCTCTTTCCATGATACCGCGAGAAACAATTGAAGAACAGCAGCACTTGAAAAAGTGCACGAGAAGTTGAACAGCTAAAACAAATATTATCGGGTATCTTGGAAATGTTTAATCTCACAGAAAAACCATTTAAAAAATTTATTTTTAAAGACGATTCTATTTTTTGTGGTATGATTTTGCTTGTCTCTTGTGGTTTGTAGTTAGCACAATACAAAATTAATTCCGAATAAAGGGGATTTCACATGATAATCACAGAAAGTTCAAAATATAAAATTTGTGTAACATATGCTTTTTAAATACATATGAACCATTTTGTAAATATATGTTTCGTTTACATGACTTCCGCTACTCTTGTCCAAACTATTCTTACAAACCCTGGTTCTCCATTTTACATTACGTTATTCCAGATAAGAGTTTGTAGAAACTATCTTGGCAAAGCCTCGCCAACAAGGAAAATCAATAATATAAACATTGTAGGTACATTGCCACTTAAGAAATAGAGTAGCTGTTAACATATAGTCAAATCCTTTGAGAGCCCGTCGCTATGTGATGGCCTTGAAATTCTATAGAAAGGTAAATTAAAACGGAGACAGTTTTACACATATTGTGTGTTTCTTCACGTATTGACATACTCTCAAAGGATTTCACTTATTCTTATAGGCAAATATATACAGAATGTTAATGAACTACACCAAAATAATTGATATAGTGGACTTATATAGGTAAGCAGGCTGATATAGTTAATGCATGGTCTACGGCTAAACATAACGCAGTTAATTGTGTTAAACCTAATTGGGTTCAGATGCCGATAAGTTTGTATTTAAACAATTTGGGTGAAATTATTGGATTACAATGTTTTTAAAACTGATTCCTGAGTATATATATCGATTCTTAGTTGTTTGTTATTGGCGTTTTCAAGATTTAATTTCTCAAATATCTCTCAAATCTGCAACTAATCACCTGCAAGTACGACACTGAATAGCGTTTAACTGCCTTCTTGAATAGTTTAGCCTATTCCAGTGGTGTTTCTGCGGATGTTCTGGTGGCCCAATCCGTACCGTCGAGGTCATTGGTTCTGTTCTTTTCGTGTACTTATTTTTTCATCTTCTTAACGTGTAAATTCTAATAGGAAGAAATGGCGTGATTCGTAACTAAATACTTTAATAATATCAGCATGTGAAGTTATTCAACACAAAAAGGAATTTTGGTCAGAGTGCGACAGTCGTTCCTTTGCCGCTGTCAGCTTTGCATTCAAAACGCAGGTCGCAATTTCGAGCAATTCCTGTAAACCTGACATACAGAGTTGCACCTATTTTTTATGTAAGATCGTTCACCCTTTAAATCACCTCACATTTAGACGTGCATCATGTGAAAGTATTAAGTCGGATTCAATCTTTGTTAGAAAGATTTGTAATTAATTGCACTGACAAGTGGAATTTTTTCATTTATATAAAAATTAAAAGGTTAGAAACATTAAAAAATAAGTAAACAGAAAGTGACAAAGAAGTGAAAGAGCCTCGAACTCGTTTACCTTTCATTTGACAGCTGATGTCATAACCATTGCGCTAGAGGGATTGCTCCGATACACCTGTATTTTCGTGTGTTGTGCACTCAAATGGTGTTATTAGCAGTGGCGTACTGGTGCTTCAGAAAATCATAGCCGTAATTTCCACATTTGAACCAACAAGCTATAAGTCTCCTATCTCAAATTACTTTTTTATGATACCTCCACTAGCTCTGAAAATATTTCGTGTAGATCATTAGACTTCCTGTATCCTAATATATTAGTAATAGTTCTAACCCTTACGCTTTACCAGTTAAGCAAAAGTTATTCAATTTAAGAAGTACTTCAGATATCATTTACTGAGGACATTTCATAGATACATTTCTTTATAGATACACATTTCATTTGTCTTAAAATATTCTAAGCAAACGTAATTTTAACCAAAATCGTTTCAATAATACAGTTCTTAGTACACAATACATTATATGACTTACCTTGTATTTGGGCGTGCGAGGAATAATAAATGTTCATTTCTGTTAAAAAATCTGCGTTCTGCATTTGTAACTGCATGTAGCCTAGGAGAAAAGGAACATTTCAATTAGGTATAGCTTTATGCAAAATATTTCAGTACCATTTTATTGCAAGATAACTAATTTCAGAAAACTCTTAATCGTATACTCCACGTACGGTAAACGGATGAAGTGTTGTATTGAAACCAAAAGCATGATGCCGGGATTCACGGAAAATACAGATTTAGAAGTCTATTTCCAAAAAGAGCTCATTGTATGCCTGGCTTACGTGTGTAATGTACCGGGGTCACTATAATTATAGGGCACCTCATACGATGAAGAGGTATCGCTTACCAATAATGATTGGAGACATCTTGCGCCAAGAATTGTCCTATTCCCCAAAATTAAGCTAAATTGGGTCTGGACATAGCTGGGTGTGTGAGCGTAAAGCAGTGCTCCACCACATGTTTGATCTGGAAATCTGAAAGCCTAATCCTAATTCAGTTCCACCTCAAGTCACGTTATTCAGTTCCACCTCAAGTCACGTTGCCTAACTTTGTTAGCCTCATAAGAGGCCGAAAAGATAAGCAGCATCAAAGATTGCATGAACTCCTTTTCTGCTTAATCGGACGGAGTCAGGGCGACCTGCTTTCGAAAGTTGAAATGCATGAGTTAAGGAGTTACGATGAAGCTCCCACTTGTCGCTAACGAGCCTATAGTGCCGCACTGTAAAGTAGCTAACCATGCTGAAGCAAGAAACACAACAGCTACTCCCGCCACCAGGGCTACCTCTCGATATATAGCAGAGCCTTCCTCCACTACCGTGTTTCGGCCAATCTCACCGGAACTTGCACCGTGCTTAACCTGGCCAATCAACACGCCTTGGCCGCAACATAAGACGGCACTCACCATCTCAAAGGGCAGTCGTCCAATCCAAAAGACCACTAGATATTCACAAAGATCTATGTCTGCCTATCTTCACCGACTCACAATTTAGCGCTACAGCCCTAACATATCCGATTGCGATTACTCCACTGGCACCAATAGCTATCCAAACGCTCCATCCCATCAAGCTGAGCCTCCTAAATCAGCCCGGATAACAACTATACACAACACTTCCAGAACTCCGCTGCCCAGATCACCCAGATGACACACAGTTTAAGTATTATCTGATGGTTCACCAATTATGTATTTAAATAAAATAAATGCAGAATGAAGAGAGCACCAGAGCTAATTGCGAACTTTGCAATCTTTGTTTTATTAATTATATATATATACTTCAAACATAAGATATTTAAAAGAACCTCATGGGCAGGTATAAAAATGAAAGAGCAATTTGCAGTGAAACATTGTCATAAATATCAAGCATCTTTGGAAGATTCCAATCTTGTATACTAAATTTGGTATGTAGCCAACTAAAACTTAAGCAGCTTTTGAGTAATACCGTTCAAAAGGTAGGGTCTTTTTCTGAAGAAAAAAACCCTGAGACTTTAGTGAACCATTAAACGGTGAAATCTTGTTATAAACCTCTTGGCTTGAAAGGTACGTACGCGCTATAAACGAAAAATATTCAAACAACTTCCTATTTGAAAACTCAGATTATTAACAGGGTTATAACAGTAACTATTTTTTTCTAAATCTTGCGATTTACCACTTAAGAAAAAGTCACTTAAAATTAAAAAGACCTGAAAGGTTATTTCCAAAAAATTAAATACAGTGTACACATAATTTTGTTATGAAAATGTCTTAAAGGTATAGTATTTTGAAAAAAAAAATGACTGTTGTGGAGAAAATAATTTTCGAAAAGTTTTCTATGCAAACACGTATTGGTGTGAAGAATTTTCTTGAAAATGTTTGGGTCACATCCATCGAAAGTGTCTAAATTGAATATCAACAGACTTTTGGATGTTGCTTTTCACTCTCAAAAATACTTAAAACCTTTTATAAAAGTGGAGTCCTGGAGTTCCAAAACATGTATTTCTGATGAATTCTCAGCATCAAATTTTTGAATGGCATACAATACTTGCTCAGCTATAAGTAAGTAATGCAGAAAATAAAAACTCACCTGATGTCCTTTTCATATATAGGTAACCGCTTTTGTTGACGTTGATATCTGGAACCTGCTGCTGTGTATCTTAAACCTCCGGAATTGAAGCTGGAAGAAGCACATGGTTTTACATCATTTTTCCTAGTGGGGTTAGTGTACAGTTTTCTTTCACTTTGCTTCTTGAATACTTGTTTGTTGTTGCTTCTAAACACCTGTGATTTTCTTGCTTGCACTTCACTGTCGCTGTATTTACTTCTAATGTCAGAAACCTTTCTTTGTTGCATGGTTCTCGTTTCCACAAGGCCCTTCGAAGTCATCCTCCCAAATGCACTGGAAACGTTGCCTTTCACACCTGTTTTCTTTTCTATGCCTTGGTTTGTTTTGCATTTCATCTCCACCATTGGGTTTTTCACTGGTGAGTCGAAAGCTATTAGAGCTTTTTGGCTTTCAGCTAACAACTCTTCTTCAAGTTTGTCGCCACTGCCGGTCGCGCATTCTTCTTCCTTGCCCTTTAAATTAAATTCTGTGCTTGGACAAACATACGTAATCTGCGAATTGTATTCTAGGGGTAAGAGTTTCGTTTGATCGTCATTATCCATTATAGTGTCTCTTAAACGTTGGAGGCAGCTTGACGTAAAATTGGTGTTTTCTTCTTCTATATCGGATTTCATGGATGTTATAGATTCTTGAGGAAGAGGCGATTTTGCTACAGTTTTAGAAGAGGGATGACGTTCACGATAGGGTGCGCTTATAGCTGAAGGAGGATCTGGTTGAATTGTACAATGAGCTAATTCGGCGTCCTCCGTATCGTCCTTTCCTGGTCTCCCAAATCCAATTGGCATTTTATCCTTTTTCTGTCTGAGTTTGAACTTTCCCTGATCACGATTTACTTCTTGTTTTTTGACACTGACGGTGCTACTGTTCTTTCGCTTACAGATGGCAGAAACGTGTGACTGGGAGTTTTTTAAGCTCTTTTTCACGGTTCCTTTATGTTTTCTGGTTACAGTTGTTGATATGAAGGTATTCGCAGACTGACGACTGTTGTCTGTATTTATGTTTTTTGCACAGTCAAGCATTTTTGAAATAAAATTACTTATAACCTGGGACATGTCCGGCTTTTCTAAAAACTCTGATTCAGTTATTGGTGTTGCAGATGCACCAGAGAAACAATTTATGTTGGACAAAAACGTAATTCGTAACATTTCTTCAGTTTCTTCTAACATTTTATTGATCATGTTGCTGTTTTTAGAAGGATTATTTTGATTTTTTGCATTTGCTTGTAATACTTTTGCTGCACCTTTTAATGTACTTGCAGATGCTCTAGCCTTATAATGAGACTTCCTGTCTTTAAAATGCTCAGTTTTATACGAGCAACTGCGGGTACTTTTCAAGTGTTTTTTCTTCTTCTTTCTGTTTTTCGAATTTAGATGCGCAGCATGTTTCTTTTTTGCAGACATTACTGCACTTTTTAACATTTGCAGAAGAAGTTTCTTTGGATTTTCTAGAGTCATAGATTTATTATCTGCTCCTGGGCCAGTAGCATTTGTAAGTTGCCCGAAGTTATACACCTTTGGGGCAAGAGTTTGATAACAGGGACGGACTTGAGTATTATAATAGTTGCCCGGAGCACGTGAAGTTATAATATTTGTTATCATTCCATAATCTGGCTTCTCAGTAATAAATGATCTTTTACTAATGCAAATATCCCTAAGTGTTCCAGTGTTTGCGAGGCATCTTAGATCTTTTGAGTTGCTTGCCGTCGCATACGTACGGGTGCCTGTTGTTGATATTGCTATGCATCTTTGTAAATACCGAGCAGGATCTAGTGTGCAAACTTTTAGTTCCTTAACAAAGTCTTTGGCATTATCAAAGTTTTCAGGTTTCGTAAAAGAAGGCGGTATAGCTGTACTATTAGATTTATCCATGACGAAAGTTCAGAAATGGTTTAATCAACATCGAATTTTGTTCCAACTGCCTCAAAAAGTGAATTCACTTACTCCATTTCTGTGAAAATAAAATAGATAATACTAATTAATGACATTAACACATTTTTAGACTATCTTACATACTAGGAAGAATCGCATTCAACTGCAATACTCCGTTCATTAGAGAACGTAGGATTTTACGGCCGGGGTCAATATAAGTGGAGGTTATTGTCGAATACATATGCCGTGGTCTTCTGGAGATTATTTTCCAGACATTTCGTTCACAATTGCAGTGGACATCTTCACTGGAGCAGACCAAATCTCCACGGAGAAGATTGCATTGCATCTGAAGTGGAGCCAATGAATGGAGTGATGGAATTCTGGGGATATCTCGAGATGATTTAATCGCAGCCCTTGTAAGGAATTAACCACTTAAAGACGGCATTTGGGGTTTGAAGGTAGAAAGAAGTATTCGAATTTGGGGAAAGAAGTTAGGTAGTAGTATTGCTTCTCAGTGGCTGCCGTCGTGGTGTAACTGCCCTTGTGTACCACTAGTAAGCTCAGTTATTCAAAACTGTATGGATTTTGATGTATCTTTTGGTTCCTAAGCCCCTCTTAGTAGTAGAGTATTAAGCTTAGGTTTCACCGCTGCTAGAGGTGCTCCGTGTTTACCGGATGTTCTCCTAATCAGGGGAACGAAATCGGTAACGCCTGTAACCATTCTCTGGAGTTGCAATCTTCAAGATCGCTCCTAAGGGATGGTAAAGTGTGGTAAGATTCTGCGGCGCTGTGTCTAATTTCACCCTCCAATACAGAAGAGGGTAGGATTCGTTCAGTGTACTCAAGGGGAAGTAGTGGAATACAGAATAAATGGCCCAGAGGCTGCTACTCTATATCCCTTGGCCTGAGGACTCATACTCTACATCCGTTGTAGTAGCAGCAGTTGCAGCAGTTGCAGTAGCCCACGGCTGGTAGGAGGGGCCTGTCCTCTGAACTTCCACCGCGCAGCTAAAGATGTCAACCGCAGTTGTGGACGAAACGTCTGGGACATGTATCTCCAGCAGAACAGCATTACAGCCCAAAAGTAACTTTCAGTAATGCTACTTACACTACTTTGCACTACTTCTATAGACTTTTGTAACATTAGATATTCAACATTAGCAACAATTTTAAGCACCGGCTATCCTTACAAATAAATCTGCATATAATTAATAATTTATAACAAATAATTTATAAATATTACTTTTTATATTTAATATAATGCCACATATCATCTATAGAGGGTGTTAATGAACTACTCCAAATTAATTTCAGCGATTGTAGACTGAGTAATATAAGTATGTTGAGATAGGCAATGCATAGTCTGCGGCTAAACATAATGCAGTTAATTGTGTTAAGCCTAACTGGCATCAGATACTGATAAGTGGTCATCTAAACAAGGTAGATGAAATTAGTGGATTAGAACATCTTTAAAATTGCTTCCCGAGTATAGAAATATCGATATTTAGTAACTCGTTATTGGCGTTCTCAAGATTTAACGCCTCAAGAGATCACTCAAATCTCGAACTAATCATCTGCCAGTGTGACACTGAACAATGATTAACTGCCTTCTTGCGTCATCAAGCTTATTCTACTACGATTTCTGTAACTGCTCTCATGGCCCAATCCGTAGCTCCGAAAACTGGAGTTCCAAAGGTCATTGGATCGGTTCTCGTCTTGTAGCTATTTTTATCTTCGTATTTTAATACGTAACTCCTAATAGGAAGAAATGGGATAATTCGTAACTAACTGCCTCAATAGTAGCAGTACATGAAGTTAATCCACATAAGAAGAAATTTTGGACACAGGAGTCAGTCGTTCCATTGTCGCTGTCAACTTTGCATTTAAAACTCAGGTTACAATTCCGAGCAGTACCTATAAATCTGTCGAAAATATTTGTTGTAACAAAAATAATGTAATTTTACACCGGGGCTACTATATGACATTAGCTTCTAATTATGTGACCAAGGGAAATTTGAGAATCCAAGGGAATAGCCAGATGTTTTAGAGGTTCCTGCTATTTATTAATTTGAAATAATATATTATTTTTTCCAAAACATAGCATCTCTGCCCATTCTGCTGTCAAATGCAGCGTTACTTTGAGGTTTTGGCTTACAAGGTATGTATCTGCAGGAAATACAGGAACCAAAAGAGTGGCTTCAATGCCTCTCGCTCAGTTTATGAGGGTCCCCTTTTGTTTGCAAATGACTACAACATAGCGGCAAAGGAGAGCGGTTTCCTTTGAAATTTTCCATGTTTTGCCAAAAGGTATGTGCACTTTATTCATAACATCGTAGAAATATCTCAATAGTATCATAAAATGAATGACTGCACTGGAAAACCCGAACCAATAACAACGTATACTTCTGAGTAGGACTGGTTTATCTCATACGATGTACAACTTAATCAAAATTGTAGAAATTAATTCAAATGAAGAGGAGTACACTCTAGTCAGATAATTGAAGGTGAGTATACATTAGTATCAGTACTGTATTGAGATACAGTAGTATCTTAAATACGTAATATTTAAATCATAGAGATATCTATTAAAAAAAAAATATAACAACATTTTTGTCCTAAGGGTAGTTCAGGGTGGGGCATTTTAATTTTTGAGTTATACTACTCAGATATGGAAAGATATAGAAATAGACTACTTCTAACAGTGTGTTTGTTCCACTAAGTGGCATTCCTTACTCAAGCCACTCTTACAAAAGTTTGTTCTTCTATTTCATGCTAATCGAGATTAGATATTTTAGGTAATAGTAGAATACAGTAGCCTTAAGTGATAGTCAGAAATATTAAAGCCTATTCGCTATGTAATGGTTTCGAAATCCTTTCCCAGTGCTTAACTACAATTTATTTATATGCCGAAGATTTATTATTAAATCTGTAGTATATTATTACAAAACACGTGTTGGTAAATTAAAAATAAGCTAAAATAAACGAAAGAACGTTTTGAGAAGCAACACTATGACATTTCCTTTTCTCAAAATACTAAAATTCTTTTCAGTTGTAGAACTAGAAGTCGCTCCAAATGCTAATAGTTTCATCGATATAGTGGAAGTTCTTACCTGGAGGCGAAAGTTTAATTATTTTGTAGACTAAGCATGCACTTGTTTCAAGTTATGAATACTGATCCATTCTGAAACAAACAAATAAACTCCCATTAACGTTATTTTATATACGTATAATATGATGGCCAGTTTCACATTCACTAGCATTTGATAGTTCAAAATTCAATTATGGCCAATAACGCACCGTCACTCTATTGTCTATGTTCTGTACTTAGTAAAAGTATTAATAATCTCCAAAGTGAATTTTATATTTAATTAGTTTGTCACTGAAAAATAAATAAGTTAGATACAATTATTTTAGTTAATTGATGGAAATTAATCATTTCTCCACACTAGTCGTATATAGGCCAATATTTTTAATAGATAGAGTCAACATGGTTCAAATCCCGGCCATGGCATTGAATGTTTCATGTTCACTATTAAAAACCTTGGCCTATATACGGCTAGTGTGGAGAAGTGATTAATTTCCATCAACTAACTAAAATAATAAGAGTTAAATGATGAAGCCTGGGACTTAAGTATTTACGATAGTAAGTCGCCACAAAAAGGGTGTATCTCGGATGCGAGAGACCCTAGTGGTTTACCGGGGAAATATACGAGTCAAATGGAGGATTTAATGTCGGTACGGCACGTTGGCCATGGTAGCTCAAAGGTTAAGAGCGACTGGACGTAAACCAGGAGATCCATAGTTCAAATCCCGGCCATGGCATTGAATTTTTCATGTTGACTCTATCTATTAATTTAGATACAAGTTGGAATTCAATATTCAATTCTAGCCCTTCATATGCTTAGAAATTGTTGACGAGGGAATATGTACTTAATAAACAAATTTCATTCGTTTGGAACAACTGCAAATTGTAATTCAAACTAAAGAAGGTGAATGTAAAGTACGGTAAGATAAATCTACGAAATTTCACTTTTTCCATCACATACGCATTAAAAAGAAAAAATATATCTACCCAATAGTTTTACATCAATAATTAACTATAAATACAGGTTTTGAGAGCCAGAATCTCAAACAGTGCATTTTTATAAGACGGTCTATGTATTAGTGTGTGAACGGCATACTTCAAAAATGAAAAGTCGGTTAAAAACATCTTCCAAGCATTCCACAAGAAGATTTTCAACAAAACTACGCTTTACATAGAAAACATTACAAATTTTAATTTTCTGAAAATGGCACCAACAAACTTGTTTAAATTACCATATAATTAAGCAAAGTTTCATGATGAAATATACATGTGGGTTTAATTATCTGATAATGATACCTAATATCCTCTTATTGTGGATGCACTTTGCGTAACTAAAAAGCCATACGATGTTATAACTTACACATAAAAGTTATGATAATAGATATCTTAAAACACTTCATTTGTGCCACAATTTTATGCAGATAACTGTTTCGAGATATGCTTTATTATTCGTTTGAATTTCCAAATATTTTTTCTGAAATGGGAAGTCATTGCTCACTTCATTATTTATCCTGACAATGAAAAATATCTCAGCTTTCACGCAGTGATCAGTTCTTAAAGCTTTTGTTATCCTTAAACCACTTATTTCTTTATTCTAAGGTTCCTACTAGCAAATATGGAATAAAATAACTTCTACGAAGGTTTATGTGGATTAACATGAGATACGAAAAGCAATAATCTATATAAGGTTGGTGCAGAAGGCCATAGCAGATGTTTATATCCACTTTCATGAGAAGAAGAACCTGAGCAAAGTCTTTGTGATGCAATCTACTGAAAGTAGTTTAAACCAAACGACTAATGAGAAGCGATACCTTAAAAACAATTTCATGGTTCCATCTCCCTACTTATTTGAGATGAAATGAATGTTCAGACATGCAGCTGACCCAAAAATTCTAGTCAAATAGAATTAATATTTAATATTAGAGCTCAAACTCATTGAAATATTGAATTGGATTTTTTTTTGAAGATGATCTCTTGAGGTGGACACACTACATTGTAACATAATTCAGTAACAGAAATATATACTTTTTATTTTTATTTTTTCTCCAACATTAAGTCATATAGGACGATGATTGAAATCGGTGAAATGATGCTCGTGTGAGCCCAGAGACTTTAGCGCTTGGACTTAGCCAACATTCATTTTCAGGATAAAGGAAAACCCCGGAAAACCTTACTCAGATAAAGTATCCTGGAAGGCATTCGCACTCAGGACCACCTGGATGTATTGCAGACAGTCTACCACCTATTGCTACCGAGGCGGAAAGCATAAATATTATTATGCGCTAAGTAACGATACTGCTGGGAATAAAAATTAGTCTGGTTGCAGCTCTGCGATCATTAGATCAGTAAAAGTCTCAGTAGAGTTAGAAAAAAAGAAAAAAAAAAAAGAAAAAATAAAAATAAATAGAAGAAGGCAGCAAAGGCAAACAATCAACAATATGCAGAGCAAAGGGAAAGCCTGAGGACCTATAATAGCAAGTTGACCGGCGACCGAAATTCCGGGTCAATATTTTACGTTATAATTGAAAATATTTTCCGCTCTATCAGTCATTTCCGGAAGTCTATAATTCTTACTTTCTTTACATGTATACTAAGCAGCGGAAGTATTGGACGTATTCCACCCAAAATGTCTATATCGAAATTTGACAGAAAATACACTTTTGAGATCCCATGTAAAAAGACAAAAGAGGTTCACGTATGTATCTCTGTGTGACCCTGGGAACAGCACAGTTCAAAAGGAAAAGCCGTTCAGTAACCAAAGTTACTAAGTTTAGCATCGTCCAAGGATGCGACACATTATTTTCAAATTTCAAATGTTTGTTAAATAGGTAGGTACATTGATTTATGATACAAGTAAGATATGACAGGTTTTTGATGTATAGAGTTAACATGAAAATATCAATTCCATGGCCGGGATTTGAACCACGGATCTCCTGGTTTCCATCCAGTCACTAACCCATTGAGCTACCATGGTCAGCGTGCCGTCCTGACATTAAATTCTCCATTTGATTCGTATATTTTCCCGGACACAAGTACTTACGATAGTAAGTCGCCACAAACGGTGTATCTCGGTTACGAGAGCTCCTAGTGGTCTACCGGGAAAATATATGAGTCACATGGAGAATTTAATGTCAGGACGGCACGTTGACCATGGTAGCTCAATGAGTTAGAGCGACTGGACGGAAACCAGGAGATTCGTGGTTCAAATCCCGGTCAAGGCATTTAATTTTTCATGTTGATTCTATCCATCGAAAACCTTAGCCTATATACGCCTAGTGTGAAGAAATGATTAATTTGCATAAATTAACTAAGATATGACAGTTTTATCATTCTTAAAGAATGTGTAACCTTGTTAGGATTGTAAGAAGATATTCATTTCAGTAAGGTCTATCGAAGCACAAGAAAATTTAAATAACCAAAAAAGCCAGGTGCAATATGTTTCAATGTGTTTAGAGGTAGCACATTTGAAATGTTAGAGAAGAAGCAAAGCTGACCCTAATTTAACGTTGGAAGTTTATGTTATATACTGAGTTCAGAGAAACTCAAGCCAACTTAAAAATTCCTTGCCTTGCAACTGTCGTTTTCCTTCTTTCTTGTGTTGGTATGTCGGAATACCCGTGACACATGCACATTATAATATTGCTGCCTTGAAACATAGAATATGCATAGATATTTTAAGCAGGATTTGAAACATGAGTTCACTATTTATCCGATAGTTAATTTACTACGTAGTTTCTGAGGGATAGCATCCTTAACCTCGCCCTCCTCGGTAGCGTAGATGGCAGCGTGTCTGCCACATGTTTGAGAGGTCCCGAGTTCGAATCTCGGTCAGGGTGAGTTACCTGGGTAAGGTTTTTTCCGGAGGTTTCCCTTATCCTTAAAGACGAATGTCGGGTAACTCCAAGTTCTATGGACCCTGGACACATTTGAGCATCATTTTACCCAATCCATTCACCGCCCGATATGACTTAACGTTGGAGGACGTAAAATTAAAAAAAAAAAAAAAAATCCTTAACCTCGAGTACATTTCAAAACCAAATCTTGTTCCGAGTATGACGCACGAGAATAGTACTGCATGAATATTGTAGGTGGTGCTTAGTGCCTGTCGATGTTGTTGCCAACATATGCATGACAAATGCACCCATATATTAAGGTTACGCATAATGAGAAAAGAGCATGCTTATGATTAGATAAAACAAGTGGTAAGTAGAATGTAAATGCCGTGAATCAGAAGTCTGGATTTAGACAATCGCAAGCATCGTTAATGGAACGCTGGCTACTCTGATTTTAAAGAGAAGTTTTTCTGTTTAACAATTTTCTGAAATTTCCTGAACAAAATGACATATCATTTAAGTTGTTTGAACACTGACTATCAGTTTTATAAGGGTTTTAAGTGAGCATAAATTCAGTCATACTATTTTGCCACGCCCCCCAATAGGTCCCTTCCATCCAAATTCGTGTATCTCCTGTCTTTGGTATAAGAGTTGTCTGTGGTAGTTTTTGTTTTCATCCTGAGATGTTGTGGCTGCCCTGCAGCTTACTCTTATATTTCCTGGTGTGCCTCTGATTGTTGTCTAAAGTAAACAATACTAATATCTGCACTTTTTGACATCAGTGATTACTTCTGTTAGGTATTTAATTACATCAATATGCCTAGGAGTAAAAGAGTGTACAATAAATGCAAGTTTTGTAGAAACCAATACACATTTACTGAGAAAACTAATAGCCATAACCTTCAAGTTTCACAAGAGCCATGTGCTAATAGCGGGAACAGTGAAATTGTGTCTGCAGTTGTAAGTTCTTCGACAATGAAGCTTTCTAGTACAAACAATGGATGCCTGGAAGTGTCCTTGGTGTAAATACATCTATAAATATTGGTAATATTATTAGTGTACAGTTATTGTCTTCATTTACAAGCAAAAACGCACAATGTAAACATTGCAAGTGTGTGGGCTCCTTATACATAGAAGAAAATGTAAATAATAGGTTAGGCTTGTGCTCACAAATAACTCTGTCATGTACAGTCTGTGAAAGAAGCTATTCCAGCAGGACATCTGATACTACAAGACACAGGTTCTATGATGTAACTGTAAGATTTGTGTATAGTTTTATAGCTTATAAGTGAACTGGGACTGAAAACAGGGATCAACACAGAAAAAGCTCTTCTGCGTATTGACCAGCAATGCCTCTACCATGACCAAACAGCAGCACAAGCCTCAATAGAAGAGGCTAGAAATAAAAGGAAGCGAGTAGAGAAGTAGCTGGAGGACCTATCTGAGGTTGATGATGACTTTGATCCTGCAATGTATTAAGGTATGCTTGCAGCTCCCGACAAAACTTCAGACTGCTTTTTCTCAATGTGTAAAATTTTAGTGCATATGTTCCTTTTTCTCATGAACTGCTAATTATACAGGCCTGAAATTTTCTACACTTCTTTATCACATATATATGCAGTTTTTAAAGTAGGAGCTGTAGAGCACAGTGCTTATTAAGCTTATGTGCAGACTAGAAACCGGTTGTAAAATTGCTTAAATATGTACACATATTTTCCAGTACACTAATTATTTTTGTAGACATCACCAATTGATTATATTTAAGAATCTTATTTAGAGAAGCTAAATATATTCGAAACTCCCCCTGCATTTTTTCTGTTGTGAGTTGCATATGGTTCCCAAAAAAAGGGTACGTAAATTTTGCTTTTGCAAAACATGTTCGTAATTTATTTTTATATATCTGAATTTTTTAAACACATACTTTAACGACCAGAATCTTGAAACATAAACCAAAATACTTATATTCTAATACTGATTATATAGTAAAAATTTTATTCATTTCCTTTAAATAGTTTTTGTGTATTATAAATTTTGTCAAAATATGTAAAACTTGTACTTGCTCAAAGTACACTGTCTTCCTAAACCATACCTACTCCAGATTCCTATATAACTAACCTGTATTTTTTACGTAATACTGATTTGCTCCGATCGAATGTGAAACCTTTTCGATAAAACTTTGGAATTCTTTAATAATAATACAAATAAAACTTATTTTGTTCTTCTTGTAGCACATTGTTGGATGGTCTTTTGCCACAATAACAAAGTCATCCTAGTGATATTCCATATCTGCGCTTGAGTTGGCGTAAAGGAAAATGGCTTGGTTTGTTCACATTACTACATGATTTCCCTATGAATAAAATAAGGAATACAAAGGATATGTAGGGGTATTACCGCTGTCGAAACTGCTAAAATATTAAATATATTGTAATTACTATATGAGGTAGGCCCGCCTCAGTAGCGTGGTGTTAGCGATACTGCCTCACGTTCAAGAGGTCCCGAGTTCGAATCTCGTTAAGGTTGATTTGCTTGGATAAGGTTTTTTCCGGGTCTTTCCCTTATCCTAAAAGACGAATGTTTGATAACTCTAAGCTTTATCGACCCTGGGCTCATTTGAGCATCATTTCACCCATTCCATTCATCGTCCGATATGACTTAACGTTGGAGGACGTACAATTAAAAAAAAATTATATGGGGTGGTAACTCTACTATGTGGCTTTGACTAATGGACACGGAGGTTTGAACCCTGTTTCCTTCAATTCTTTCTCTCTTCACTTTAAAATGCACATATTATCCTATCGAGTTGCTATGCTTCTCTTTTTAAACAAGCATCAAAGTGTTACTTTTGGCATTTAGATTTAGATTAAATTGTGTGGGCATTTGCAAACTTCGGGAAAGTTTTAGAATCCAGTGACAGGAATAGTACCGCGTTATCACTGTAGGTGGATAGTAATGAAGAAGTTTCCAACGTATGCTTAAAACAAACGCGATATGTTAACGATACGCCAAATATGAAAGTAGAAGTGTTCTGAAATTGCATGAGAAGAGTGATAAAAGGAAATGAAAACGGCGTGAATCATAAACCTAAACTAACTTACACGTGGGACGATGATTATCATAGCTAAGCAATGCCACTGGTTTCCCTCGGAAGTTTTGTGTAGCAGTTTATTGGTCCTTGAGATAGCTCGGTTATGGTTATGATTTCAAAATACTAAACCTAATCTAACCTAACCTCCCGTCAATCAGAAACCTATGCTTAAGTAAATAAAAATCACTCCTAGGAACCACTAAGAGAACCTAAGCGAGTTTTGATGTAACCAGAAGGTTTAACAGAGAGGAAGAAAAAGAAGCAGTACTCAAAATAACAAATGTAATGGGTTTAAGTTTCTGCGCTTGGATTGGCAGCGAAAGAAAATGGCAAGTCTTTATTTTATTGTAATTTGATTTTCGTAGGAAAAGAATATTGTTTAGAAACGAAATGTGGGTGTATTACCACTTCCAAGGGGTCTTGGTCTGGGCAAGTTATCTGAATAAGTTTTATCCGGGCTGTTCTTTATCTTGAAAGATCAATGTCAGGTAACTCTAAGCTCTATTTGAGCATCATTTCAACTATTGAATTTATCGTCCGATATGACTTAACGTTGGATGTAAATTAAATAACTGGAATGCTACTGCCGTCGGAAATGATGAAATGTTATACAAAATGTACATGATATAGTTACAATTGAGTTTGTCCGTCGGATTCGAAAGCATGTGCCCCACCGAAAAGCGTGCACAAACATGAAATTAAAATTATCAACATTCACTATTCAGTTTCTGCTCTTGGTTTAACGTTAACCGTAAGTTCATGATAGTAATGTGAATTTCTTTAGGATTTTTAAGTAAAGTCGAGGTTTTGACTGCACAGCTTGTTAAATGATGTGAAATATAAAATAGGTGTATTTGTCTTTAATGACTATCTACCTCAAGAATTGAAAAAGAATTGCTTCACGACTATCTGAACGAAATTGAATTGCATTTAAACCATAATTTAGTTATTACAAGCACAATGTTTTAAAGAAACTTGTGGAAAAATGAAAGAATATGTAACCCAGGATATAAATGAGAGATACACGCAATTTATATAGGTATACATCTTAAATATCATAAAACTTTATATACTAAAATAAAATATGCAATTTTCTTAATACTCACCTGAATTTAAAGTAGCCAAGTAGTTTAATTTAGTAAAATAAACTGGAATTTAGAGCAAAATTCACATTTAATTTTGTAGTCTAAATGGATGTTATTTCAGATGTCAGTTGTTTAGCCAAGGTAACGTTCCATCGTTTGTGTTTTGTTTATGCTAGTTGAAGCTATGAAGAACAGTATGCAGGAAAACAAGATTTTTTTTTTTAAAAATATGGTTTTCAAAATAATTTTCTTTTGTACGAACATAAGTGCTTTTCCGGCAAGGTCCTCTAGTAACTTTCAGTCTAGTGTTCTAAACATCTGTGACATCACTTGTCAAATAGAAGCTAATGTCCTCTTTGCTTTGCAGCAGATGTGTTGTTACTCAAACCAGAAGTTCAATGTAATGAACCATAAATGCATACATATTTTTGGTTCCGCTGAAATCTTCCCCAAAAGAAAATATTATGAAAGATATTTTTATATATTGTGAGTTGCAGTCCAGGTGTCTTGTGTTTACGTAGGGTGGAAAATGGAAAAGCCTGTTACATTGAGATAAATAATTATGTTTTATAAGATGGTTTTATTTTACATTTTTATAGGTTCAATGGGAAGACAGGATTAAAGCAATTATGAAATATATTATTTGCAGCGGCCTCTGCAGCGCTGAAACTTCTTTCTACTTGCATGATTAGGAGAAGGAAAAACACTATGTGTTCACTTCTACAGATAGGCTTGCCAAGTCTGTAAATAGTAAAATAGAACAAGAAAATATAATTAAACTTGGTAGTTAATTACAGCGTTTTCCACCAATACAATAAGAAAATTAAAAAAAATGATGTGGCACTCACGAGCCTTTTTCTACTCTTATCCAAACTCCTACTATAAATGTTTATTCTTCTGTTTATGTCATAGTCTTCTAGACATTAGGACAAATTTTCTTAATACTCTTTGCTTGTACACAAAATAGCAGCAGGGAAATAAGGTAGACTTAGACAACAGTCAACATTTTAAGAGATGCTCACTGTATGATGGCCTTGAAATTTCATTCCATGTCCATGACCAAGGGGCATAAGGTGAAGCCGAAATTGGGGAAATGTCAACACGAGGTTAGTGTGATCCACAGCCAGTATGGAGCGCTAGTATTGTGGAATCGCGAAAGACGATTGACTGATTGAAGTTTGAAAAGTTGTAGCTGTTTGGATCTCAGTGTATGCAAAAAATAAACGCTGTGTATTTTGGTTAAAAAGCAATATAGTTTTCCGTATGTTGGGATTTCAAAAGGATCAAATCATAGATGCAACTACAGGTTGCGCTATTTCTTCCTGAAAGTATATTTGAGTAATATGAGCATTTTCCATACAATAAGGTGGATGTTAGATAAACTTAGTGGGCTACTATTATTGTTAACATTTTGTATGATGAGTAATAATTGTATTTACTTTTAGCTACTCATGCACAGTGGGATAACCATACACTTTACAACCTCTGTAACTTTGTTGATTTTAAGTCCGAAATGAAAACTTAAAATCTGAGAGGTGATATAATGTTAATTCTTGATCTGATTAATATCACTCACGTTTATTACATTTAAATTTTCCCAGCCAAATGTAGATTATTCACCAATATATTTCTATGTAATCAAGCTTTTTAAGTCAATATTTATCATGAAACACGTGAAGTAGATAGAAAATTTGAGTTATGAATTTGTGGAATACTTACTCTCGAGGGCCACTACCTCATGAGCATAAAAGTAGTCTACAGTTAATTAACTTTACTGAACCATTTGGAAGTTATGACAAATTTCCCATGCCTTTTGTTTACAGGGTATACGCCTTTAATTTTGTTCTATTATACTTCAAACCTTAGCCCGGAAAAATGAAAGAAATAGCAAATGAAATATTAAAATACAAATTAGACGTGGTAGCCCTTCAAGAAATAAGATGGGCAGGAGAAGGTAGAATAGATAAAAAGGAATATACAGTATTATAGAGTGGATCAAAAAAATCTGGACTTAATGGTACAGGATTCATTATTACAAAGGAAATTAAAAAGAGCCTAATAGAATTTAAGCCAAATAATGAACGAATTTGTAAAATACGCCTTAAAGGTAAATTTAGAAATATAACTATAATATCCATATATGCACCTACAGAAAAAAGGAAGAGATTGAAAAGGAAGGGTTCTAAGAAAATCTAGAAAATACATGTAACTTAGTAGAAACTTATGACACATTGGTGGGAATGGAAGATTTTAATGCACAAGTGGGAAAAGAAGACCATTTAAATGGAGTGGCAGGGAAACATACATTACATCAAATAAGTAATGAAAGTGTTAGTTTACTTTGACAATTTGCAGTTAGAAATAGCATGATTATTAAGAGCACCTGCTTCCCTCATAAGTATATACATAAAGGAACATGGAAAATGCCAGGTTCAAATATAGTAAATCAAATTGATCATGTGTTAATCAGAGCAAGACACTCATCATCAATTATAGATGTAAGACGTTACAGAGGTCGAAATTGTGATTCGGGTCACTTTTTGGTTAAAGTGAGAATGAGAATAACAATAAAAAATGGATAGAGTTCAAGAAAACACACAGATACGATGGGGTAGGGAAAAACTGGAAGATAAAAAGGAAATAAAAAAGTTTCAAAAGCTAATGAACAGCAAATTAAATGAAAAAGGAACAAAAGAAGGTATAGAAGAACAATGGAAGATAATTAAAGACACAGTAAAAGAAGTAGCAAGGATTAGTATAGGTGAAAAGAAAATGGGAAGAAATATAGAATGGTATGATAAAGAATGTGCGCAAGCAATAGAAATTAAGAATATGGCTAGGAAAAAAATGCTTCAGACAGAAACTAGAAGTAACAATGAAGAATATTGCCAAAGAAGAAGAGATGCGAATAAAACATGTAAGAAGAAGAAACGAGAATATTGGAAAATGCGAATCCAAGAAATAGAAATATTGCACAAGCAGAGTGAGATAAGGAAATTATATACAGAATTAAAACAAATGAAACAAGGAAACTGAATAGAATGAGAAAATGTTTAAGTAAAGAAGATAATATTCTTGGAGAAGATAAGGATGTATTGCAAAGATGGGCCGAATACTACAAAGAGTTGTTAAATAAGGAGCAAACAATAAATAATCTGGAACAAGGAGGGAATGGAACTGAAAGAACAGAAGAAGAAGAAGAAGAAGAAGAAGAAGAAGAAGAAGAAG
This sequence comes from Mantis religiosa, assembly GCA_030765055.1. NCBI lineage: Eukaryota > Metazoa > Arthropoda > Insecta > Mantodea > Mantidae > Mantis > Mantis religiosa. The sequence goes on from CM060947.1 coordinate 79,166,595, forward strand.
AAGAAGAAGAAGAAGAAGAAGAAGAAGAGCCGGATATTTGGGATGTTAGAATAGCAATACAGAACTTGAAGAATAATAAAACACCAGGAGAAGATGACATAATTGCTGAGCTAATTAAATATGGTGGAAATGTAATTATGAAAGCAATACAAAAGTTAATAATAGAAATATGGAGGAAAGAACAAATGCCTGAAAGTTGGAAGACAGGCGTAATATGCCCAATATAGAAAAAGGGTAATAAATATCAATGTCATAATTATAGGGGAATTACATTACTCAATATAGTATATAAAATATTTTCAAGTATTTTAAATGATAAAGCTAAAACGCATATGGAAAGTGTATTAGGTGAGTACCAATGTGGATTTAGAAGTGACAAGAGCACAATAGACCCGATATTTGTAATAAGACAAATAATGGAAAAATTCTACGAGCATAGTATAGACTTACACTTCCTGTTTATTGACTTCAAGCATGCATTTGATGCAATTGATAGAGGAGCCCTCTATAAAACTCTGCAATTTTTTAAAATGCAACCAAAAATAATAAGGCTAATAAAAATGGCAATGGAAAATACAAAAGCCAAAGTGAAAGTAATGAATAAAATGAGTCCAGATTTTGATTATAATGCAGGAGTAAGAATAGGTGATGGACTGTCTGCAACTCTATTCAACCTAGCCCTGCACAGAGCAATAGAAAAACTTGATTCTAAAGGTACGATATTCTTTAAGTCCAGTCAGATATGTGCATATGCAGATGACGTAGTGATCGTGACAAGAGACAAAAAAAATTAGTTGAAGTTTATGAAGAATTAGAAAGAAGGTCTAAAGAAATAGGATTAGAAGTAAACGAGAAAAAAACTAAATACATAAAAATGACAGCAGATAAAAGCAAAAGAATAATTTCAAATCTAGTAGTTAGAGACAAAACATTTGAAGGGGTATCCAAATTTAGATATTTAGGAGCACTTGTAAACAATAATAATAATTTAAACGAGTGCATAAAATAAAGAATCCAAAGTGGAAATGCAGCATATTATGCAAATTTATCACTATTAAAAATAGGTTTATTAGTAGAGGGACAAAATACAAGAATTATACAACCCTGATAAGACCAATAGTAACATACGCTGCTGAAACTTGGACCCTAAACAATGTAGATGAAGAAACACTTCGAAGATTTGAAAGGAAAATATTAAGACGAATATTTGGACCTGTAAAAGATAAAGATCAATGGAGAATAAGATATAATCATGAAATAGAAGAATTAATAAATAAGCAAGGTATTGTGAAATTTATAAAAGCACAAAGGATAAGACGGCTAGGGCATATAGAGAGAATGTCGGAAGATAGAATGCCAAAAAATATTGAAAGGAAGATTGTATAATAGAAGAAAAAAAGGAAGACCGAGAACAAGGTGGTTAGATGATGTAATGGAGGAGCTAAGAATGATCGGAATCAGGGGCTGGAAAAGTAAAGCGGAAGACAGAGATGTGTGGAGGAGGATCGTGCAGGAGGCCAAAGCCCACCAAGGGCTGTAGAGCCAGTAGAGAAGAAGATACTTCAACCCCTCCTATTACTATAGCAAATCTTCTTATTTATGTATCGCTAGTTTAGTTACGCAGTGTTGGTATTTTCAGCACATTCGTGTTTTACGGGTGGCAACGTTCCCTGCACCAAGGTCACGCACACTATTCTCCTAGCAGTAGATGGCCGTCTTAATACAGGATAACAAAGCATTGTTGTGATAAATATATTAATCTTTCTTCATGTTCTATAGTTCTGATAACCGTTACCACTTAAATTTTAAATTACATTAATAAGCTAAGAGGACAATGGCACAACCATATCAGAAGGTGGCTACAGATTACTCGTGTTTAAGGAATATGATGCTTATCATAACCTATTTTTCGAGCAAATATAGAATTACAATATGCAACAAATGTTACACAAGTGTTATTAAATTGCCTTCAACAGTAAGGTTGTTTATAATACAAAACAAAATTTGCACACATTGATTCATATACAGAAAAAGATGTGTTGACAGCTATAATGCAAATTTCATTGCATGACTATAAAAGAAGATAATTGTACTGTTGACAAATATCGATGTCAAAAGTGGCATTTCTTAAGAAATAAATACTTGATAGGAAATATTAATAAAATAAAAATATCATAAGTATTTATTATTGTTATTTATTATGATTATTATGCATTTGATGCCCCTATCATAACGTTACATAATGTGAATTCTTGTTATGAAGTAAAACATCTCAGTGCTGTGTGTAGATTAGAGAGGTAGAATCAGAGTGAAAAATTAAATTTCACGGCCAGGATCTCAACCATTGATTTTTATCATTTCTGTAACCAGCTGAGCTCTGTGAAAGCATGAAGATACAGAAAAGCACCCTAACTGTCTCACATTTTTCCCAATGAACCAATTTTCGAACTCGGGACCTCTTGAACGTAAGGCAGACACACTAGGTACCATCTTAGCTACGAAGGCGGGCAACGGATTAGATGTTCCTCTGTATTTATCTGTCTAGTAATTTGCTAAATCGTGATTACCTATATATTTTAACATACTGCTTTTCTTGAAATGAAATAATGCTAATATTTATCCGATTTTGTCTTTCATGAGTAACACCTTTTAATGTCCCCATGGCATTCTCAACTCACACTAAAAGACTTTTCCGCAAACATGTTCTTTTATAAGTTCATTGTTCAAATTCAAGGATCATAAATCCTCTTGAATATATTAGTAATTTAGGGAAAAAATGAAGTGTTTTATAGGCCCTTTCTTTCTCGAGGAATTGTGGTTTTCAATGGAGTAACATTATAAAAATCGTTAAATAGCACTCGAAAATTACCCTAGTACATAATCATAGCTATAAGATTTTTCCCACTTTATAATATTAGTATAGATGTTCTTAAGGTTTGTGCGCTACCGCCGCCAGTGTCATCTTTTATAAGTACCTTGCTTGCATTTAAAGTGGAGCATACTTTCATGAGAGGCGCTTGCAGGTAGAAGAGGACAGGAAAATTAAGCGCGTGAAGGAAAACGCAGGTGCGGAGGTGCTTCAAACGTTTACATGTATGTGTTAGATGGCAAATGCATCCATTCCGACACTTGCACATGCATAGAGCTCTCAGCATATAGATAGGCATTGTGGTTTGTTCCCCTTCCGGCGGCGGCGTTAGCATTCATTGCAGCAGCTCCGTCCCACAAACAGGATTGCAGACGGCGCATAATATCCTCGGCCAGAAGTGCTATTGAAGAGTCCCTTTCTGAATTTAAAATTAGAACTGTGTGTTCCCTTCCACTTTTCCGCTGCCTTCTTGGGAATTGTGTTTCCATGAGCGTGCTTACTTCTAGAAGCTTCCTAATTGAAGTGTTTTGGTAGAGCAAAGCGCTTCTCCAATATGGCCGAGCTAAACAGAAAGATGCTACTTTTAAAGGTCCCAGCGCAGAAAGAAGGAATGTTTCCTTCATGATCAGGGCCATATTTAAAGGAAATGTCACATGTTTACTTTCCTACCCCATCTCATTTAATTTCATGTCTCAAAGGATCACGGGGAGAAAGTAAATAATATAAAAACTTGAGTTCCCGTCTGTGAGAGTCGGCAGGCTGGGAAACAAGTGTTCCTACACAAAGGTAAATAGATATAAATTTTCAAGATAAGGACAATTATCACCATCATCATTATCACCGTTATCATTATTATTAGGTCCCACATTGGGTAATCGCAGTATCAGGCAGCGATTAGGAGGCGGCGAATTAATCGAAATCTGATAATTAAAAAAAGAAGGTAAATTAATAAAAATACTTCGCTAAACTAATATAAAAATCTTGTTATATTAATATGAAAGTAGAATGAATGGAGTAATGATTAAAATAGCGATTGAATTAAAGAATAAGAAGGGAAGAATGTAATTTAATATAACATATATACTAGCATCCAGGCAAGGAAGAGAAAATATTCTTGTAAAAATCTGTACACGTCGGAGAGACAGGAAGGAAGGACCGTTATCTTCTTTTCTGCTACTAAAAGTTCAGTGCCTGAGAACTATAGTATACTTGGAGCAAGGAATGTTTTGGGACAAAGGGCTTTCAAAATGCTGTTGAGCATGAACGCTAAAGGGATTTACTTCACTGATTAGATAACGATGTATATCGTTACAAACAACTCAGGGTAGGCATTCCCCAACTCAGGGTGGGAGAACGTCAGTGAGTCATATGAGTTTTGCAAACCAATCTGAAAATTCGAAATAAATTAGAAACCAATAATAATGTAACATTTGAGAAGGGTGAACTAGTTTGGTCATGTGATAAAGTTAGAGAGGGGGTCAGAATAAGGTTCGAACTGAATCGTGAAGTAAGAAAAATTTACTTAAAGAGTGATACTACGACAGGAAGGACGTGTTCATGCGCATTAAGAAGAGAAGCGAAGATTTATAAGTCTGAAATGTAGGGAAGTTAAGAATAGCGCAACCAGCCTAAGTGGAAGCAGCATTAGAAGCTCATTAAAGCAAAAGGGTCGCCGTATAAATAAGGAATAGAAATTGCGCGGAAGTAAATTTAAACAAGTAATCTAGGGTTTCAAGTAAAATTGAATTTATGTTAGGAATTTTACTAACAGGTGGTCACCGATCCAAGTCGATAAGCAAACTTAGTAGGAATTAAACCAAATAATTCTGCAATAAACAAAGAGTTATTAATACGACTGAGAATCCAACAACCACCAAAGTCCATTTCCTACAACCATTCACCTGAGGATAAGAAAACTCATAGCCTCAATTAGAACCCAATAAATTTAACACTGGTATGCGGGTTTGCCGCAATAGCTATAACTTTGCTTCTTTCTTCTGATGGTAAAAGGGCGATATTATGTGGAAAATGTACTTGGCTCATAATGCTTCAAATGAAATTAAATCACATTAAAGGGCAATCCTCTCTATTGTTGATTAAATCCAATAGGGCACGTTTTATAGGTTGGAACTCATTTTAAATTTATTTTTAAAAACAAATCCGGTTCGTACCATTTTTCGCTAGTTTGATTGCATTATTTTTATGTAGTATAGGTAGAATCAAGATTCAGAGACTCCAAAACTAACCCTTCTTGAAAATGTATTGGAATGTAGTTTTAATACTCATATTTTGTTAAATATTAAACCAAAGCTTAATAATTCCAAATAAACTGTATACTTCTACTGTAAGATAGACTGGCCCTCTAAAGGAATATGTTGTAAATATACCTGCTACTTTTGAGGTCCACACCACGTGTGAGGTGATTTTTATTTCTGTGATGACGAAAGTAAATTAAAGTATTTCCGTGAATTTGAAACTGAGATACAGTTACATTTAATGTAATTAGTGAGGAAGGTGAAGAATGTAAACCTGTGTCGGTTAAAATAGAAAACATGTTGAACAAAACAAATTATTATTAGTTAATCTGATATATTGTGGGGTGAAAGATATTCCCTCGATTAAAAAGGGCTGGAAAAGCGCAATATTTGTTGCTCTAAGGGAGCCTAGTACTTTCTTTAAATGCTGTAAGAAGCTTCATTATATCTACATTCGTATTAGTTGACTGCAGACAGTCTCTTAAATTAGAGAACTCACAGAATGCTTTTAAGGTATTTAATTCGGTAGTCAAGTGGTATGAACATGAATATCAACAAATAACGTTAACCTGGGAAAATATTGTGTTCCTGATAATGTGTGGGAACTCGGCCGCCTGCAGCTTGGCCTCCTACGGTTTCCTCACTTCACCACTTCTTCCTGGTAATGTTAACGACAATAGCCCGCCTCGGTAGCGTAGATGGTAGCGTGTCCAGCTCACGCTCAAGAGGTCCTGAGTTCGAATCTCGGTTAGGGTGAGTTACGTGGATAAGAGTTTTTCCGGCGGTTTCCCTTATCCTGAAAGATGAATATCGAGTAGCTCTAAGCTCCAAGTACCCCGGACTCATTTGAATATAATTTCACTCATTCCATTCATCGTCCGATATGACAACGTTGGAGGACGTATATTACACTCACACACACACACACACACACACACACACACACACACACACACACACACACACACACACACACACACACAAATGGACAATATATGTTTCTATGTAGCACTGCGCGAAATGTGTCTCCTATTGTCTATCCTTTACCCCAATACTGAAAGTGACTATTTTAGAAATCTGCTTCGAAAGAGTTGCTGTTTTAATTACATATTTACATAGCCTAAAAGATACAGCGGATTGTCTATGCAGAGCTTATGAAATGTTAAAAGAGAAATGCAATTTGCAAAGACATCTACTACAGTAAATTTAATTGATTTTATCTGCTGCTCTCTCCAGGAAAACGGGATCCGTCCATTTTAATTGCATGTTAATCGATATAGTCGCACAAAGTACCGAATCCCATGACCTGGGAGGAGGAATGGGGGAGAACACTTTTGAGAACTACTGATTTTCGAAATGGTCTGGGAATTATCGCCCCGGCTATTAAAAGGTAAAGTGACAGAATAAAAACAAAATGTTCGCTCTGTCTCTCTCTACAAAGGGAGAAAATACTGTACTCAATTAACAGCGTGAAGTGACCTCGGGAAAGAAAGGCATCACTTATTCCACCCGATAATTTCGATGGTGGGCTACAAAACCTCCCCCAACATGCAGTAAGAGAATTACCAACGTTCCGCTTATTAATTGTTGGTTCTAGTAATGGGAATTGAGGTAACAGTAAATGGAGTTTGTAGAATTTCTAGATAATACGTGACCAGATTTCATGAACCCTGAGCAGTAGATTTATTGGTGTATTTAATCTTTAAAAGGATATTGGAATAGGCATTTAACACGTTTTGTTTCAATACGTATTATGGACGAATACTGGGGCTTCTTGATACCCGTATACCTCCCGCTGCACAAAATATAAGTTCTGAAGAAGGGATAAACTAATTTGCTTGTTAGGCGATTCGGCAAAAATGCTTGAAAACTGTATTTTGAAATGCCGAAGTGCGGTATCAAGGAATAAAATAAATTATTTTATTATAATGGAATTAGTGAATCAAAGGTTTGGAATAAACGCCTGAACTGAAAGATGAATATTTAAGCAATCACTTCTCTCTCTCTCTCTCTCTCTCTCTCTCTCTCTCTCTCTCTCTCTCTCTCTCTCTCTCTCTCTCTCCATATGCTAGTAAGTTGCAAATTACCAAGCGGAATGGCTTAGCCGGTTTCATGTGTGGCTAGCATTCGGGAAGCTCGACTCGACTCCGGTGGTCTATCTACCTGACCCGTGGTTTTTACAGGGGATTTTATGGTTCGCCAGGCGGATGCCGGATAGGTTAATTACATGCCTCGACTTTCCCATCCCTCCGTTTCATCTCCATTATGATTTCTTATCATCTCTTATCTGGTGGTCTCCTTCAGGGTAGAAGCGTCGGGGGGTGTCTCGGCGGTGGATGGCAGGATGATATGCTTTGAGTGAACCAGTTCAATCTCCGGTAGGATAGTTGCCGGTCTCTGAACCGGCTTTTAGGACCGTTCCAAACCACAATATGGGGAAATGTCCGCTGTCCTGCCCTACTGAGGGAGGTTTCCATCTAAATAAAATGTAGGGACCCTGCCCTATGCACTGTGTAGCACATTGGGACGGCCGCCCTCTAACTCCTCTCGCCTCATCCTTCCTCTCGGGGAAGCCCACCTTGAGGGTATAGGTACAGTTTATCAAGACTGGTAGCAGTGCCGTGTCACCTCCGTAGTAATGCTAATCCTAAGTTGTAAGTTGATTTAAGCATTAGTCTTAAACTGAATTGAGAGCGGTATACTAATCAGCTATAATGTTGAAAGAATAATACATCTTAAATATATCCTAATATTTATTATAATATTCACAAAATATGCGCAAAATTCACAACAATTCACAGCTTAAAGACCTAGCGATCTATATTTTTTGCAGTGAAGCAGAGGAAAGGGTTCATTTACCTCTGGTATGTTAATAGCGTCTGTAAACATGCCACTAAATGATTCAATTATATTTTCTCTTGTACTTCAACTTCCCCGTTTTTACTACTAACATGTTGTCAGGGGATTGTTTTCCTTGTATCCCTCATGCCTGTTGGGGAACAGAAACTCTGGATGAGAGGGATAAGCCAGGATGGGTGGTCAGCCCGATGTCTAGTATTAGAGTGAGAGAAGTAGATGACAGAATGAGCGCGAAATGAATGAAAGGAAAGATGATAATGGAGCAACTGGTGAAATGATGGCGGAGGAAACCTGAGATAATGGAGAAAAACCGCCCGTGCGCTATGTTCTCCACCACAAACCTCGCATGCGTCAATTGGGGTCGAACCCCTGTCGTCTTGGTGAAATCAAGTTGTCTAACCACTTGGCCACTGCGCGGCCTGATTCAATTATCTACTAAGGAACAATGCCACGGGTTAAAAACTGTTATATTATTTACGTATTTTCGGTGTGATATATTCGTTTGTCCTTACACACTGCATCTTCTCTGATCCTCCTATCCTCCTTTCGCTAAACTCGGTGAACAGATGTGTAGTATAAAAAAGACAAGAGTATACCGTGAACAAACTATAGCTATAGATTTGTGAACTCTTGATGATATTAGTATTGACCACCATCATTTTGGTAACTGTCGAAATGAAATCATATTAATTAACAGTTAGTTGTTAAACCATGCCTGTATGATTGCTGAATTTTAGCATCTATGTTCTGCAGGCATCTCTGTCTGCACTGATCTCCTTTGCAACCTCATATTTCCAGTTAGGCTAATCGCCATTAGCAGATGCAATTAGTATATTATGCACCGTTTAGCAGAATGGAGAGAGACAGAGAGAGAGACAGAGAGAGAGAGAGAGAGAGAGAGAGAGCGTAGGGGTGCACTAGTGCGCAATTAAGTGCCATATATATATATATATATATATATATATATATATATATATATTATTCGATAAATAATTATATGCGAGGGCTGATCAACAAAGACTGAAAAAATGGTCTGCAGCACGTGTTCAAATACTGGCAGAGACGGTACAAAAAGTGCATGGAAGGAGGAAAAGACTACTTTGAAAAAGATCACGTAAACATTGAATTGCAATAATAAACATCTGTGAAAAAATCAATCTCAGTCTTTTCTGATTAGCTCCCGAATTTACAGTTAGGGTTTTTTAGTGTAAAACGCTATCTTGAGTAGGACACTTATTTCATTTATAACATATAAATGCATCTGCATATCCCTAAGAAGTCAAACTAAGTAAAGAAGGAACCCAAAAGTCCTAGGCCATGAGAATTCGAACTCTACATTCTAAGCAAATACACCTACATATTTTGGTAATATAGCACTTAATCTAACAAACAACTCCAGATTTCTTTAATTGCTTTCTAATTATATCTTTCCGCTGAAATGGGCGATATCAGTGTCCTTCAAGCTTTGTATTCAATTGACTTTTCGTTGCTCAGTAGCATTGTTCACAAGCGCACACACTTACAACCCTTACACAGAAAGCCTTTTCTAAAAACGAGTTCAGTGTCAACATTTTGGAGTACGTGATAGATAAAGTAAACACGGAAACTTGCATCAATTCCAAGTATGCTACTTAAGAATCTTCTGATAATGATTCTACTACCAAAACTATCCTTTTCTTGATAATATTTAGGTAACTTTTTATTTTATAAAATAACTGTTTAACTCTTTATTAAAATTATTATATGCTTTTGAGTAACTTGAATGATTAAATAGAATTGCACGTATGCCGATTGTACTACAGTGGACGGTGAGTCGTTCGCAATTCGGCAATACTCTGTAACGTTAAATCGTAAATATCCAAAAAGACCAATTGTGTAATAACGAGAGCTCATTTTCTGTGTCACAGGAGCTATAGCCCAAGAATATTTGCGAGGCAGCCAAAGATAAGTAGCGATTTCGCACAAAGAAAACATGGAAACGCTGTCACTAGATGTCACTTCCATGTCCTGGAAGTTTCCCTTCTCTCAGCCTCCAGAGTGTTCTGAAGCTCTAACCAGTGCTATATAAACTGAATGTTACTATGAATGAAAATTAATCAGTTAGTATAAATGCGTTTATGGTGTGACAAGTAGTTTTCTTGAACTAGCTTTGCGGCGACTGCCGAGGCGTGTAGTGTGCGCTTCTATTGCAGGAGAGATTAGAGAAATATTGTGAACGAATATTCAGCAAGTGCACTGTCCGGAGGAAGTGGCTGCGTAGTTCATATTTACTGCACCGCTGCGTTACGAAAAAAGTAACATTTTTAACTAATTAGAGTGAGAGTTAAAATCTAGAGAAATTTACAGTATATACAACTGATGATAAATAATTTGGACTAATGCTTTATCTATTTTGAACAAATTCAAAATTTCTCAGATGAGCTAACCTGTGGCATTTTTAACATGTATTATGTGATTCTCCTTTTTGCACACTTGTTCCGATCAGAAATAGAAGCCTGAATTATGCGAATATTTGTGATTTATTTAGCATACCTACTAAACTACTCGAGATATATTTGTAATCAAACATGCATTTACACGAGTAAATTGCGTAACTAAAGAAAAGTTTTATAGTATTTATAGGATATTGTGAACGTTTAATGAGGGGAAAAAGTGTTTGAAATTGGCAGAATTTACAATTGTAACACACATATTTCAGGTGAACTTAAAATAACGAAACAAGACATAACAGAAATCAATTTAGCGAAGAAAAGGATGTAAATGAGGATAGCATAGTGAATGGGCTGTTGACATTGGTTTTATAAATAGTTATATTTGCAAAAAATAAATTAACCTTGCACAAATTATATAGCGGTATTCAATTCACTGTAACCAAACACCCGGTTAGAAATATGGCAAAGGTAGTGTACATATTCATATTGATACAAGGGCGGATCAATAAGTAACGCACAACATTCTTAAAAAAAAATCATGGTTAAACAAAAACCACAACTGGACTTACATCTTTTATCTACTTTTCGACGTAGTCACCAAATTTCTTACTTATTTCTCCCATCGTGGTATCAATTTCAGTATTCCCTGTTCGAAGAAGTACCTTTGGATAGCGTATAGCCATCTGTGGACTGCAGATTTCACTTCCGCAACTATCGCAAAGCTTCATAGAGGCAAATAGAAAAAGTCCGATGGGGCAGGATCCGGGCTATATGGTGGATGTTGGAGCAGCTCCCAAATATATGCGTTAATTTTTTCACGAACAGAAGCAGCAACATGGGGCCCAGCGTTGTCATGAACTTTGACATCGTCAGCATTATTGTTTTGGCGTTTCTCACGAAGGGCACGACGCAACTTTGCCAGAGTCTTTAAGTAGAGTGCAGCGTTCACAGTGGTCCCTTGTTCAGCAAAGTCCATCAATAAAGCACCATGCATAACCCAGAAGACGGTGACAAGCACTTTCCCAGCAGATTGAGCAACTGAATTTTTTCTTTACTATGACACCAGCATGTTTCCATTCCAGTGAGACCTGCTTTTAATCGGACGTGTAGTGGTACGCCGATGACTCGTCACCAGTGACAATTCCTTGCACAAATCCATACCCTTCTGCAAAGTACCGTGTTAGGTGATCATAGCTCGTTCTGTGTCAGGTTCTTAGGCACGCCACGTGCGCTAACTTTACGAAATTTCAGCTTGTCATGAACGATATCGCATACAGCACCGTAGGAAATGTTGAACTGTTGTGATAAGGTTCGCAGTTGCACTCGCCGGTCGTTCAAAATTGCCGCTTCAATGGCTCCGACATTCTGATTAGTACCTGACGTTACAGGCCACCCGGAACGTGGCGAATCAGTCAAGTTCACACGGCCCGCTTGGAATAATGCATACCACTGGAGACATTGCTACTATCCAAACAATCCTCCCCATACACGCCACTCATAAATTTTATTCGGCTAATGCCATTTGCCCGATAAAAGTCTTCAAGTGTGGACGACAGTAGCATATGTAGTAGCATATGCGTTATCTTTTTTGCATAGTTCACGCTACTCCTGCTAGAGCTGCACGTGAACAACGGTAAACCCTCTGTAGGTAAAGTTTCAACACCTGTGTCAAATTTCAATATTCCACCCCACCCTCGAATTTTACACTATATTTTACTATACTGGTAAGTAGCTTTTGTCACACCTTATTTTGAAGTGCTTGTTGCAAGTGTAGTTAAACTTAGTCTATCCTCAAAAATATTTAACACAAGGTGCTTATAATCTCTACTTCCAAGTAAAGAAAATTGAACCAGTTGAAAACAGTCGATTTCATTGGAAGCATAATTTAAGGGTGAATATTACAAAGGGGCTAAATGCCAAGATTAAGTCTTCGAGATAAGTTGAAAAAACATTCCTTAACCATTTTAATTGTGTATTTTAAAAGTTTATTTATTTGAAACATATTGTCTACATGTCTTGCAAAATTTAAGGCAGCAAATATATTGCCTCAATTTATTGTGGCAATATGAAAACAAAAAATTAGGAAATGGTAAACTCTAAATTTATTTATTTGAAACATATTGTCTACATGTTAGATATGTTTTGCAAAGTTTAAGGCAGCAAATATATTGCCTCAATTTATTGTGGCAATATGAAAACAAAAACTTAGGAAATGGTTAACTCTTAAGTGTATTTTCCTTACAAAAGTGATACCTACAAATTCAAATATTCATCAACATTTTCACACAGTACTGCCCCTATTGAAAATATCAAGATTTAGTGTGAATTAACACTCACTGAAAATGTATTGCTCATTTTAGAAATAATAAATAATGTTTCCAATATTTGAATGATAGATGTTTTACAGTAAATCAGAACACAAATTTCTGTAGGATGTTGGATGCTGTTCTTCAGGTAAATATTGTATCATGGACACCAAATCATATTTCTTTCAGTTGTTACTCTGTTAGACAATCCACTAGATGAAGTTCAGCCTCTTCAAGGTCATTAACATTGACTCCTTTTCTTAGAATTAAAATTTATTTCCATGAACTAGCCTCATTAAATGCATCTCTCATAAAAACAACTCCAGGAAAGCTGGACTTAACAGGTATCCAAAGTGCAGAACTTATATCCAGATGCTTAGTGGTATTTAACTCATCAGCTATTTCCTGAAAGTTAAAGAAGTTGCTTTCTTCCATATCCAGAACTGTGGAGGGATTACTCAGCTTGGAACACTTTACAACTTTGTGCAGATCGTTAGGAATGTAACATTTCATTACTCTCTTTCGTTTTTCGATCAGTACGAAATCCCTATCACACTGCATGAAACTATGTCCACTGACAAGGAATTTATGATCTATTTGATCAAACACTTGGTTAGCAACTAGAAATATGTAAAGGAAAATCAGTATCGTATTTTTTTCTGAGCAATGCAGTTATCACTCCAAAGGACCATACTCCTTTTATGAATGAAGTTCATGTTCCCCATATTTTAAGAGATATGATGACATTTCATTACCTCCTCTCCCTGCGATTCCTTCATGCCACATACACATGAAGAGCACCCATTATAACACAAATGAAAACAAAAATTAAAACAGGTAAAATGGCGTTTATAAAACATTTCAGAGCGTGTCAATGTCGGAAGAAATAGAACCTGCTGTAGGTCAAACACTACGCAACTCAGTTTCCCTCCAGGCTCTTGAAATTTGCCTGCATTATTTTTCATTTCTACGTAGGTTTTCTCGGCTTTTCTCTGATGCAATTCCAGTTGAAACTTATATGCTTGATTTTGGGGCGATTTTTGGAGACTTACTGTTGTGAAGTTTATCAAATACCTTGGAGGTGTCACTCCTTGTTCTACGGAATTTAAAATGCGGAAAATCTTGAGGAAAAATATGTGAACATATGTAGGTTACAGTTTTATTAGGATGCCTCCCATTAAAGGCTACCACAAGAAGGTGCCAATTTAAATCTGAACTCAAATATTCCTTACTGATTTGGTTTCTAGAATGACGTATGACATCATGTGGAAGTGAATTGGCATGTTCCCTAATATGCTGCCTACTATAAGCTGCAATCATTGGCTCTTTTGTTCATACTTTTGCCATTTATTTTCATTTAATAATTAATATTGTAACCACACATTCATAATCACATGCAGGAGGAATCACATGTTGGAGGAAGCTAGAGGAGGGAAATGAATTTGCACTTGCCACCATTGTAAAGAAATAGCTTCCTTACATTCCAATGCTGCTCTCTTTTGAGCAACTTTGCAACCGCATTATTTTGTGTTTCACTTAGCGATTTTTGTTTTACGTTTAACTTCCTGCAGACCCCCATGCGAATGGCCTTTTCTTGGAACCCATCGCGCACAATCATGTCTAATGTGCAATATTTCTGTCACCAACGTGTGGGTGGTACCCAATGAAATATTCAGTATTTCAGAAAGTGATCTTAAGGTAATTAGTCGATTCTCTCTCACAATGGCAGCAGCAGTGTTGATGTTTCCTTCCATAAGAGCAGGAACTGGAAGACCGGTTCCACCTTCCTTTGAAATTGATTGTCTCCCCTTTTTAAACATTTAAACCACTTTCGAGCTGTGCTGTAGGGAAGAACAGGCTCTCCATAGGCCTCCTGTAACATTGTATGGGCTTCAACTGATTCGTTGAGACGAAAGCACAATTTCAAAGCCGCATATTGTTCCTCGCGTGTTACCTTCATTGCAGCGGTAGGCGATACTTAACATGTCTGCACTGGCCTGGTTCTCACAGGCGGAAACCAGGAGTACCAACAATGAAACTAATTTGGCGTGTTTGTTTCACATTAAGCTTACTGAATATACGATTGAATTTTAGTGCGAAAAATCATAACCGTAAAAAAATTATGATAATTATTTTTTGAACAGTCCTCGTACTTGCCAAAAATAAGGCTAATATATATAATATTGTAAATATACTGTTTTTGGTAATATATTAAAAACTTCATTAAATGTTGCCATTAAATATAAGAACATGTTTTCTTTCGGAAATCATACAACGATAATTTAAACTGTTAAAAATAAAACAATGAAATCTCACCTCCATGCTATGGAGATGGCGTGTCTGTCTCACATTATAGAAGTTTTGGGGGTATCCACTTCCTCATTACTGCACTTACATGTCTAATCTAAGGTAATTTTTTACTTTTGGTAGAATTAATAACAGCTGTGATATTCACTCGCTTACAATGGTGCCAATCTCCGTGTGGGTATTTTAAAATCCATAGTTACATTTGGGAATATTTGCAAAAGTTTGGAACAAATATTAAATTAAGTACTCTCTACGCGAGTGGAACTCGAGGTTTTGGATGTTCAAGATGTTCAAATTAAAAAAGTACTCATCTTTTATTCCATCACAGTGTATGTCCATTCTTTGGGTTTTCACTTCACATTACAAAACAAATCACTTTAAAAATTCATTGCCATAACTCTGATCCTGCAGCACGAGAGCGTCATCTTACATACTTCTGACTCTTATGTTTACATCTTGCAGACTGTTGGCTTTTCCAATATGATAATAGAAGCCACGCGAGTTACTTTTCTGGGATGTTCTAGATGTTTCCATGAACGGCTTTCATACATGGACTCTTCCGCCATTACGCGCGACTTGAACGATTACATCCGAAAGTAGTTATTAAAATATAATTATTAAACATTCATGACAATGGTACTTTGGATATTTCATTAAATACGTACTCTAATTCACACTTTCAGACTCTAAGAAAAATTGGGTAAAGTTCTGGCCAAAGAAAATTCTCCTTCAGCTGCTAAACGAACAAGGAACATCTGGATTTGATCGTAGTATGCTAGCCAAATGGTCACACAAATATTAAAATTTATTATTTCTAACAACTCAAAATTTATAATTATTAGCCGGTGTTAAGGTAAGAATATGAGTGTGTAATTTATGTTTCTCCGCTTGGTTGATAAGTACCTGGATTTTCCACGAATACGCAGAAAACAATGACTGTAGTATTGTCGGTTTGTGTTATTACAGTTTCAAACTCGATTATCTTCCAGTTAATTCAGTGGCGCAATGCATGTGATGGATTTTAGACAATGACATTTTGACACGTAGTGTTGTATTATTTGACATCTGCTGGCATATAGCTCTTTTTGCCTTTATATTAAAGGGAAAATTATAAAATTTGCATAGCATAATAAACCCTCGTGCTGCACTGGAAGAAAAAATAATGAAAAACCAACAGCGTTACCTATATTCTAGAGCCTAGATTTCCTGCATGTATGTACATTATCTACCAAAAGCGGTTTGGTTAAAAAGGCTAGTAGAAACAGAAGCTATCGAGCATCGTTATCTTTGTTTCGTTACGTTAGATACGTTGCCAAGTTTGTCATATCTAGCTGGTGCAAAACAGCAGCGCCAGAAAACGTAAACACATTAAGAACACATTAAGTGATGTGACAAAAAGGAAACAACGAAGACGCTTATGTTTTAATAAAATAACATTGCCTTCCTGTGTACGGGCTTAGAAGAATCTGTAATTTGAGTCATTTCACAATCTGGTGCTGTTTTGAATAGATTAGACTTTCATTTTGGGGAAAAAAGTGTTGTTTAAATCTTTGAGATAAATGCACTTTCAGAATACCGCTTTCATGAAGGTTAATCCCAAACAAACAAAGAAGTATAGTGAATTCATAATTTAAAATCATCCTGCTGTATTTATACTTATGCCTAGTTAAGTGATATTGTCTTTTAGCATTAATACCAGCATAAAGTGACACTGAAGTCTTCAGAACATAGCCTTGTGTCTACTATTGGATTACTGTAACACCTGGAAAGTAGCTTCTTTAAAATTTATGATTTCTATTTGTTTATACGGTTACCCGAAACCAAGTGTACACATCGTACATGTTTCCATTACACTGAAAGAGTCTGGTAAGAGCAATTTATTTGTTGCTTGAGTTGTTTACATTTTAAGGTCGGTTTATTCAGGCTCTGTGCGTACTAGATAGCCATATAGTGATCACGCCTCTCTGGAAGTGCCTGTAGCATGCATTACAGTTCGGCATTGGAGCAAGTACTCACTAATACTCGAGTATTACAAATAAGAAGTACTCGAAATATTCAAATATGTGTCACAGGATATATCGAATATATTGACTATATTAACTGTGTATGAATGCACAAATAGATACCTAAAATGCAACATGTAAACAACTAAAAAATGGGATTTCAATTTTAAAGCAAGTCTTTAATAGAAAAAATAATACATCGGGTACAAAAGAACTAAGGAAGGGGAGGTGTATGTGGAGTACAGGATTGTACAGAGCAGGAAATTAAATTGCGAAGATTTGAGGGTAAATGAAAACAAATGAAACATGATATGGAGACAAAAGAGCGAGTGAAATGAAAAACTAAATAAATAACGAAGTTTTTAAATCAGGAATTGGCGAACCAAGAATACCTCGGGAACTCTTCAGTAAGGAGGAATCAAGTTGGCTAGCTTTTCGATAGTTTAAAGTTGCATGGTAAGAACGTTTGAGGGAAAATCTTCAGGTCAGAAGGTAAATGCCAAACAGTAGAAACTATTAATGAAATGTCAAGAAGAGAAAAGAAAAATAATTTGGATTTCAGTGTGAAGACTTTGAATGCCAACCACTTTGCATAAAATGAAAGATAAAATAGTAATTTTTCGCTTGGGAAAAGTATAAGTTTCAATTAATATATTCTATCCAAATATGTTATTAGGTTATACACAAATTAGAAACATTTCAATAGCACCCAGAAAAATCATTTTAAAATGATATGCCTGTATAATTATGTGTCAGGGTGCAACAAATAGAAAAAAAAACAATATATATATACATATATATTGCATGTGTCTTTATTTAAAAGTAATTAGAATAAGTAAGAAACAATACATTATTGTAATAAGTTCTGATCTGATAGATATCGTGACTTTGTGGGCTCCAAGAATTAAACATCCAACTAGCAGAAGTTTAAATTGTTCTTTCCTTCCGTAGAAATACGCTTCGTGCAGCTCTGATAACACGTACGCAATCTTCTACTCCGTCTGCATCCTTTACTATCACTGCGCTTCTTAAGGGTACCTGCCAAGAACTAGCTAAGAACTGACTGACTCGTCCAAAGCATCACTTATATAGACAGATCGCTGTTTCTGGAAGTTTCAGCACACGAAGTCGTCCCAGTGTTTCGTGATCTTTCTAGGCGAGTAGAG
The DNA here is from genome assembly GCA_030765055.1 of Mantis religiosa. Classification (NCBI taxonomy): domain Eukaryota; kingdom Metazoa; phylum Arthropoda; class Insecta; order Mantodea; family Mantidae; genus Mantis; species Mantis religiosa. Next base: position 79,184,792 of record CM060947.1, read on the forward strand.
AAGGGGGAAACCAGTGATTTCTGTTTGCTTCCCTCCACACGTCGTCTCTCCTCGGCACGTAATTGGCGCTGCGCGTTGACGTATGTGTGGGTTTTACGCTGTCCATTTCTCTTACTCCCAGCAAGAGCCATTCGGTCACATGAGCAGGTGTGGCCTCGATCCCACATGTCCCCCCTCCATTGGCCATCTGATTCTGCCAGCTGCTTGTATGCTCGGCGATTGGGTAACAATATTGTATAATTCTTATTTAAAGGTATGTAATTAAGTTATATAAGAAAAATTGTAAGCTGTTTCACCAGTAAATAGAAAAAGAAAAAAGAGAAAAAGAAATAAATAAACCATGGGCAAATGCCGTACTTGATATTTAAGTTCAGTCTTCCAAACACATGTCCATCTGCCTGTCTTCCCTCCTTTCCTCCCTCCAGCCCTTCCTTCACGAATGATTATTGGTTATTAATGTTAATAAGCGCTTGAATGCGGTTGTATTTTATAATATTCTAAATAAGCATTTAAAATATAGGTTGTCATAAAAATAGTTTATGCTCCTATGTGGAAATAAACATGCTTTAGCCTTTCAATTCTCAAAAGATGGGCCAGATTTTATACGCCTGTTTTAGTAGATACATAATGATTGGGTACAGTGAAATTATCAGTGACACAGAAATCATGGGAATATATCACCACAGATTAGCTGTGTTACATTCTGTTGTGTTTGTTTATCACTCAGTTTTGTTTCAAAAGTATTTTCTCTTCTTAATTTGACGGCTGTAAACGGATCTGTTTTCTTGTGTTTAATTCGAAAATAATCTCTATTTTCTCCCATCATGTCAGGTTTTCAAACTATTCACAAAAAACAGCAATAAAATTAAAGCTTTGTAAAACATAACAAAATTACCTTCAATAGGACTTTTGTATGAAAAGCTAGGCCATATTTGTAATATGTTATTATCCAACAATTAATCATTAATTAATAATAATTACACGCACATTCGTGACCTTGCCTCAATATTGCACTCCAAATTTGACCTTCTGGCATATTGTTCTCTTTTTAACATCCAACTCTATCCAACATCTTATTATCCGTCCACTTCTAATGATACGTCATTTCCATATTTTGTATATTCAGGTGAAATATTTCACCCTTTTCTGCACTTAAGTTTCCTAAATTATCAGGTAAATAATTTTGACGGGAATGAAGAAAATGTACTTTGACCTCATGTTGCAACCGATATGATTGAAGCTTTATAACATCAATTTCACTTTTAAGGTAATTTTGGTCTCTTTTATGTCCAAGGAAATTAAAAAGAACATTTATAATGGCAGTCCAGGCATGTTTCACTTCAACTCATAGTATTCTCCAGCTAAATGTTCATCATCAGTTTTCGAATATGGGAGCCAATGAATACACCAGCCTTACTTTTTTTCATAGGATAATAAAGGAAATGTGAGACATGGGTATTTAAAATGTAAAATAATATAAGTATTATTATATTTATATTTTATATTAAAATCTATTAACTGTATCTGCTCTAAGGGACGTGTCAAAGTGTGTCTTCCCATTAAAATTAATAATTCCAAAAAGTGACGGTTCTTCATAGATTTATCTAAAATACTTAAAGGTATATGGCTTCATAATGGAACAATAACTACATTCCTGTTTCCACTCTTATTTTAAAGGAGACATATATAAATGTTAAGTTTTTGCCACTGGAACTACAGTACGAAAACCATCTATGGTTAGTGTTTGGAGATATCAATATTATTGGACTATTACATGATCAAGGGGCTGATTTCACAAAATATTGTGGTTGCGAGCGTTACGTAGATTCGGAAATATGGTTTACAGAAATTTAGAACAACTTTTGCTGCAATAAAAAGACGTGAAATTGACAATCAGCTGTCTTCCAGGCTGACTCCGTGTTCTGCTGCAAGAAAACATATGAAGTAAATCACTGAGGTACACTTCAATCGTCAACTGTCGCAATAAGCGACAAACAGCTGCCGCTCTAAACAACTGTTAAGTATTTATACCTCCCCAGTCATGGTTTCTAGAAAGCCACACCTCTATACCCCCTCTATCACAGAAACTCCGCCATGTCCCTATCCAACAAACTTCTGTACAAGCAAGTCGTCCCACCCTCACCTACGTCTGTCCAGTCTGAGCCACTGCCGACAAAACTCACACCCAACGCCTCCAAACCCTCCAAAACAGATTTCTCCGTAGCGCAGTCAATGCCAATTGGTACATTCCAAACACAAACATTCATCGCGTCTTATCCTCTCCTCTCCTAGCTGAATGCATACTCTCCCTTACCCAACAAATTATCGACTGCCTTTCCCATAATTTCAACGCCTTTATTCGTGGTCTCGGGGAATACGATATCGACCCTGTAGAACGATACAAGCATTCCAGACTCCTCCTCCACTGAACCTAAACACATCCTCTCTCTATTCCAAATTCCTCATCATAAAAACAATAATAAAAAAATGAACATAAAAAGCTACCTACGAAAATGCCACCGTTTATCGCAGTTTTAATAGCACAACCCCCATTGAACCAGTGAAGGACCTAGTATTGGAATGGTTTCTGTCGGAAGGCCCCGTCAAGACTTGGCGGTAACCCCTTCCAAAGACACTTACTCTGCAGTCAGAAAGCCGCAGACCTTCCGAGAACTTAAGCGGCAGCAAATTGGAGCAGAACATACTGGAGCCTCTCTCAGTCTTTTTCTCACCTGCCCACGTGCCCGCCTCCGGCCTGTGGCAGCAGCACAACAATGCAACACGGTGACAATATCCTTATTTATTATGTGCAAGCTACGTCAGAACAGTGGGAAAGGGAACCGTGGCCACGTAAGACTAATGTAACATGGGCGAAAAAAGTAAGGTGAACCTCTTACTGATTCCTCAAAATCATTATTGCCACCTCTCTATGTTAAATTAGTTTTAATAAAACAATTTGTCAAAACTCTAGGTAGAGACACTGTTACAGGGTGAAACTATAATCTCTTAAATCTTTCTAACAAACGATAAGCCATGGGTAATATTACAATACGTACATTACAAAAAATATTCATAATACCGAATTTTGAATTTCAAAAAATTGTGACGTGGTACGTGGAAACGGATTTCAGTTTTATAATCAGTGTGAAAATGTGATTCAGAAACGCTCATTCGTTTCAAAGAAATGCAGAACGTTGTCGATAATATTAAAATCTAGATAGTTGCAATCACACAGACACTTTCGTTTCTTGATTCAAAATACTAATTGAAACGATGAATGCATTTTAACAGCTCCAGTTCCATTTCGGATGTAGCAGAAAACTGGTTTCTAAACCGTTTTATCCTCCTTACTTTCGTGCACCTTGCGGAGCAACAGACACACACAGTAAAGGTAAACTCCCATAACAATAGAGATGACGTTCAAAATGGAGGAAAATAGCTACTCTCGTTCATAAACCGCTCTCACTTTGTACAGAATTGCTTGCCATATTGGACTACGTGTAAATAACCTCGTCGGTTATGGGAGAAAAATTCAGCATTATTATTTTGCATTGAAGCGTAGTATATTTCTATGCAATCCCTGCGTCTCAAAACGGTTTTTATGAACATTAGTATGTTCCATTAGTTATCTGTATACAATAACATAAAAGTGATTATAATCTCACTTAATCGGCACAAATTTTCAACTCATAAATCTCTTACACACGATCAATAAATCATTTTTATCTTCTCCATTCTTAGATGCTATTGTTGGTTTTAATCAAATTTATTTACGAAAATTCTTCACATTTAACCAAAGTATAGAAAAAGAAACTTGCAGTTTTGAACGAAATGCATTTCTTCACAATCTTCTTAATCGAAAAACTTATAAAGCGTTCTGCAAAACTACTATTTTGATCCTTTCTGATTCCAACTGACAGTGGAAAAAATGGAATTTATAAATCAATGTATTAATACTTATGTGTTATAAAAGCTAAGTATCACAGATGTTTTACTTTTTCTGCATTATATAATGGGGTGAATAAATTCCAGAAAATAATGAAACACAGTTGTTTATGTTGGTTCCGACAACCATTGATTCTTTGTCCTCTCTGGATTGGAAGAGTACCTTTCCACAAAGTATAGTCAAGGTACATCACAAGCTGATGGTGTTTACGCTGGCGGAGTACCGATAATAGAAGCTTCATTGAATTTTGGCACAAAAATAAAACATATTACAATAAAAACAAAAAGTAATTATAGTGATGAACATTTTATATACATTCGAAGCTGTCCATTTTAATGGCAGGAATAAGTAACCCTTTACGCATTTTCCTTGGAACTATGTTGTAAACTGTGTTGTCCAGCAGAAGTAATGAAATATTTTCATAGATGTAGTATCTAAACCACTTTTTCATTTCATAAGGTCATAACATCGTTATTTGCTTTTATGTCCCTTAATTGAATTTCGGGCCATTCACTAAGAAGACGACTTATACCGATTGGGTGTAGTTACAACCTGCAACGTTAAGTCATATCGGACGGTGAATGAAATAGGTTAAATGCTGCTCAAATGTGTCCAGGGTCCATGGAGCTTAGAATTACCCGTCATTCGTCTTTAGGGGTAAGGGAAAACCCCCGAAAAACCTTATCCAGGTAATTCACCCTGACCGAGATTCGAACTCGGGACCTCTTGAACGTGAGCAGACATGCTACCATCTACGCTACCGAGACGGGCAGTCGAAGGTTGGCTACAAGTTTGAATTTTCACGAAGGGGAAAGCACAATTGCGATATATGGCAATTGGCCACTTTCTATGGGGGAAAAAAAAAAAACTGTGCATAGTGGGTAAGACCATGTACTGAATTCCACCCACAAATTACTTATCAAAGCTTTACAGGAAGTGCATGTTTTGAAGCCAGCCAAATTCAGAAACTAAGTCAGCTTTAGAAGATGGCCCGCATGTGTTTTTCACGTGTGTATGTGTGTAGCGTAATTCATAAGGCGAATCTCCTATAATACCTAACTTGGTATTTTGGTGCATTCTGTTCCAGAGATGGACACCTTCGATATATTCCAAAGGAGAATGGCCACCGATGTGACCATTGAAGTTAAAGGCGTGGTATAAATGGAACAAATAAAAAAGAAGAAATTTTTAATTCTGTTTCATGAGTGTTTGCTACTGAAAATTCAGTGTAAAGTTAGTTTCATCTGCATTATAATATTTAATCATTATATTTTGGAAAATAAAGCAGATATTACCGGTGGTCAAGTAGATCTTCCAAACGTCCATAAGATTAGCGACATTAGCTCCACCATGCTAAATATATTCAGCCCTGAGAGAGGTTGAGGTGAAGGCTTTGTAAACTGGAGGATAAAGTTGGAGTGCTTCAGTGCATTAATGATACACATTAAGCATCAGAGCGTTCTCTGGACCTGACAGGGACTAATGCCCTCATAGACTAATGAAAAAAGCAAGAAATGGGAAAGAAAAAGTTATAGAACAAAAAAGAGGTAGTCACTTGAAAGAAAGAAATAAATGCTTTTATGTTGATTTTTGCTGTACATTTGTACTCGGAAAGCGAAGCAGGCACGTCAAGCACACTATTTGGATGTATACAATCGGTCATTTAGGTCGATTAATTGGAAGCTATTTATATTTGTAAAGGAAAACCCTTATCTTTTATTCCACATGACTTTGTCTATCCGCTTTCGCTTACTTTGATATGTCTTCTATAAACTGGCCTTAAGAAAAACTTATTTTACTACCTTCTTCAAGTTCAGGAAAACATTTTCAGAAATAGGCGTTAAAAATTTCATTATAAGTAAAAAGCGAATGGTGACAGTAAAATGGTGACTGTTCACTGTATATAGTGAAGTTTTATTCTCTTTTGGCACAACATTGTGAGAAACAAACGAGTAACAGCAAGACTTTAAAATTACAAAAGTACAGACACATATAAGCAAATGAATTGATATCCTGTTAATCCCTGATGCTAGAAACACTTAATTGAAATAAGTTGTTTTTAAAAAGATACATTTGTGTTGTGTAGTAACCTTTAGTCTCTCCCACATATTTACGATACACAAAAGTATGCAAAATACCTTCCAAATAAAGAAGCCTTTAGAAGAGGCTATTCCTAGAAATTAAACATATACCTGTAAGTTTTCATATAAATATAAGTAGGGACTCTGCCCTCTGCACTGCCGTGCCTCCTTGAGACGGCCGCCCTATCTCGCCTCATCCTACTTTAGGTGTACACCACTTGGGGGACCTAAGTACAAAAACCAAGTTTGGACCTCCGTGCTGAAACCCCTCCTTAGCGTAGTCCAGCCAAGTCCATTTAAACATCTTAAATATATTGTGTTTGAATAAAAATTAATACAGATATTTCTGAGAAAATCAAATATAGTCTAAAGTTTTCTGTGTTACAGTGTGGCGTAAAATGGGGAAAAGGATTTTCTTGAATATATTTCTGTCGAATGCTTGGAAGACATACTGTATACCAAATGTAGTTTTCATTCGACACTTCGTTTCTTAATTTTACTGTATATAATTTTTAATTATACGCACACACATACATTTCAAAAAATGTCCGTCTTGGAATCAAAAGGACTATAACAATACATCTGCAGTAAAATCTGAGCATCAGGTTTTGCATGAAATGTAATTATTTTTTCCTACCATTAAAACTAAGTGGCAGAGAGTAAAAATGTAATACATTGATATACTTCATACGAATCAAGTAAATTAAGCACTGGAAGTTTTAAATGTAATATATGCAAGTTTGAATAAATTCGGTATTTAACCAAAACTAGTTTTGGAGAATATCTTCCTCATTTCCAGCTGATTGCGGCCCATACCGAGAGAGTATTGCTTCTTCTATGACTGGTATTTCCCTTAATATCATAATTAGGTCCACTGGATAGTCTTTATCGCTATAGAAGTACTTCCTTTGGCAGGGTTTAACTTAATATGAAGCACGGCAGCACCTTCGTTTACCAATGACATTCAAAAATTAAAATGCAGCAAACTCGCACAAAGCACACATTTTCCAATTTCTAGAAGCCAATATCTATAGTGCCCCAAATTAGAATGTCAGTTGGAGTAACTTAACTGTTTAGGCGTTTTCCGAGGTTTTCCCTAATCCTAAAGGTTAATGTTGGGTGTAAGTTCTATTGTTCTCGAGCTCTTTCGATCCTCATTTCACCCATATCATTCATCCTCGATGGGACAAATGGTTAAAGTATGTTAAGCCTTAAAACAAAGTCACAAAGCTAGCATTCGTTAACCCGTCACAGGAGTACAGTAATGTTGACTTAACACTGAGTATAACACATTGTTAAGGCTAATATTTTTAGATGAAATAGAATTTACCTGAATTGATATTAAATAGATTTACCATTGTATTGAAGCCTAAAACAGGTTAACATAGGAAACAGTCCAAAGGCTTGTTTGCAATTTCTTTCTTTCAAACAAGAAAACTTCTACTTTAAAGGAAATTTTTTAAATATGTTGTCTCTATTTGTTATTTTAAATTTACTATTTATCTGGATGAAAGTTTACTAATATTTTATTGTACAGTTGATTCATATATAACGTTTGGAGAAAAAGTATTAGTAGGTATTGGCAAGTTTACTAGTTTATTTGAATTCTGTCCTGGCTATTTCTGAGACATTAAAAATAATGTAATGCCTCATACATATCACTTGCTTGATCGCTGTCTTTTTAAAAATCCAAATGCCTCGGACTTAATGTTATTTATGTGAGAATTTTGCAGTTTATGGCGGTTCATTAACTTAAATAATAAACGTTTAATGATGAAGCCTGGGACTTACAATAGTAAGTCGCCACAAGCGGTGTATTAACTTAAATAATTAGAGATTAATGGTATAGCCTGGGATTTAAGTACTTACAAAGTCGCAACAAGCGATGTATCTTGGATACGAAAACCCTAGTGGTATACCGGGAAACTATATACATATATGTGTCAGTTGAAGAAATTAATGGCAGAACGGCACGTTGGCCATGGTACCTCAATGGGTAAGAGCGACTGAACGGAAACCAGGAGATCCGTTTTTCAAATCTCGGTCTTGGCATTTAATTTTTAAAGTTGACTCTAATCAATGAAAACACAAACCTATGCATTTTGGCGATGTGCTCATACCTACTTTCTCCGACGCGCGGAAGATCGAACATTGCCATGCTCAAACAAAACTTCTTTCAGATACTTTTCTTAACAAACTCACCCGAGAATCCAAACACGATTAATTAAATTAGTCATTAAATTAGCCTCATGCCGATTACTGTAAAATAATTTTTCACTTCAGGGTGGTAAGCAGAAAGAGGGTGGGGAACAGCTGTATAAATTTTCTAATTTATATCTCCAGAAAATTACTTATTTACCTATTTACTCACAATTTACCTCCAAGACTTATATCATCTGTTTGTGCCGGTTAACGACTTGCATTCTCATTCCTAAATCATTTTGTTTCTTGGCAATGTTAGAATCGTTCTTTTGCTGGCATAATTGACCTAAGTGGGACTGCAAAATTCACTCCTCTAATAAATGGCAATATCTGTAAATCTATCTACTTTAAGTTAAAGGTGCATCTTGAGAAATGCTATACTGTAATGTAAGTAACGTTAGAGTAATTCATTTCTAGCCACTATCACATTTTCTCTGAGTATTTATCCACTTAGACGCGGTGTTGTGTCTAAATGTCATCACAGAACATCTCAGAAGTTGGAAGCTGCTAAAGGTTACCTTGTTTTGTAGAACACAATTAAGCTGATTGTAAAATACGGAACCGTGTTTCCCGATCTCAAACTGTTTGTAGGTCAGGCATGTGGAACCCGAGTTCCAAGCCGTGAAATGACTGGATACTTAACCACAGCTCAACTCTCATTTCAGAGATGTTCTAAAGATCAAATTTATTTGACTACCAGGTAAGCAGAGAACTTTATTAATGTGCGATCTGCTCAACTAAGACAAAGAAATAAACTGAATTATTTGTGAGATTAGTAGAAGAGATAAAGCCTAGGTTTCATCTTACGAGCGGAACAAAATTGCTCCTGTTATACTCTCTCTTAGATAGAAAGAGTATTAGATAGAAACTATGATTATGAATTAAATTTCGTGTGTGATCGTAGGCGCAGTTGTGATACGTCATTTGTTTCTCTTAAGCATTGGATTGGATTGCTTAGAGAAGAATCGGCACCTCGACCCAACTGGTCGTTTGTATATATGCCGGAACTGGTGCAACCCATGGCAGGGAGGATGAGGCGAGAGTAGACAGAGTGCTGCCGACCCCAAAAATGTCAGTGCAGTACAGAGGGCGAGGTTCCTACACTTTACCAGATACAAATTCCCTGGCGTGAGGTAAAGGACACTCTTCATGCAACCTGCTGTGGTTCCGAAATAGTCACGAGGAGACTAGAAGCTGCCTTCCCAGAGCAGAGTACTCCAGGCAGGCTTGAACAACCGGAGTACCGAACTCACCTGAATCGGCCCGCTAGATCGGCTCGTAGACCAAGTCCGTCCCGCCGGAGGAGAAAGCGTTTCCTCAGAGGATATCATCCCGCCTTTCACCGCCGAGACTCCCGCCGACACTTCTACCCTAAAAGAAACCACCAGATGAGAGATGGTAGGAAATAATAAAGGAGGTGAAATGAAGGGATTGGAAATTCGGGGGATGTAATTAACCTACCCAGCATTTGCCTATCGACCCGAGAAAACCCCCGAAAGGCCCATGGGTCAGGTAGGTCGGTAACGGGAATCGAACCTGGTATTTCCGAATACGGGCCACAAACGAAACCGCGTGAGCCATCCCGTTCAGTACCCTTAAGCGTTATAACATAATGAGTTAGAGGGAAAATAACATAGTTAAAGAAAGCTAAAAAGTCAGTGATACATGGATGACAGAATTTTAATTAACAGAAAAGAACTTTAATTAATATGAAATACTTTTTAATCATATTTCCATTCTTTTAAGCAAAGAAAAAAATTGATTTCAAATTATTACAATTTGAAATGGTAATCCCTTAGGCAGAGGAGGTAGAATAGGGCGCATGCCTTTTGGATTTACAATCTAAACTTTTTAACAGCAGATTTTCGCTATTACTTTTATTAGGTACCTTTTATTGCACCATTGCAGAAACCTATATTGCTTACGTCGCTTTATAGCAGCAATTTTAAGGTTAGTTTCCAAAGTTTCTAAAATTTCGTCTGGTTCTTCAAGTTAGCTTATTGATCCACCATTACATGCAACCGTACAAGTCACCTGAAATTCTACTTTCAGTTGAGGTTTCGCCGTGGCTGAGAGGTTAGATCGCTCGACTCTCACCAATGTTGCCCGCTTTGATCTTAGGCCACTGTAAAGTCAGATTTGTGGTGGACAACACGGTCCTAAGGCGGGTTTTTCTTTGGAATCTCCGGTTTCCCCCGACGTCTCATTCCATCGGCGCTCTATCTTCATCTCATATATCTTCACTGTCAGCGCACGTGATGCCATATTTAGTAAGGCGGGCGTTAAACACTACATACCCACACAACGCACCAACACACACATTTTCAATTAATATAACCTACCACTTAAGGCGCTTCGGATATCTAACAAATCAAATAGGAACAAGAAAAGGATATTCGTGTACACTGATAAGAAATTCTCTCGCTAACTCCTACACAAAACATTCTTTAAAACCTTTATTTTTCTATCTATTTTGCGTTAATCGAGATAGATGTTTGCAGAAATTAATGGTTTTATCGCATTCTGCCTTTTGTAGGTACAATGGCAATGGGAGAACATAGTATTGCACTGTAATAGGCTAAAAATGTGTCCAACACTACAACCAGAATAATGTCGTACGCCTGTTCATATGTAATAGCCTGATGCTGTTATTATTATTTATCACAAAATAGTGTACGTTTTACCTAAAATAATATTTTGCAAAACTTTTAGGTTTTTCAGAACCTCAGTCTCTAAATGAGATACACTGCTCTGCGGTATTTCAATCTGTACTGTTGTACATTTTAACTCCAATATCAAAGATATATATTGCACCAGAACTTTAATTAACTTCTCCCCTTTACAAATACATTTTAGTCTGTACAATAATTTTCACGACAACGAACATTAAACATTCGTGAAAATAGAACATTTGCTTCTATATAAAAGTAGATTGAACAGTTTTGAATGTCCTTCAACTTCATGAGAACGAACGAACAGTTTTAAAAATGTCCTTCACAATTCACACCGCTTGCTGTGACGAGCCCAAAACCCCAACTACTCTCTCAAGGTAAGGTACCCAGCTTCGACCTCCCGATAGAGACGGTGGCGCAGGCAAACACTAAACAGAACACAATAAGCCACTACCACCGCATCTATAGGGAAGTCTGACAATTACCTGCAATCAGCCTCTGTGCCAATCGGCACATGCCCCCCCCCCCTCTTATCACAATGCCGGGTCGGGAGCACGGGAAACCGGGAACAAGGTAAAAGGAAGGGAGATGGAAACACTTATCCGCACGGCACCACGCGCTCCAAACTTAAGTCACATTTGATGAAACCCTTTCACACTGGAACACTGACAAGTTAGCGATCACAGGGAGGGAATAAGTACAGTACAGAACTCTTGCACCAAAGCAGCGACGTAAACTTGCATAAAGCTGCAGGCGGCTCAAGGTCATTATTCACGCGCTGAGAGGCCAGGAACCAAAGATGAACAGAGAGGTTTGCCCCCAGCGGGACCACAATTTGCTCTGAAGCGAAAAACTCCAAAAGAGCTGGTAAGGAGCAGAACGGAGCAAGCCGCCAGACGCCGTAGAGCTAATGGTGACGTAGAAAACAGCATCCTCCCTGGATGAAAAGAAAACTTTAATAAGAAAGTGTTATGTTCAGTGGTGGATGATAGCCAATTTACCCCGAAACGCAATTAAATTTCCATGCAATTTTTTAGGTAACTAATGAAATGCAACTAAAGGTTGCCCTCACACACTCATGCTAGAGTTATAATTATTAATTATTTGATAGGGAATGAGTATTTTGTGTAAATACGTGTTTCTGGGCATATTAGACAACTTGAAAAATATTTGAAGCTTTACTATGTGCTTGTAGTAGTCAGTTGATCTGGAAAAGTGCAACGAAGTCCAAAGAAACGGTGTCAATAAAACTAAATACGCCAGTTTTTATACCTGCAGTGGTCCTCGAAGCTGCAGATATCTTGAGCAGTGCGGATATTTAGGGCTAATACTTAAGAAATATAACAAGTTGAGGATAGTGACAAATTTATCGCGATGAACAGAAGTTAAAGCTGTGGGGATATGCACACATTCAAGAGTAAAACATATCATCGAAATACTTAATCAAAGAGCACTTAAAAGTTGGCTTATAATCCTTCCTTCTGATATTCCTTGTCCCAAGACTCTCTGCACCTGTAAAATACGAGCAGAGTTCCTTCTTCTTTTTCACTGAGTAAATTAGCCGATAAATATTGTTGGTCACGGAAACAGCAGCCGAAGACGACGTCACTTCCAGGGGACTTCAGAAGGGATACAGTGGAAGCTAAGTGGTTCTTCATTTAACATATCGGACCTGTGGAACTGGCTGCATTATGGTTTGGTGACTGACGTTGCCAGATGTAGTGCACGTTAACGGGCAATTGGCTGCATTATATTTATAAATGCTCTACCTTTAAGTAAAAAAATAACATGGTAAATTTTTTGGGTGTAAAGTGCTACGTGAATCGCCTGAAGGATTATAAGAAACTTTTGTAATTGAATAGGTGTCCTTAACGTATAAAGGGAGGAGTGAACGAGAGAAAAAGCTTGAAGCCAAATACAAGCTACAAGACATGACGTTAACTTTCTAGGTAGGAGCGAAGTTGATGGCTTCAACATTTGATTAGCAGCATTAAAACTTTCTACAGCAACTTGCACTCACATGAAGTGTAGAGAACTTAACAGAAGTGGTAACTGAGACCTGTGACATACACACGCGCGCACACATACACACATTACCTGCACGAGTTTAGAGCACTTAACTCATAAAGAGGAAAATGAATGTAATTATTTTGAAGCAAAGCCGTTGTTGAAAGTGTTATTAACGTGAATTACATTAAAGCAAAGCTTATTGTTGTTATATGTTTAACCTTTAATATATCTTCCACTCAAAATTATAAAACAAGCGGGCATTTACTCAGAATCTGAAATGTCTTTGGATTAAAATTCTGTATTCCAGCTTTGCAGACGGCGGGTTTTCTCTAACTGATCCTGAGAAGCGTATAATGGGTATCTACCTGCAAAATGTTTAATTTTAATAAATGATTTCATAAATTTATTTGGATAATTTAAAAGCCCCTATTTGTTTTCACCGTTTTCAACATTTTACGAAATTGTTGAAAATTGCATTTTGTATTATTTCTAGATTGGAACATGGGGGGGGGGGGGGAAGTTCCTATCCGTAAAGAAACCTGTAGAGCTCTCCCTGTGGTGAAATCTTACACTTAGGAAATACGATGGCTGAGGAATACGGACGGAGAGACCTTATACAGGTTGTGGATTTTCTCAGGGTTGCTCAGCATGAAATCTTCTATCTGCTTCAGGGTGTAGGTGCCGAAGACAATTTGCTCGGGCGCGACGATGGCACAGTGTGCATTTCACTTGGCAATGCGTACTTGTACACTATGACTAGACGTATTCACTTGTAGAATTTTGATTAGTGTAGGCTCCACAATGATAAATAACCAATACTGTTTGACGCACAATAATCGACTATGCTTTGAAGTAGTAGTGACACATAAGTGATGTATGCCTTCTGACGATAATCAAGAAGTAGAAACGTAGAAGTTATTGTAGGTACTGAAACGTATTTTCACATCCGCGTGTTACCTATAGTTTCCTCAGTATGCATGTTACCCCTGTTGAGTACCGATAGACATACTTCAGTATAAAATCATACTTCGGCCATTGCCTGAATTTCCCCCACTTTTGCTGTTCGAGTATTTTGGAAATCATGTGGTTTTTTTCTTGTAGTCCACAGGTTATTTTCCACCCGCGCTCCTTTTTATAGTGGTTTTCGACGACTGCGTATCGCAGCTTCTAGCACTCTATTCCCACAGAGCTAACTAATATATGCGCTAGCAGCCCGTCGAAACTTCAACAAAATCTGGTTTTCTCTTGTGCAAAACACGTCTAAGTATTCCTGAAATTAATTTAACGTTACATACTAGGCGCCAATATTTACCGGAGAGTTGCTTCTCACACCAATCCCTCAGTCTATACAACAGATTGTGTCTGGTACCAGATGGGCTTACGTATCGTTCATCCATCTGTAACTGTTTGTTATGCTCAAGTATTTATTTTATATTATATATAATTATGTGTTTAATATCAATTTCATAATACTAAACGGAGGTTAGTCCTTCAATTTATTGACTGGAGGCAAGGACGACCGAGAGATTACTTATCAACACAGATCAGGGGACATTGTGTTGTTCACTGATGAACTTGAAACCAATGATGGGACAGGTGTTGGTGTACCTGGAAGACATCCCAAACTGGATAAATGGTATCCTTTGGGAAACTTTGACTACTATATTCCATGCAGAACTGAACGCCATTAGAGCTCATGTGGAGGGGTATGTGGACAGATGTTACGTTAGGCGGGACATCTGTATATACTCAGATAGCCAGGGAGCACTTAAGGTATTATCAGCATCCCTTATGGCTTCAAAGATCACCGAGGAGTGCAGAGAAGCTCTAGAAATGTTAGAGGAATGTAATAGACTCACTCTGGCATGGGTCCCTGTCCACTCTGGAGTACATGGAAATGAAATGGCAGGTACGGTGGCCAAGAGGGAAGCACAGACCACATTTGCAGGCTCAGAACCTGTCTTAGATGCTACAAAATTAATGAAAAGATTTTTCTATTCAGCTATATTCTAAGACAACGTATAGAATACTTTAAAGAAATTCAGAAACAAGGCATAGAAAACTGATGATGCAACAACCACATCCCGAAAGAAGTACTGCTGTCCTCAGATTAACTAGGAAGCAGAAGAAACTCATGGTGGGCTTGATGACCGGACATAAGAACTTCCAAAAATATTTGAAAAAATGGGGCTCTCCCAGAACCCAATATGCAGGATGCGTGGAATAGGGGAAACGGCCTCTCACTAAATATTACAATATGAGGCCCTGGAAGTTAATACTAGGGGCATTAAAAATGATTGGCACTACAGATTTTATTTTGTTTATAGGAACCCTTTATTGAACAAACTCATTAAAGCAACATTACAGGTGTTCCCTGCCAATGTCGATGCTCTTGTTCCATCGTTCTGGCAGTTTCCTTATTTGAACAGCTAAGCATTCTTTGGGGGTGTCCCGGCGCTACTGGAGTATAACTGCATCAATTTCGTCATTAGTGGTGAACATCTTACTCCGCATGACCTCATTCATCGAGTCGAATAGAGCAAAGTCACTAGGAGCCAAATCGGGTGAATATAGAGGATGTGGCAGCACAGTAAACGATAGTGTACAAATGGTGGCCACGTTCTGTCAACTGACATGTGCTCGTGCATTGTCTTGTTGGAGAAGAACACCACGGCCTAATTTTTGATGCTGGTGTTGTTGAATGCGTCGGCGGAGTTGTCGCAGTGAATTGCAGTGCCGCTTGGGAGGAAGCCAATCCACCAACAGTATCCCTTCCTGAACCCAGAACACAGTTGTCATTGTTTCCGAACGAGTTGTCCTGGCCCTGACTTCTTGAGACGAGGGCTCACAGCATACTGGCGTTTCTTTTCCCTAGTCTCGCGCAAAAACCAGGACTCGTTGACGGTGAACAATTTCACAAAGAATTGCTCTGTATCTGCCATTTACTGTTGTAGCAATTATTGGCATACCTCCACACGCTTCTGTTTCTGCGCATTAGTGAGTGTAAGTGCACATATTATGCACACAACTTTTTCATCATCAAATCCTCATGGTTGATAGTGTGGAGGGTTCCCCGTGATAGACCTGCTTCCTTCATTGATTCATCAAATGTGATTCGCGTTTTCTTTAGTATTAGGTCATTGACAAGCTGGGTATTGTTTGCTTTGCGTGCAGTTGCTGGACGCCCAGTGCTTTTGTGTTCTTCAGCACAGTCCCTGCCGTCTTTGAATTCGGAAACCCAACGAGACATGGACCAGCGACTTGGTTCAGACTCCCCACATATGGACAGTGTCCTCTTGGGGATGTTTGAAGCTGTCACTCCTTCACTCCAGAGAAACCACACAGTTCACCTTTGCCCGTGCTTGTCTGTTTTCATGTTGTTTCACTGCTGTCCACAAGCGTACTCACAACACGATACAATTGGTGCTCCAGTACGCCATCTATGGGAAGTAGCAACATCATCCGATGGCAGTGGACAGTACTTATCTTCACCCATACATCCACATATATTTTAAACTGCTACTTTGCAGGAGCTATTGGGGGAGTGTCAATCTTTATTGAACGATCAATATAGACACAAGGGCTGCTCAATAAAGAATGATCACAATTTTATTTTTACAACGTACCTTTACTCATCCTCACAATTTTGATGGTTATTCTCAAAATAGTCTCCCCTGAGTGCGATGCACTTATCCCATCGTTTCTGCCAGTCTTCAAAGACATGCTGGAAACCATTTTTGAGAGATCCTTCAAAATCGCCTCCGCAGCCTTCACTACTGCATCTGATGATGGATAATGCCTTCCAAGAAGGCGGTCCTTCAAGTTAGGAAATAGAAAAAATGTCACATGTCGGCTATATCCGGACTATAGGGAGGTTGAGAGATGCACTTCACGTTAATTTTTCCAGGATATTCAGCAACAACGTTGACAATATGCGGCCGTGCATTATCGTGGTGCGGCATCCAGCCTGCTTCACGGAGATGTGGTCTTTTGCACCTGATATGGACTTGCAATGTTTTCAGGACATACCTGCAGCATTATCCAGTTACTGATGTGTGTGCAGGTATATCATGCTGATAAACTATTCCATGAATATCAAAGAATGAGATGACCATAACTTTCTCGGCAGAAGCAACCACTTTTCGATTTTTTGGGTGTTGGTGAAGAAGGAGACTTCCACTGAGTTTGCTGTTTGCTCTCAGGATCAAAATGATGTAGCCAAGTTTCACCAGCAGTGATTAGATTTGAAAGAAGCTCCGGATCGTCTTCTAACATCAACTTTAAATGCATGTTACCTCTATTGCAGCGGTAGGTGGTTATTAATATGTCTGAACTTGCCTGGTTCTCACAGGGGGGAACCAGGAGTATCAGCAATGAATCTACTACGGCATGTTTGTTTCACATTAAGCTTGCAGAATATAATAATATTGAAATTTAGTGCGAAAAATTATGACGTTAAAAATTATGATCATTCTTTATTGAACAGCCCTCGTATAATATACTTGGAACTTTGGATCCAAAGGAGATTGTATCAAACAGAAACCTAATGCATGGAGTCTTCAAACTTATTACAGTTTGAAGAGAGAATGACTTGGGGAAAGAGGGACACAAGCCTATTGGTGTGGGAGGTAGGGATTGGTGTGCCAGCTAGGGATTGTGTCCCTCCTGTTCAGTTCTCCCTGAAAAAATCTAATCTAATTTAAAACGGATGTTCCTAATTGATCAGTATTGCGTTTACATACTGTTAATTTGTACTTATTAATTAAATATTCCAGGTTGACCATTATGCATGCTTAATATCAATTCGCACTCAGTAAGCAAATGTTTCTGTCTGACAGGGACAGTTTCAAACACATACATCATTTAGTTTGATACATAAATATTCCACAGATACAACGAACGAGCAGGCTACACATTAGCGTAAGAGGCTTGGATACGCAAGTACTGGACCTGTTTCAGTGCAACCGCACACTTTGACCATATATTTTGCGAGGATTCTCCAAGTCGGTAGTGAATGCTGAGATGGGTCCTCTTACACCTTGTATTTTCTGTCCATACTCTCCTTTATCATGTTTCAGGGTTGAAAGCTCAGGCGTGCTGTGCCTGGGCCTTGGTGGGTAGCTTAATCAGCATCAAATGTTCATTCGGAAGTCATTAGAGACCCGGTCCATGCAGCTCATTCGTCTCCCAAATATGACCGAAATTTGGTCTTCCTTTCGTTGCACCTCTCTCCCTCCTCCAAGGGATCTTGGGACCACTCTCACTGAGTTGAAATCTTGTGATACATATTATGTGAATGTCAGTCAACCGAGATGATTTAGAGAATCAGGTACGTAATTATGTCAGGTATGTGATTATAGGTACACATATTATGACGTCTCTCTTATTGTGTTACTGCATGCACTGCAAATATCACTGGTCCCTGCGAGTTGGATTCCTATCCATGTGGCCGAAAGCTGCTATGGCTGCCATGTATGTAAGTGCTGCTATAACATGTACCGTAAATGGTAGGTAAATTATGAGTTCGAATGTGCATGGTGGCAGGAAAGAAGAGGGAAGAGGATCGTTCACAACGAAAGAAAGTATACGACGGGGGACCCAAAAGAAACCGTACTCCGAGGACGGTGCCACACGTAGACGTAGTGCAGGGTTTTCACGCTAGATGGTGTTAGTAGAGACCTTAATGAAATAGCTGTGCATACGGCGTCAGTGTGGAGCTGAACGTGCATTTGTGGTATTGTGTTTCTCTGACTGTCGACGGGTTACCTCTGCGAAGTCGTTACGGCAACTTTAAAGGAGCAAAGCGTGTGTGTGTGAAGGTTTGTTTCCTGCTTTAGAAAAAGCAACGGAGCGACACCAAATGCTTCAGGAAGCTTTCCAGGAGGACGCTATGAGCCGCGCACAGGTTTTCGAGTGGTTTGGGCGCTTTAAAGGTGGTGAGATGTGTGCTGAAGACCAATCGCGTTCTGGACGCCCTTGAACATCGCGAAATGAGGAGAACATTGAAATGGTCCGCCAAAATATCAACGAGGATCATCGCCAAACGATCGACCAAATTTCAGCAGCGACAGGAATCAGTTGGAGCTAGTGCCAGCGGATTTTGAGGGAGGATTTGCACACGAGACGTGTTGCTGCTAAATTTGTTCCGCGCCTTCTCACACACGAGCACAACACCATCCGCATGAATGTGTGTCAGGACTTGAAAACAGAGATTGCCGGTGATCCAAACTTGTTGAACAAAGTCATTACAGGAGATGAGAGTTGGTGTTACGGGTATGACCCAGAAGCCAAGCAAGCGTCAAGCCAGTGGAGGACTCCCAACTCTCCCGGAACAAAAAAGCAAGGCAAGTGAGGTCAAATGTGAAGACGATGATCATTATCTTTTTTGATGTTCGTGGAATTGTGCATCGGGAATTCGTACCCCCTGGCCAGACTGTTAACCAGCACTTTTACTTGGATGTTTTATAGCGTCTGCGAGAGGATGCGAGAAGGAAACGGCCGGAACTTTGGCGATCAGGTGTCTGGTTTCTGCATCACGATAACGCTCCAGCACACACGGCCTTACGAGTAAGCCACTATTTAATCAGATATAACTTAACTTTGGGAGACGTTAAATTATCACAAAAGAAATAATACCGCGTATACCGTCACGGCTATATGGAAAGACTTAACACGGGAAAGTAACCAAAACAACATATAATTGGGTCTCGTGAAACAGGTAAAAATATATGTAATGTACCACCTAACATAATATTTCTCAACGTTGTAATGAAATTAAGGGGAAAATTTAATAAAACTAAGTAAACTGTGCCGAGAAATACGTTTCCATAAGAATACTGGAATTAATTATAATTAGTCCACCTTGAAGATAATTCGTCTTCATTATACAAGAAATTAGCATGGTCTGAGGGCAGGAAGAAGAAATTTCTCCACAGAAACTACCCTGCACAAATATTCCTATATTCACTCGAGGAGTTCAACTTAATGATCCTACCACGAGCTCCTTAATACCACTTCTGCCCTTCCTTCTTTTACCCTCTTTTGTTCTTCTTCTAAACTTAATCCCCTCTGGTGTTGATTAGTTTCTTTCCCTTTCTTTCTTTTTTATTCCCACTTGGGTTCATTTGTCATCATTTCAATTTGACTGAAAATAAAGGACTTAGAAGGAAAGATAGGGAGATCATTGACTTTCAAAGAAGCTGCAAAATTTATCACATGCTATTAATTCTAAGAGAACTATCTACTTTTTATATATTTCTTTAAAGGAAGAGGTGCTTATATCTCCAACCCGTTCACTTTGACATTTTCAGTGTAGAGTTTATAAGGAAATGTTAGAAGCAGAGAAATGATTTTATTTAAAATATGCATAGATAACTAAAGATGTATATTTAGAAACAGTACTCTCATACAAAATAATATAACTATTTAATAACGCTCAATTTGTTGTTGTAGTTCAAGGAAATACACAAAACACCTTGAATAAAATTAGTGATAAACAGAGTCTGTGCACAATATAGGTAGTGTGAACATTTGAAATCTATTGAAAAATACTCTATTAGAGAAAATATTGAAGTAATTATTTAAATATATATTTGGAATTCCTCGGTAAGTTCGCAGCACAAAATGTTTCAATGTTCGGGCAAAGAATATTGTGAAAATAAAAATTCTGAACATTTTAAAGTTTTAAGTTATTTACTTATATTAAGAGGTCTGAAAATTAAACCTAATTTAGTAAATCTCTAGGAATACCACCCATAATCTATATCTCGCTCACAGTAAACTTATATGACTGATTTATGATATGAAATCTGTAATCTCCTCGCTTGCACCATAGCTGAATCTACAAGATTATGAATATATACATACCAATCGTTACTGGAACCAGCATCGCTCTATGACGAAGAACTGTATATGTTGTGTGCCATGAAAGAAAGAATTTTAATTCTCAAATTATGCCAGTACATAAGCAAATGCAATTTTATTTTGCAACTCATGCAGACAATAGTTCTTTTAAAAACGGAGGATATAATTATTTTTAAATATTTGTGGCCCTTTGGTTCATCAAACCAAACCCATGCCAAAGTTATCTCAGGGTAAATTAAAAAACAATATGCACGGAGAAACCTGTATAGACCTGAAAAAAAATATCCACCGGAAAATAATCAAACTTACTAAACGTGAACTATGACCAATGATGGATGGTTTATAGATGTAGCTAAAACGTCTTTTTCTGCAGTTGGTATTTAAATTTAAGGAAATTATATGGTTGTATCAGCGTCACTTCATGATAACCACAGACAACAAACTCCGCCACTGTTGTGCAGGCGCAAATTATTATGTGCGAGTTCACAGTTCATTGGGTCGATTAGTACCTCAAAAATAGTCTGGTTTCAAAGATTATCTTTTAGGAACAAAATCTTAGCATCTTATAATCCAGTCAAGCTCCATTTTGGTATCATAAGTGTAACATTTCGCTTAAACAAATATAAATATCAAATTCGAAAAGTCAAATTACCTATTACGGTTAGTCAGGTCAAACTTCAAATACAAATATTATTAAATTAAATTAATATCAAAATTTGATATTATTGTGACTTTGTGGGTTCGTGAAATGAAAAGTCCAATTACACCACTCAACAATGTTCTTTATTTCTACCGACTTACAGTTAAACACTTGCCAATTACACAGAATTACTTGCTGCACACAATTACAATTTACCCGTACGTCCGTTACAATTTCCTTGTACTCGCGATTACATAAACTCCGATACTCATACACAGTTCGTACAGTCTCCCGTTGCACAATCCTTTCGTTCATTAACACGTCACTGACTAACTCTTACACCAAGAACTGCGACTGTCTTCTCGCTCACACTCACTAACCAACTGATTGACCAACTCAACACGGCACAACAACTGACTGACTCCGTCTGTCTGTAACCCTCTTTATATCGGAATATCGCCGGTTTCTAGTGACCAGGAGAATGTTCCAGTAAACGAAAGGTCGAGAAACAGGTGTACAGAAAAACAGGCGACCAGTCATGTTTTCCCCTAACCACAAGTCTGTCACCACTACAAGACAAACGAGGAGAAGGTGTGGCTAACGCGGTCCTCCCCCCTGCCTTCCGTTCGCAGCTGGTACAGGGTGCTCCAGAGGTCCGTTACACTGCTCCCTCCTCAAAGCTGTTCGCCCACGAACAGCCCCATCGTAGCGTGCGAGGCGGTCCAGGTGTACCGCCAGCATCTGCTCGGAGTCTCAGCCAGAAGTAGCGCTGCCGTAGTTTGTGAATCATTCGGTTCGCTCCCAGGTGTCCTCCTGAAGTACCGGCGTGCACTTCCTCCAAGCCTTCCGGGACCTTGCTCCGGGGAAGTACCAACTGTTCTCTCTGCGCCTTCCCATCGGGTGACTCCCATACCCGGAACAGCACGCCCTCTCTGGTCTTCAACGAGTCCCATTGGGCCCAGTGCGACTTGTAGGTGGCGCTCCTCGGTGCGATGTCCTCCCAGGTCGGTCTCGTCCCTGCGTCCACTTCCCTCAAGAGTGGCCCCAAGTCTGCGTCCGCCAGATGCTCCCTCCTCAGGCCTGCGCTATCCCAGCCTTCAGCAGGCACTGCCACAACTACTCGGACTGCTGCGGCACGCTCCTCCTCTTCCACTCTTGTGCGCTCGTGGCCGTCCTGGATCTGCGATAGGACACCTCCAATGCAATGGTCGCTGGCGTCGGTGTCCACAATGAAGGCGCCACCCGGTTGTGGGAAACCCAAAATTGAAGCACTGCACAGGGTCCCCTTCGGGTGCTGGAAAGCGTCTTCGGCGTCCTCCGTCCACACATAAGGCCGGTTTTCCTCCGTCAGGCGGGTGAGGGGTTTTGCGATGATGTCGGCCTTTTCCTCTAAATCATTAAGGCGGTCGTCTACTTGACCCTTCC
Organism: Mantis religiosa; assembly: GCA_030765055.1. Lineage (NCBI taxonomy): Eukaryota > Metazoa > Arthropoda > Insecta > Mantodea > Mantidae > Mantis > Mantis religiosa. The sequence continues at coordinate 79,207,631 of CM060947.1, forward strand.
GCGTGCCCAGGTTCGTGACGTCATCCCCCACGCCGGCCAACCGTTCCTCAAACTTGGCGGCGAGAGCCTCGTTCGCCACCTTCATTTCGGTAGCCAGACCGTCGTTCGCTGCTCTCATTTCCGTGGTTAACTCGGCCTTCATTTGTTCCATCTTCTCGGCGATGTTGTCCCTAGCCGTCCTGATCAGTTTCAGTTCCGCGGCCAGGTTATTTCTAGTCTCCAGCTTCTCTGTTAATTCGGCCCGCATTTCTTCCATCTTCCCGATTAGTTCGGCCTTCATTTCCATCATCTTCTCCAAAAATTTTTCCAATGCCGCGTCCATGGTTGTAATGTTCGGTGATGTTGTTATCCCGCTTCCTGACACCAGTGTGACTTTGTGGGTTCGTGAAATGAAAAGTCCAATTACACCACTCAACAATGTTCTTTATTTCTACCGACTTACAGTTAAACACTTGCCAATTACACAGAATTACTTGCTGCACACAATTACAATTTACCCGTACGTCCGTTACAATTTCCTTGTACTCGCGATTACATAAACTCCGATACTCATACACAGTTCGTACAGTCTCCCGTTGCACAATCCTTTCGTTCATTAACACGTCACTGACTAACTCTTACACCAAGAACTGCGACTGTCTTCTCGCTCACACTCACTAACCAACTGATTGACCAACTCAACACGGCACAACAACTGACTGACTCCGTCTGTCTGTAACCCTCTTTATATCGGAATATCGCCGGTTTCTAGTGACCAGGAGAATGTTCCAGTAAACGAAAGGTCGAGAAACAGGTGTACAGAAAAACAGGCGACCAGTCATGTTTTCCCCTAACCACAAGTCTGTCACCACTACAAGACAAACGAGGAGAAGGTGTGGCTAACGCGGTCCTCCCCCCTGCCTTCCGTTCGCAGCTGGTACAGGGTGCTCCAGAGGTCCGTTACATTATGTAGGGGAAGGGAGGGTAAGATGACGACAGTAAAATTTTTTATTTTTTGTCATGTTTTGACCTGACAGATTAGTGTTTCAGAGCAACCATTAGACTTTTCTCCCTAACTACTGATATCTCAGTTTTTTTTCTTAAAGTGAAACTTACTGTTTCCTCCACTGGTTTGCAATGACAACTAACTCGTCATATTGCCCTCATTTGCAGGTAAGATGACTTAAGTAGGTGGGCAAGTTGGCGTAGGAAAATGGAACTGAATAAGTACAGTAGGTAAGTTATATTAACCACAGAAGCCACATACATATGCTGTGTGTTTCTCTTCTGCCGGACCGAGTAGTCCGATACAAGCAACATGCCCCCATTTATGACAGCGAGAACAAGCATACCAAGTCTCCGATTTACCATAGTCATTGCAGATCTCACAAAGTTCTTCTCCAACGAAATCACTATCGTGATCTTCGTCCTCGTAGTTATTATCAGATATAGAGGAACGCGAACTATCTTCTTTTAGAAGTTCCTTGGCACATTTCCTTTGTTTTTCTTCTTAGCCTTCTTTTGCACATTCCCTCTTACAGCTTTCTTCTTTTAACCGTGGCCATTGTTGCCTATTGGTCTTTCTCTTGTACTTATTACCAATAGTGGTGACTGCAATTAAAACTGAAAAGCCCATTAAACGATTTAGGAACGGTTTGGGTAAGACGACGAGTTCGTCAACTTGCCCGCCTTGTAAATTCGTCATCTTGGTCTAAGCGGCCATTTATAATCTAGACCCAAATGACCTTGCTGACGACGGGCCCTATAACACCATACACACTTTATAATTTAAACCTCAAAGCAACACTTACTTACATTTCATTTAAATGTTATTATATCTGTTAAGGTACCAGGCTTAAAGCACTCAGCTCAGAGGTTATTTGGATGCACTGAAATATAACAACGGGTGTGCAAACAAAAAAGAGGCTGTCTCAGGAAGAACTCATGGCGGTTAGCTTTAGTTCCTACTGCAGCATACAAGGACCGCTGCCCACCACCAAACCATGTCTTTTCAGGCGCTGCTATCTCTGTTCAGTCCCATCCAATTACCGATTCGTCATCTTAGGCTCCTCGTCATGTTACGCTCCCCTCCCATAAGTAAAATACCAAATTCCAAAGGTTAAATTATTTGTTAAGGAATTCCTAAACTCAATTCCTTGTTAACGATCGTTGCACTCTGTAACCTACCACCTGGTTATTACAACAATCTAAGTTAAAAGAAATATCTTGTAAAACAGTTCCTATTTATATCCCGCGGTTAAATCTCGACCAAGGTATGCATACAGAAAAATAACTCGTCTACCCGCAGCACGAGGCAAGGACTTAATTATAATCCCAGTCTTTCAAAGTATAGCTGTATAGTTGATTGTAACTAGGCCTACCGAGTAGAACCACGTATTGGTTGTTCCTCTGGTCGAAGTTTCGTCCCTACTATGTAGGGCTTCTTCAGGACTTCTTCCTTGATAGCTCCGCAGCAACTGCCACAGCTGTCAAGGAAGAAGTCCTGAAGAAGCCCTACATAGTAGGGACGAAACTTCGACCAGAGGAACAAGCAATACGTGGTTCTACTCGGTAGGCCTAGTTACACTAGATACCAGCCGCCGAAACCTACGCACTGAGTTGTGTAGTTGATGCTCATTTTGGCTGATTCCTTTTCCCGTTCTCCCTGTTAAATTAAAGCCACTTTTTTTCTGTGTTATATGTTTGTTACACTAGTAGTTTTTTAATTATATAGGTATATATAATTTCTATTTATTGTTCTATAAATTCTGCCAATCATCTACTAGAATGTTAATGGTGTTTTTTCTGATTGTTTTCTACCAATAAAGAAATTAAGCACTAATCAGATAGTTACGTGTTCAATTGTAGTGCTTTTATTTGCGTATGGGGGTGTAAGAGTTAAACAATAGGCAAACTAAGTGAGTGAACACATAAAATGTGTTCCAAAATAATGGCATGAAATTTTGAAATGGTTTCTTTATAGTAAACAAGCTGTCAAAATTTAATTGCAACAAACTTGGATGAAAAACTGGCTTTCATAGTGGAGTGTCCTCTTAAAAGTGCCACCTAGTGTATAAAGACTGCCACCATATTTATTAAATATTACACTGAAGAGAACTAAGTTAACGAAGAAAACAAAAAGGTATAAGTTTTGCTGGTGGAACGCACTTGAGAGAAGACGATGAAAAAAGAAATAAAAAGATTAAAAGAGGTGATTTGAGCTGAATTACAGTTCTGGTAGCCAACACAGGCTATAAAACTAAAATGTTAACAATCTTTATGGAACCAACCTTAACAGTGATTCATAGTAGCTCTACAGGTCTTAAGAGAGCACTACGGTAAAACCATCGCACTTCTTTTATTTTTCAAGCAGGACTCTCAACCAAACCGCAATGAAAGACAAAAGCCTGCTACGCGGTCTCTAATTTTCGTTGTGGTTGATGGAAATTTATGAAAGCCTTTGGTAGTATGCCTCCGTAATTAACGCGAGAATTCAATAGCACCTCGAAAATACCTCTTGGAATATCAAGCCACTACTGTGAAGTTGCGGAAATGTGCTGCAATAAACAGCAGGGCATTTGGCAGAAACATAAGAACTGTACCTCCGTTATGGCATTTGTCAACGTTTTTGCTTTCTTATCACGAAACTACCGCAATCACGCAACGCATTTAAAAGCTGCTGCAGACCTGAGCACTAAAGCATATTTCACACCTCAGAAATTATTACTATTAAACATGTTTAGTTTCTGTTTTTAGCCCGTTGTATATAACCCTGCTGACTGTTTGGCCTTATCATAAACTTAGTGGGTTGTGTACCAAATTAAATTTTAAATTAATATTCAACTCACTGTTTTTGGGTGAGATAGCTATATTATCTCTGGAGCCAACAACTGCATTATCTATCATGTTTTGTGTTTGTAAGCACAACAAAATGATGCAGTCAGAGCTATTTTATATTTGGTTTGACGTTGGAGCTGAGATAACAGTAACGGAAACCTGTTTTTATGAGGCGTCCACGTTGGGAAGATATTCTAATATCACTGCTTGGCTAAAGCAGAGCTCATTGATACTTCGCTCCCATGCATTGGGAATCGACTCACACATAACCTAAAAATTTTAGTTTAGAATGCGATCACAAAAAGGATAATCATCAATTATGATGAAATGGATCCTCGGGAGATGGCTTCACGGCAACATATGAAGGCTCTCATTTGGAAGGTTTAGGTTGACGCAGCCCCTCTCTCCTAGGTACACTGAGACGGCATATGACCTGACATCAGAAAGACACTAACACAAACAAACGAATAAATATAAATACATGACGTATACCAGAATAGATATATGCCATAATGCTATCATATACTCCGGACACAGCCACAGTGACAAGGCCACTCTGCGAAGTTCACTAAACTCCCTTTGCAATCCCTGTAAACAAACACCCCTACTCTATTCTCTGTTTTGCCCTCAAGGAAAATTTGGCACCTTCCAGCTGGAAAGCAGCCCATTGTTAAAATACCATGCGTTCTTCTGACAACGGGCTATAAGATTTTGTCCGACGCGCAGAGCACATGCCTTTGCATAAATTTTTGCATGCGGACCGTTAGATGTCAGGTCTGAAACTGGAAATTATGAACACTGATCTAAATGGGGATAGTTATCAGCCAATATAAAATTGATATTTGTTCATGCGATTTTGCAAACTCCGAGAAATACCTAGAGTGGGGTTAATTGAAAGTGATGGCGGAAAGTAGGTTTGGCTAGTAAGGGCACTTCGATCCTGAGTTCTACGTGAGGCGGACGCGTATTTGGTGCCGCCTAAGAAGTATACTGCCACGCCATGCACCGATGCAAAGTGCAATATCCAACAATCGCTCCAGTGAGAGTTAGCACAAAGAGTAATATATAGGGAGGATATATATATCCTCTTCACATCACAATATTGACAGTGACGCTAATCACAGCAACCACACCGACGACGACTTTATGGTGGCGAGCAAAGGAGCTTAAGGACAACAATAAACTTCTGTCTACCAGATTCGAGGTGCCATCATTAACTCACAACCAGTCAGGACGCACTCACTCCTGAAGTACAGATGAGAGTTCTCATGCGGGAGCTACAAGTCACCTCGAACCGGTTACAATCTCCTTTTCCTTAACCTCCGCACGCCACCAATCCTTAATTGTGAGGCGTTGAGCACAAGGGAGAGCTTGGACCACCTCAAGGTTCAAATTCCGTCCCCATGCACTCTGGTTTTCGCAACTCGTAATCTTTCTTGGTCCGTACAGTAAATATTTCGGTGATGTCTCGGCTACTTGGATCACCTTTTTCTCATTTCCTGGCCATTTTGTTCATTTTTCAGATGTTGTAGTGTGAGGTACTACCAAAAATGGAGCGGATATTTGTGTAAGAAAAGGGAGTTTGTTGTGGGCTTGATTTATCAAGTACACGTCGCTATCTCTTTACACAACTGTAAAAGTGAGCTAGAAACTGTTAGAGCAAACGCAACAAGAGCGAGAACTGCGTGAGACTTTGGTACTACTCGGACAAAGTCGGACTATATCGCTCGCAGTTGAAGGTCACATGTTTAACACTTCTTGGTTTTGATGTTAAGGTATGCATACAGCAGAACACCACATAAAATAATAGCTACACTCTATAATACACTCCATCACTGCCCCATGCATACTTCGTGACCGTGTGGAGCACTGTGGCCCGGAAAAGGGATAATGTCGCCCTGCAACATGCGTAACGTACGGTGAGGAAATAGTATTCTACGCATATGAAACTTTGGCAAGCTTTCTTTGCACCAGCTATAGTGGACTTTCTGTGCGTCTCTGCGGCCTATTTCCTATGAACTGAGGCCTTCTGTGACTGCTTCTTTTCATCCTTGACTAGCAACGATATAGCGATGTGTGTTGTGATATAAGGGCAAGTTTTTAGCATTAATATAAAGAAGAGATATTAAAAATGCGGTAAAACTGAAAATATGCCTTATAAATATTTTATCAGACGATCAATGAAATGGCTCAAATGCTCCTCAAATGAGCCCAGAGTCTATAGTTCCTAGAGAAATCCGATTAAACTTTCAGGACTTAGCTTATTCAGGTAAGCCAATCTTATCGAGATTCCAACATGATAATAAAATAATAATAACCTATGGCGCGACGACCCTTGAAGGGCCGAGGCCTACCAACTCGACTGCCGGCTTCACGTCCACTTACGCACGGCAGAGGTGGGATCAGCCAACCGATACGGGGAGGAAATGCGGTCAGCATCTCGGCATCCCCCGGCCGGAATGTTGGTCTCCGTGACCTGGGCCGCTTACCTAGCGTAAGCTTCGCACTTTCCTCACGATGCTGAGTGGACATCGGTCCTATACCGGGGACCTAAAATCCGCACCCCATGAGTGGGATGATTCCAACATGATGGCAGCCATAAATGTGAAAGAGCCTAGCATGTAGTCATTTCAGTATTTGAATTCTACTGGAATATGTGATCGGCAATATCTACCAACCCACTGTGGGTGTTACGAGAAACAGGAGGGGCACTTAACCCGCCTCGGTAGCGTGGTGGTAGCATGTCTGTCTCACGCTCAATAGGTCACGAGTTCGAATCTCGGTCAGAGTGAGTTACCTGGATAAGGTTTTCCCGGGGTTTTCTCTCATCCTGAAAGACGAATGTCGAGTAACTTTAAGGTCTATGGACCCCGGGGTCATTTGAGCATCATTTTGCCCATTCCATTTACCCATTCATCGTCCGCTATGACTTAATGTTGGACGTACATTATAAAAAAAAAAAAACTGTCGGTGTTACGAGAAAAATAAATGTGAAAGAGCAAAGTATGTAGTCATATCAGTATTTGAATTCTACTGGAATATGTGTTCGGCAATATCTACTAACCCTCTATGGTTGTTACGAGAAACAGGAGAGGCGCATGTATAGTGTGAAATACTACAAAGAGTATAAATAGTATGAATCGGATTATGGTACAGAGGGACTCGACACGGAGTACCAGTATTGGTGTATTGTACTTGTACTATATGCCCACGTTATCTTGAGCGCTAGTTTTACGGTGTGGTGCGGGCAGGAGGGAAGAAATCAGAGCTAACGCTCTTTTGTTTCTGCAGTGCAGTCAACCTAGAAAAACATAATTCAGCAAAATAGCGTGTAAGTTAAGCGAAGATACCCGCCTCTGGTGTGAGATGTGGATAAACGGTAAATTGAACTCGATCCGATAAGCTGTATATTTATCTACTTACTATTTATATAACATATTACATAAAATAAATTTTATGACAGTTATAAATACTTTTTCGCTCTGTGATTCTTCAAGTCCGATTGCATCACTTTCTTCGCTAGCATCCTCTGATGTGTTGATGATAATTTCATCAGTTGCATTCTCTATTACACCATGTTTTTTTCCAATATTTCACTTCCAGCTCTTGGACCTTCTTTCAGTTGCCAGTTTCCGCAGATTTGTGGCTGACATATCACCAGTGACGTGGCATTCTCTGGAATCATTCTTTATTTTTCCCACGCCTGTTCAATTGCATTCAGATCACAGTTATACTAGGTAGACGAATAACAATGTGTCGCCTTTGGAGAGCAATAACATCCACAACATACGTTTGTTGTAAGTTGGTTAGCTAATTAACCTGGAAGTTGCCCAAAACGAAATATGGAGCACATGTGAAGCTTAGCGTATTAGCCACTAGATGTCAGAGTGTATAGCGCATTTCAAGTTTCAAAGTTGCGATCTGTGTTTACGGATTTACACGAAACTTACCGAATGAGGACTTGGAACCCGAGCGCTCAATTTATTGCACGCATATAGTATCTAAGCCCCAAGCAGGGCATCCCCGGGGTGAAGGATGAAGCAAGAGGAGCGGGAGGGGGGCCGTTCCAAGCGACACGACAGTGGGGTCCTAAAATTAACCGACTGGAAACTAACGCAGAGACATCCGGCGACACTTTTATCCGGAAAGAGGCGACCAGACGAGACATGATGTGATATGATAATGGAGATGAAATGGAGGGGAAGGAAATTCGGGAGATGCACTTAACCTATATTCGCCTGGCGACTCGGGAAAACCTCCGGAAAACCCATTGGTCATGTAGGCCGAACACGGGAATCAAACCCGGACCTCCCGAAACCGTCTGCGCCATCCCGCTTAGTAAATAGTTTCATTAATCAACAAACTGTGAATTATGCATTATTTTGAAAAATGTTCTCTCCTTGTCTAATTTTTAAGTCTTCCACACACGTAGAACATTGATTATTCATATATTCTGCAACTTCCATACATTATGTGTTGCAATCAGTACACTGAATTCAGTATTCATTCTGTATTTGATTTTATGTATAATGGCCAATTGTGACTTTAGTGCTTGGCCACTCACACTGCAGTTCCGCCACTGTTGTACCTTACATGCCTTGTTAGCAAGGATACGTCACACTTCCCCTCCTCAGGCATGTCTTGCACTCTAAACATGGGTCCAATCTACCTCCGTGATAAGGCGTCATGTCTCACAAAGCTATGGATGAAGTACAGAGGGACCAAGCAACATGGCAGGCTAGAGACTACATTGTAAAATGCGCTAATTTATCTAAATTCTAACCACACTCTACATGAACAGGAACATATATCAAGAAAAAATATAGAAATAGTTCTAGGAAATGGACGATTATCAGAAGATATGATAATAATGGTTGAAGACAAGGATGTAGTTTATCTCCGCAACTGTTTAATATACATATGGACGATATTCTCAGAAAATTAAAAGATGAAATACCTTTAGGAATAAAACTAAATAAAAACAAGCGTTAAATATACTACTTTTTGCGGATGATATGAAGACAGAGAGGTTAAGCTGCAAAAAATATTTACAGGCTACAGAAAGTGATCTAAGATTATGGTTTAAGTATATCCGTAGAAAATTAAAGGTTATGTCACTTATAGGAAAACAAATAAGAAGATCTAAGATAGTGCTAAATAATAAAGTGTTAGAACTGGTAGGAATATTTAATTACTTGGACTGTAATATAACCTCTAAAATGAACAATGAAGAAATAAGTAGTAAATTAAGCAAGTTTCAATACATTTGTGGAGTAATATATCGTAACTTGAAAATAAAAACCCGATAGGATAAAAACCTATAACTTTATAAGACAATGGCTATTCCACTTTTACTATATGGTTCGGAGACATGGACACATAAAAAGAAAGATTGGCGCCAAAGACAAGCGGCAGAAATGAAATATCTCCGAGTAGTAAAAGGATGCACCAAACAAGATCGTATTAGAAACCAAGACATGAGGAAAGAATTAGATATATTCTCAATGCAAGGAAGAATACAAACAAATAGAGAAAAATGGAAAATCCATTTACAAAGAATAGATAACTCTCGCACTCCATTACAGTCTTACAAATACTAAGCTCTGGGTTATAGAACAACAGGAAGACCACTAAAATGATGGGAAGAAGTATGAGGCCGGAACAGGAGAACCCCCCTAAACCATGGAGAGCTGATGATAATGACTCTACACGATAGTGCGAAAATAATCAAGTGCAGATACGTCATAAAAATTTGAATCGTCACACTGCAAAACTTTCAGCACTTAGCTTAACTTTCTTCATAGTAATGTAATATTTGTTGTCGAAACAAGTTACGGTAATGCCAGACGAAGGTAGTATGATACCATTGTTGTATTTAATAAATGTTCCGCAATCAAAATTAAAGTAATTCTTAAAGCAAACGTTATGTATTAACCCCATACCTCTAGTTTTAACAAACCTAGGAACTTAATACTTGTCATACCACTTCTTTCTATAATGTACGTTTTTCGCTTGGACTGTTTGCCAATGTATTAACAATTTCAGAAGGCTACCCATTAATATCAGCCAATGCAGTAAATCAGCTTCATTTACAATATGTGTAACCTTCTCATTTATTAATATACTTAATTCTTGTTTCACATAAGCTTGCCCCGTATCTTTTAATGGTCACGTGACCTTATCACCTCTCATTGGCTGCTATTGTAGTATAGACTTGAGAGGTAAAAATTATTTCGTTATTTAACATTGTGATATCTATTTATATGTTGGAAGAGAAATGTCAAATTTATATTTATGTAACTGTTTGAATGAAATATATTACGCAACAGAGTTGATTTATCTGAAATGCATGTTAATTCTTAAAAGAAGTAAAGAGAAAGTACCTTTGCTCTGAAGCCCGTCATTCACATGGCACGATAGCACGTGCTTTGGCGGTAGTGATGAAATATTTCTTTATATGACTTTTATCATTGACCTTGTTTTGAACTGGATTAGTCATATATCGCCATCGAAGGTGTGTTGTGCCGAGTGCGATAGCTAAATTATTTTATTGGTCGTTTATTGCGCGTGTACTTATTATATGTATAATGGCGGACTCTAACCACCAGATTTTCGCTGAAGCATCCCATGGGAAAACCTTTACAAAGCGGCGAAAAAAGAATTGTGGTGCATCTGTTTAATGCACTCACAGAGAGGAATCCATCTTTGTCAGGGAGAGAAGTCGAACAGCTGTGCTCTGAACTTACAGGTGTGAGTGTTAGATGCGTAGGAACATCCCGACATTAAAATTGAGACAACAGGAAAACTTACCACTGCAGGGGCGATATTGCTGTGTGGCGAAGAGTCATCAGACTGTACCGGGATACAAATCGCAAAATATACTACCTTGACGAGACTTGGGTGAATGAAGGATACACAAAAAGTATGGCATGACAAGACTTTTAAGACTGAAAGATAAACATTTTTGCAAGATATGTGTGCTGGTTTTAAAATATCCCAGTGGAAAAGGCCGAAGACTTTTCATTATAAACTTGTTTCAGTTTAATTGTTCATTCATTCAGTTTCAGCTTGCTCAGTTTCATTATAAACTTAATTATTCTTGCATGCCTTCATATTCTTATTTGTATGATTTTATCTATCTTCCTGGCAATTATTATGACGTTTACTGCAGGTTTAAATGTGACGGGAAGGCACCGCCTATGGCCTATGGCGCGTAAGCGTTAGCCAATTAGTGTGAGGGAGAAGGTAGTTGCACGTGGAGTGATACATATCTGCGGGGCAAGGTTATTTGAAACAGAGATTAAGTAGGTTAATGCTGCTGTCAGCAATGGTTGTCACCATACAGGAGTGTCTAACAACAGAGAGCTGTAACTTTGCTCCTAGATTTCTGTTCACCATTAATGCTGAAGACGGCTGAAGCTGTTCCATTACCGCATGTGGTATTTGTGGTCGATGAACTGGCGTCTGGGCAGGTTTTCTTCGTTTCCCCCGCCATTCATAACACAAATTGCTCCATTACCGCCTTTCCTTTCATTACTTTCAACTTCATTAGACCAGAATGTCAAGATTAGGTGACCTACGCACGATCCACCCTCCGCTATTGCTCTCCCACACCCGTCGTGGGTTGAGGTGCAGTTTACAGCAGACCTTTCAGCTTTATTACTGTTGAGCCACGGAGTTTAGTATCTTTAGTTTAAAAATGTTCCATACTATCCAGAAACTCAGTGCGCTTTAAGGTCATTGAACTTCAAAACAGCAAATTTCGAAAAAAGTTTATGTGTGTAAATAATAAAAATGAGTTATGGTTTCGATCGCTTAAGTTTGCTCAGAGTCCTCTTTATCAAGCTTGATACTCTTGCATATAACTTAAGTCTAGGACAGGGCACTAACGGCCTTATTTCCTTCAATTGTGTTTGTGTTCAGCAAATAAAAAGTCGAAAGGCCTCTTAAATCCAATTATACCACACAAAGACTTTCTGCAAAATGGTCCCATGTAAGTTATCCCTTAAATGTAAGGTTTTTAGAAAATGTCTGTCTTCTCTATAATTGCGCTAACAATTTTTATTACAGTGTATCAGATATGTTTTCATAGCAAATGCAATATAGATTTGAACTTTCTGGGAATAGTTTCTGAAGCTCCCTTCATTATAATGTTTGCAAAACTGTAATATTTCAAAACATCGAGGAAACCTTACTGTAAAAATTAAAAATGTAGTTCGTATTAAAACACACAGTTCATGCCAAATACTTTGGCATTTCTTTACTTTTGGGATTTAGTATTTCTTGACTTTGTTTAAATTTTCTTATAGTTTTTCAAAGAGGAAGTGTTATTCGTGTGTTCTCTCCTTCAGGCAAAGAAAACGGAATTTCAAAGTCATTATATAGCGATAAACCTTTAAAGGATTCGACTATTGCTTAAAGCCTGCTAAATTTCCTACCTTATTACGGTTGTAACTTGGAGAAAATAAGTGGATATGAAATAAAAACTTTTCAACAAATGATTGTCTCATTTAGTATGAAGTAGATAAAATATTAAACATTTCTAAGAACAGTTCATAGAAGAACAGATAGAGAAGGTGATACGAATGTTAGAATATTGCAGTTTTCAAAATTCAGTATTAAGCACATGCAGGAGAAACTTCACAAGAATTAATTTGATTTCAGTGTGTTTGAGGGACTGAAGCCAAAAAAGAAACGCCGTATTTTGTTTTCATTTCAACTTGAGGTCAGTTGGTCGCCCTCCGTGATCCAGGAGTACCATGCTAGTCTATGGTTCCCATGGTCACCGGTTGAAATCCGGCGAAGGATGGTGGATTTTATCGGGCGCAAAAAGCCTTAGCACTGCTTCCTTCGAAAGGAAGTGTAGCCGGTGGTACCATGTCATAGATTTAGGATAGTATTTTTCTTTCTCCAAATTGGCCTTGCAGTAGTCCAGGGCGTCTGAACTGCCTGCAGCCTCCCGGGTACCGCGCTGCGAAGCCTAGGTGGCCTCCTTCACCTCATCCAAAGTACGAAGTAGGGCTGCCTCCCATGTTGCTACCCGCGTAGTCAGCTCCGTGATTGCTGTCTGCATGTCCTGGAGCGTTGTGCTGAAGCTCTGGAGCAGTTCTGTGGCTTTCTCTGTGCTGGCTTCTATGTTGGAGTAGCTGTGAGTCTGGTTGATATGTGTGGGCTTTGGCGTAGGTGAGATACTGTTGAGTATGGCGGGTTTGAGTGTGACTGCGAGGGTATTGGTGTGGAGGGTGTTGTTGGCGAGGATGTTGATGTGTGAGGTAAGGTTGGTGTGGCTGTTGCTGTGTGGGGCTTCCCCTCGGGCTTCTCTGGCACGTTGCTTGTCCGGTGGAGTGCTCTGCCCTGTTGCAGGTGGCATAGTACAGCGGGCAACGCGTCAGATCCTGTCCGGGGCAGGCTGTGGTGAGGCACGCGCGCTACAGTAGTGGCAGCGTGTGTTGTTGGCGCAGGAGTCGGCGGTGTGCCCATACTGGCAGCAGTGGCGGCAGGGGACGGCGTGGCTACCCAAGCTGGCCTCAATCGGGAGTACCTGCCCGAAGGCTTTGAGTCCGTCTTTCAGCGCAGCCTGGTAGTCACTCTCTTCTGTGAACTCTAGGCGAACTAGAGGTGAGGGTCCCCTGTAGGTGTTGATGCGCATGGCCCTCCTCAGAGAAGGCCAACGGTGTCGGACTGCGTTGACTGCGCTGTATGTAGGCAGTGTGGCGGTTCGTGGAGGCAGTGACAGCTCGGGTGCATTTGGCGGCCAGTCTTATTTTGGCTGGCCATGTGTGGTCAACGGTACAGCTTCTGCTTCAGCAGTACTGGTGGTTGGCGTTGGAAACGGCGGTGATCTTGCGGGAGCTGCGAGAGACTGCGGCGAGCCCGGCGGTGGTGTTGGAGGCGAAGCAGGAGCTGCGTCGTCTTCTTCCGTTGCCTTAACTGGCTCAGCTGCGTTGGTAGTTTTCTTTTTCTTCCCTGCAATGTTTACTCGGCGAAGGCTGAGAGCGATGCCCTACCGAAGGATAGTAAATGAGCCTAAAGCTTCATAAAGGGCCACTGAGGAAAAATTGGTGGTCTGCAGGCCCAATATAGAATGAGACGCCGACAACCACAGAAGTTATAGTGTACATTAATAAAAACTGAAATTTAAATCTTTAGGTTGGAGACGAATTTCTTTGAACTGCCAGACTATAATTCACATATTTTCCTTAAAATCTACCTCGTTAGCCTAGACGGTAGGTACGGCTCTGCTTCACATTCCACAGGTCCGGAATTGTTTTCCCTTATCCTAAAACAAGATGGTCTGGTAACCTTGAGCTCTATGAGTTTTTTTGTATAACACTTTTGTGTCGGCTTTCCTAGCTACGTGAATGTCTGCAAGTTTCTACCAAGTTATTAGTCACTCGGGGAATGTAAATGCTCTTGCTCGAAGCTTTAAAATATTTAACTTAATAGATTTATCTTAAACCATCGTGGGATACAGCTCGCGCTTCACTGGATGCAAACTACATACCCAGCAACCGTTGATGCTGCCACGGGATACTAGTTCACTCTGCCCGAGTCCTCGCCAGATTGCCCAAATGTCACCCCAGCACACTTTTCTGCAACTAAGGGAAGCGGCCAAATTTTCCAAACTCAGGATAGAATTTCTATCTTTCCATTGGTTATTTCATTTGCAGCTTTGCTTTAATTGGTTCCTTCTTTGAACTTCTACATTCTAACGGCTTCCAAACATTTTATTTTCTTGGAAGAACATCTACCCAGGAGAAACGTAAGCACTTACTCTCACTACATAAAGGTAAGGTCAATAACCTTTATTGTCCCCACTAAGGGTAGCAAATATTTGAGAAAACTGTCGTTATTCGTACAGAAAACAGACATTCCTACATAACTATACCTATGTTTATTCATAAATAAACAATTAGATTTATTCTCGAGGTTTGTATCATTTTATACAGATTTGCATGGGGTTTCCAGTATACTTGTACATTTTTACAAATACGAGGAGCAAAACTATAAATATTTGCTCTTGAATAATACTTAATTGTTAATAACTTCTTAATATCTAATACTTCGTATTTATACAAGAGTGGGCAAGCGGAAGTTACGCTACAATGCAGAGTGAACCTCTAGATGCAGAGAGAAGGTAAGCAACTTAAAGCATGAAATAAATAAACAGAAAACAGAAGCAAGGTAAGGAGGAACAGGAAACTGGAGATTTCTAATCATGTTCGAAAGCAATGCACTCAACTGAAGCTGACATTCCCACGAAATTTAATTCACTAAGTGACCCTACTTCTATGCAATATCATAGGGTTAAATTGCTGTATAAAACATGATTGGGCCACTGAACCATTACATAATCTTATTTCCGGAACGTTTCATGCGGGTTGTATGTCCCTTGCGATCTGCCATCTTGACTCTCTTGTGTATGGCTCTTAGCTATGTTAAGCCTTTCTTGGAATCTGACGTAGCAGGTCTGCCACTAAGGCATAGAGTCAATTTAGTATAAAATGTAACTATTTTATTTCTCTTCATTTTTATTATACATACAATGCTTTACCCTCATTCGGGTATTACAATTTAAATAGTGTAGAGTATGAACTTCATATTCCCTGTGAGGATATGAAGATAAATTTTTGAAAACCTTATATTAAGAACACGGAAGTTTTAGTTAAGTGTTTTACTTCTTGCACATTTAAATTCACAAAACATATACTTATTAGAAGTGAACCCCCCATGTTAATCGTTGGCAACAAGACGTGATCGCAGCGCCCCTATTTTCGGGTGGCGAACTAAGTTATGAAAAATCACGCGTCCAAAATTTTTACGTTGCCGGAATACTATTACTGTATTTTTCATACTTTAGCTGTCAGCTGGTGACATGTTCCAATATCGCATTGCTAAAGATGCAGAGATAATTAAGTGAGCTTTGAGAGTCGTTACTGCAGTTTCAATGTTGTTGCATTTTCTAAAAGCTCACATAACTATCTTATATAATCTGTAGCAATGCGGTGTAGTAAAATAATCAAATGAATCTTGCAGTGAATTTTCTGAATGGCACCTGTATTATTTTCTGTTTCAATTAACCCAAAATGTTGTATAAACTATCCAGGAATTAACAATAGTATGTGGTATTTGACAGGATAATTTCAATAATAACATTGTTTTGACAATTAATGCTTCATTTTATTATTCTGGCTCATTAATATAAGAAATTAATCTGACATTTATTTAAATAAAATTAGTAATTCAACTAAAAGTATCTATAGAACAATAATAGATTCACTATAAATTCACTTTATAATTCACTATATCGTATTTCATTTGTTTTGTTTACTGACAAAAAGCTGGGAAGAAGGAAGTACCAACTTTTAGGCTAAACTTAGAAATGATACAAAATAATTTTCTTTCGGTACACTCCTGATATTTTTGTTACTTATTTTAAGCCCTTTTCGGTATTCAAAATACTCCATACTACATTTTATAACTCAACAGCTTGCAATTTTAAATTTAGCTGCAGGAATTGATGGGCCTTTGCGTTGGTAAAAGTATTTATTTTTTTACTAGTACAGTGCGTCAAAATACGTGAGTCTCAAGGTCAGAGAGAATATGAATGAAAACATATCAAGATATATACAAATTGTTAAAAGGCAAAGAGAGCCGGAAAACAGTTGGAGCTCCACATTATTTGCTCATGCCTTTTAAGAACTCAAGGGTGGTGATTATCATCAGCATCATCATGATTATTATCATTATCATCATTATCATTGCCATGATCATGTCGTCGTCATCATCATTCTCATCATTATTAATATTATCATCATTATGATCATTATGAACATCATTATGATTATTATCGTCATCGTCACCGTCGTCGTCGTCGTCGTCGTCGTCGTCGTCGTCGTCGTCGTCATCATCATCATCATCATCATCATCATCATCATCATCATCATTATTATTATTATTATTAATGTAGAGCCCTCTTTCGTTTAAACGCATGCCCGATTTCAATTACACACTTTATGAACCAACATCCTTTTAGGAATACTCTGGTAGCAGGCGTAGAATGTTTGTTTAACCTTCTTCAAATGCATGGGCGAAAATCGCCTTCACGCAGAGACGCAAGTTCGCATACACTAATTTCTGTAATTAAACGCTCGCATCGTGGACGCCGAAAACCATCCGCGCGCGACAGAAATGTTTGCAAAGCTTTGCATGAGCGACAGAGCATATTGGAGCGCTAAATATTTTTATGCTGCCCTACACATGGAGCGGATATTTTCGCACATACTACCGGATGTTGCCACTTGGAGATCAAGCGAGAAGGTAGAATGATTTTGTATTGCGCTTATCCCACTTCAAAACGGCGAGGCCTGCTTTGCATTTTGAGTGCTGATAACTTTCATACCGGAGATATGGAACATTTTTAGAGAACGGAATGGAGCAGGTGTGAAACAAAGCTGATATGACTTAATCTTGCATTAATTTCCGTAAATATTCTGACTTGCTAATGCGGAATATTCTTCAATATATGATATATACTGAAATTTATATAATGTTATATTAATTAAACCAGGTGACACTGGTGTCCTAGTAGCTTACAAACATGTGCTGCCAGTTAAGGTGCAGTTGTTCCTTAGATTTATCTTCGTCAGTAGCACTGAAGTTCACGTAAAATATAAACAAAGTTCTTGAGCGGAAATGCAGTTTAAAAGGCACACGTTACTACAAGAGAGCGAAATCGTTCAAATTTAACCTGTATTTAGCAACTCCTAATACAATTCTCTTCAGACGCCCACATTAGCTTTGGATTCTTCCCGGTTATCCTAGGTCAGTAGGCAAACACTATCCCAGTTTCTCATCACTGACGACTTGTTTTCCACTACACCCTTTAGGTGTCAACATTCCAAGACAGTGTAATCCTATTATCTTTGGCAATTTGGTTCATATAGTTCATGTTAACTTCTTATAAGTATATCAGTCAACTTAACTAATGTTATATCAATATCCCCCACTCACGCACACTGAGAAAAATATTTCACAAATCACCTTTGGAACAACCGTCAGTAAACTCATCGAACACGGAGAGGGTGTTAAAGGGCGTCGTAAGCAGCAGCACCTTTACCAAATAAGACGCATAATGAATATATTAATTACATTTTAATGTCACAAAAATCAGTTCAAGTTCATTTGAGGTTTATCCGGGAGTCGAAACTTCTCCTCAAAAGCCAGTCATTACAGTAATTCGTGGGACTTTTCAATACCTGAACACTTTGTGTCTACAAAGCCCCTCCCCCTTTGTGTGGAAGTGGATACTCCCATTTACTGTGTCAAACCATCCTTGCAAACTCCGATAACTCGATCCAGCCGCCAGTGATAGCTGCAATTCAGCCCAGTACCGCAGATCCTTTCTGACGTCTCTCAAACATGTCTAGGCGGCTATGCCAACTAGAGGTACTCAATGCCCATAAGTGTATCGGACCACCAGGTATAGAGGGCATGTTCTTTTACTGTGTATCCTTCTCTGACTTCAAGGTAACCTAATACAAAAACTTACACAGAAGTACAAGTTAATTTCTTTCTGTAACGTTGTACTCTCTTTTAATTTGTATATTCTACCCCATATGAGTCATACTGTAAACACAAAGAATTTTTATGTTAATATTTTAAATATCAATTAGTAACTATATGCTTACTATAAATGGCGTAAAACCCGTGAGGGATTTGGTGCTAGTCCATAATATAGGTGGAGGACGTCAAATACTTGGGACGGACCAAATCTAACACCACATGCCCGGGGTAACAAGGGTGAAGACTCCAACGGCAGAATTAGGTGGAGGGAGCACCCGTTCATGTGGGGTTAATATATATGATAACATGATCGGTATCATAAGGTAGCTCAACCACCAACCTAGCTCTGAGTGGTGCTGGTAACACATCCTGAGAACTTCTAATTACTCGAATGCTCCAAGGAAATAGCCGGATTGAGTATTTAACGGCCAATAAAAAGTTGTATTTAACAATTAAAGGAGCCGCAACAGGCCTAAAGCCTATAGCTTGAAGTAGTGGTAAAAATGAAGAAGAAGAAGCAGTTACATATATTTATTTAAGGCTCTTGTGATATATATTCGATATTTTATTTTAACGCTTGTGTATACTGATCTAACAAAGAACGAATCCCGTTTATTGTCCAGGAGTATCAGAGGTTGATGTGCAAGAATTTGAAAGCATTTTGGATGGAGAAAATTCTTATTGTACAGATTCATAAACAACACCATTCTAAAATCCCACATTTCACCCTAAAATATCCCGAAATCTACCTTACCTGCGGCAAAACCCTTAGCGGGTGGGCACGCAGCAAAAACCTTCTGGCCATATACAGCCAGTCAGCACCACATGGCATGGCATGGATACAGATAAATATTTCGCGGATCACTAAGTCTGCGGTTACCACAGTAATGGTCACTCCGTCATACATTTTAATTAAATTACTTATTCTAAATTTAAGTGTACATCATTCATATAGGAAATTTCAAGAATTTAATACGAGCGGGCATGGAGTTTATCAAGCCATTCATAAAGGGCTGGTCAGACATCTACCAGGCAGACAGAACCACTGAGTAAGTCCAAAGTATTGTGACTTTGTGGGTTCGTGAAATGAAAGGTCCAATTACACCACTCAAAAATGTTCTTTATTTCCACCGACTTACAGCTAAACTCTTGCCAATTACACAGAATTACGTAATGCACACAATTACGATTCACCAGTTCGTCCGTTACAATTTCACTTGCACTCGTAATTACGTACAATCTTCCGATGCTCTCACACAGTCTTCTCGTCGCACACTAGCACTGCATTCTTACACCAAGAACTGACTGTCTCTCCTCACTCACTCCTCGTGCACGACGTGTAGCTTATATAGGGTACGCTTGCCGATCTCGAAGGTTCTCCAGTAGATGAAAGATCCCGTAATTTCGAGAACACAGGTGGAACAGAAACAGACGGCACAATGATGTTTTTTCTCCCAGCCATCGCCTGTCAACACTATAAGACAAACGAGGGGAGGGCGTGGCTAACACAGACCTCCCTTGCTTTCCGCTCTCAGCTGCTTCTATAGGGTGTTCCAACGCTCGCGTGACACTGCCCCCTCCTCAAAACTGGTCGTCTCAAACAGCACCATCGTAGCGTGCCAGGCGGTCCAGGTGCACCACCAGCATCTGCTCGGAGTCTCAGCCAGAAGTAGCGCTGCCGTAGTTTGTCAATCGTTCGGTTCGCTCCCAGATGTCCTCCTGAAGTACCGGCGTGCACTTCCTTCAAGACTTCCGGGACCTTACTCCGGGGAAGTACTAACTGTTCTCTCTGCGCCTTCCCATCGGGTGACTCCCATACCCGGAACAGCACGCCCTCTCTGGTCTTCAACGAGTCCCATTGGGCCCAGTACGACCTGTAGGTTGCGCTCCTCGGTGCGATGTCCTCCCAGGTTGGTCTCGTCCCTGCCTCCACTTCCCTCAAGAGTGGCCCCAAGTCTGCGTCCGCCAGCTGCTCCCTCCTCAGGCCTGCGCTATCCGAGCCTTCAGCAGGCACTGCCACAACTACTCGGACTGCTGCGGCACGCTCCTTCTCTTCCACTCTTGTGCACTGGCCGCACTCTTCTGGACAGGGTCTTCGGGACATGGCGTCTGCGTTACCGTGGGTCTTCCCTCTACGATGTTCCGAGGTGAAGTCGTACTCCTGCAGCCTCTGGACCCAACGTGCCCTCTGGCCTTCCAGGTTCTTAAAGCTCAATAGCCAGGTTAGGGCGGAATGGTCAGTCCTCAGGTGGAATGGCTGACCGTACAGGTGCTTATGGAAGTGATAAACGGACTTTACTACCGCCAATAATTCTCGTCAGGTGACGCAGTAGTTCTTCTCTGCCTCGGATAGGGTCTTGCTGTAGTAGGCTATCACCCGCTCATGGCCGTCCTGGATCTGCGATAGGACACCTCCAATGCAATGGTCGCTAGTGTCGGTGTCCACAATGAAGGCGCCACCCGGTTGTGGGAAACCCAAAATTGGAGCACTGCACAGGGTCTCCTTTAGGTGCTGGAAAGCGTTTTCGGCGTCCTCTGTCCACACATAAGGCCGGTGTTCCTCCATCAGGCGGGTGAGGGGTTTTGCGATGTTGTCGGCCTTTTCCTCTAAATCATTAAGGCGGTCGTCTACTTGACCCATCCGCTTGCCCAGATTCGTGACTTCATCCCTCACGCCGGCCAACCGTTCCTCAAACTTGGCGGCGAGGGCCTCGTTCGCAACCTTCATTTCTTCCATCTTCTCCGTGAGGTTACCGTTAGCCGTCATCATTTCTTCCAGCTTTGCGGCCAGGTTGTTGTTTGCCGCTTCTATTTTTGTTGTTAATTCGGCCATCATTTCTTCCATCTTCCCGGTGATGTTGTCGTTGGCCGTCTTCATTTGTTTCAGTTCCGCGGCCAGGTTGTTATTTGTAGTCTCCAGCTTCGCGGCCAGGGTGTTATTTGCCGCTTCCGTTTTTGTTGTTAATTCGGCCTTCATTTCTTCCATCTTCTCGGTCATGTTGCCGTTGGCCGTCTTCATTTCTGTCAGTTCCGCCTTCATTTCCATCATCTTCTCAAAAATCTTTTCCAATGCCGCGTCCATGGCTGTAATGTTCGGTGCTGTTGTCTTCCCGCTTCCTGACACCAGTGTGACTTTGTGGGTTCGTGAAATGAAAAGTCCAATTACACCACTCAAAAATGTTCTTTATTTCCACCGACTTACAGCTAAACTCTTGCCAATTACATAGAATTACGTAATGCACACAATTACGATTCACCAGTTCGTCCGTTACAATTTCACTTGCACTCGTAATTACGTACAATCTTCCGATGCTCTCACACAGTCTTCTCGTCGCACACTAGCACTGCATTCTTACACCAAGAACTGACTGTCTCTCCTCACTCACTCCTCGTGCACGACGTGTAGCTTATATAGGGTACGCTTGCCGATCTCGAAGGTTCTCCAGTAGATGAAAGATCCCGTAATTTCGAGAACACAGGTGGAACAGAAACAGACGGCACAATGATGTTTTTTCTCCCAGCCATCGCCTGTCACCACTATAAGACAAACGAGGGGAGGGCGTGGCTAATACAGACCTCCCTTGCTTTCCGCTCTCAGCTGCTTCTATAGGGTGTTCCAACGCTCGCGTGACAATATGTGTGTGTGTGTGTGTGTGTGTGTGTGTGTGTGTGTGTGTGTGTGTGTGTGTGTGTAAAATTTACGTCCTTTAACGTTAAGTCATATCGGACGATGAATGGAATGCTTAGAGTTACCCGACATTCTTCCTTCAGGATAAGGGAAAACCCCGGATAAACCTTATCCAGGTAACTGACCCTGACCAAGATTCGAACTCGGGACGTCTTGAACGTGAGGCAGACACGCTACCATCTGCGCTACCGAGGCGGGCTCCAAACATCTAACAAAAGGAGTTAGAGATGCTACATACTCATATATTTAGACCACTTTAGGGCAGCGGTGCGAATGGATGGGATACAACGATTAATTTACTTTGTTTTGTTGTTGGGTTTGCCTATCTTCCAAGGAGCTTCTATTCTCTTGGAACTTTATCGCGTTTAGTCCGATCATGCGCAATATACGGATGATGGGAGGGAACAGTAGAAGATTGACACCGAGAATCAACACTCGGTATCCACGCACAAGGAATATGAAATCAATGCTAAAATCCCAAGGGAATTACTTACAACGAGCATCTCGTCCCAGAGTATACGAAATTTTCTTTATATATGAAATTTTGTTCGCAAGAGCCGCATTGTGGATGTATTGCATTCCCTTCCTCTCAATCGCCCATTCTGTTCTTGGGTTTTTGTCGATTTTCCTGATTGGTAACCGAATGGTGGTGTGGTTTCTCATTTCCCAGGATTTTTTTCTCATAATTTATATTGTTGCGTATAAGGTCTGAACAATATTTGGGAAATATTTTAATTATTGGAGGTTCACATTTCATTTCGTTGTAACCTCCAGGCTTGAGCAGGAAGTAACAAGTTGGGACAGGTTGGTTGACTCAGTGATCAGAGTAAGCAGTGGTATTGACCTGCCAGCTCATATGTGTTCTGTTAAATCGAAAGAAAAATTAAGAGTAGTCATCCTTGGGTTGCACAAGATTGTACCATAGGATGCAAACCCTCTGAGAAGAACTGTTGAGTCGTATGACAGCAGACATTTTGGAAGCCAGTTCTATTTAAACGATTACAGCCAGTAAGGAAGGGTTAATTGGATCATATTCAGATCGTGGTTAGTTAGTCAGTCATCAGTCAGTTAGTTGATTAGATCATTGAATGCTGCTACTTTAGTCTCATCATAGAATTTGTGAATACTTCTACAAAACTCAACTCATCAAAGTGAACCAGTAACCCCTTGTTCAGAACTTTGCGCCACCCGACATAAAAGGTAATATTTATTTATCATGTATTAATTGATTCAATGTCTGTCTTAATTGCACCCTTTATCTGTTCAAGGTAAAGAAGAGCTTTGTTTTATTTGACTTCCCCAATCTTTAAAATATATTTGTCAATGTTATGGAGAACCAATCACTTTATTTTAACTCTACTCATGTCCCTAACCTTTGACCTGTTTAGCTCTACCATCTGCTGCCTTATACTTTCGGTAACTACACCCCCATTTGTTGATTAGGTTTGTAAGTCCTTCACCCCCCTTACAATCCTGATTTGCAACAATATTTGGTTCGTTAACGTCATGTGTGCTTCTAACTTCCATGGCACATGGCGGTGCTGGGCAGATTGCACCCATGTTGGCTCAACGAAACATTATTTCTTATAGACACAGAAAAGTGCCTGGCTGACAGTTCGTTCATCACCCTTTACGGAAACCTCCAGCAGTGGGAGAGATCTACCTACCAGTAAGGAACTAATATTCATTCAGTCCAGACTTTCCTCTTGCGGATGATAACCGCAATAGATCTGTAGTTGATCACAGTGCATCACTTCGTTTTAGTGTCTCTGTACGTTCTACTGTTTTACTCGAAGTAACTGCGGCATTTCTAACGGTTTGTCACACTCCCGTATTGTTAAAGTTATCAGTATTGCTATTTTTAACAGGCATAACACGGATACAGGTTATCTCCGGTAGGGAAAAGTGATTTAGTCTTCCAGTCTATTTACACAAAACTACCGTTCGTCTTGCTCAGCCTTGTTTCTGCTGCCCGAGGCGACGTTATGCATTCTACGAAAAGGCGGAGCGCCAGTGTATGAGGAATAAATAACAAACGTCACTCTGAAGCTCTTTTCTGTTGCGGTTATGCAGGCTTTTATACTTGGATTCACACAGACTAGCGTATAAAGTGAACGTAACAGGCTTTTCCAAAACATTCAAGCGTGAAACTTGAAATAGGATGGCTTCGGGTCATAAAGTCTTCCAAAGATTATGGACAAAGAACTTTCACAGGCAACTGCAGGCTAGAACTTGAGGTCTCATTCGGCTCACAGCTACCTCTCTCACCAAATTAAAAACCAAATATGCTGTGTTATAACATTCGTAGCAACCTATTCTCTTGCTTTTTAATTAAGACCATACAATTGCATATTCATGATACTATAGAAATATATCTCCTCCTTCGATTACCATATAGGAGTGTGGGTCAAAAAGTAATGCCTCCGATTTTTTTGCCTTAAACGAGTAAGTTAAGTGAAAACTTTGAATTTGGTGCAAATTCCTCAAACCTTCTTCTCCAATCCTCTGCAGTAGTGACTTCCTAAGCCATCAGCTGGCAGCACTGCATCCTCTTGCAAAATAGCTGACATTGACATTCGTATTAGACAGCGTTCTGTGATTGAATTTTTGACTACGGAAGGTGAAAAGCTAATTCGCATTAACGAAAGGCTAAAAAATGTATATGGTGATACAACGGTAGATGTCAGCATTATTAGACGATGGGTTCGTCGCTGTAACGAAGCTGAAGGGCAAACATCACTGGTTGATGAAAAGCGCAGCGGCAGGCTAGTGACTGCAGTGACTCCATGCAACATTCAGCGAGTCGATGACATCATTCGTGGTGATCGCCGGGTACCAACAGGTGAATTGTGTCTCGTTATCTTCATCAGTAAAGGCAGTGTGATGACGATTATTCTACAACTGGGTTGCTCAAAAGTGTGTTCACGTTGGGTACCAAGAATTTTAACCGCCCAAAACAAAGACACAAGGAAAACAATAGCATCCGAACACTTGCAGCGCTTCAATCGGAGGGAGAGGAGTTTCTGGGAAAAGTTGTTACTGGAGACGAAATGTGGGTTCATATTTTTTATCCTCAATCAAAGAGGCAGTCAATGGAAGGGCATCACACAACGTCACCAAAGAAAAAAAAATTCAAACCTCAGCGGTCGGCAGGGAAAATTATGGCAACAGTGTTTTGGGATGCAGAGGTTATGCTTATGATTGACCTTTTGGAGCAGGGATGCACAATAAATCTGCCCAATACGTCAGAACTCTCAAAAATCTGAAAGTACGTATTCGCCGAGTTCGCCCAACAAAAACTATGGCGGATGTTCTTCTTTAGCATGATAATGCAAGACCACACACCAGCTGTTACACCAATGCAGAAATTAGGAAATTGGGATGGAAAGTCTTACCTCACTCCCCATACAGCCCTAACCTGGCATCATGAGACTTCCTTATGTTCGAGCCACTAAAGGAAGCTCTCTGTGGGATTCATTTTGAAGATGAGGAGGCTGTGAAAACGTCCGTGTGTCAATGGCTTAGGAAGCAAGACCGTGTGTTTTACCACACTGGAATACATGGCCTAGTTTAAATATGCACTAAACTGTAGAAAAGGATGTTGATTATATTGAATAGGGACAAATTAATCGTCAATGTTGTAGTTTTCAAGCGATGTAAATGGAATTATATTTTCTTGGCAATTAAAAGAGAAAAAAAAAATAGGAGGCATCACTTTTTTGCCCACCCTCGTAAAAGATTTGAGAAAGGTTCAGTAATTCAACATATACTGGAATGGGATGAATACTGTGTGTAAATTAAGCTATAATGAATCTTATAAACTGACCACGAAAACGTGTATTGGTTGAAGCGGTTAATTGCCTCATCTTTTCTACACACAGCAGCAGTAAAGACAATGTGAACTTCGTTCACCTTTTCATAAAATTTAATATTATTTTCTAATATGTACACGTTTTTGTTTTCCTTTTAACTCTCATGATATTCATTCTTATGCTCCTTACTTCTTCACTTAGTGAGGTGTGACGTGATAACGTGTCCGACTTGCATCCAAGAGTTCGGGATTTTGATACCCGGCAACTGCGCACAGCTAACTTACGCTTTTTGGTTTAGAATGCTGGGGTGCTTACTCTGAAACCATAATGTCCTTTCCATAATTTCCCTTCTTTCCACTTCCTTATCACCTTTCATGTATTCTTAAAGGCTCCTGGTACATGGCCGAGCCGAATAGATGGCGCGGTTGCCTGTGGATTGTATATACTGTTCTCGGCATGTGGTAGCTGTCTTACCCTTCTGCATGATAAGCTAAAAGTGTAACATGGTATACCAAGAGGAATACCAGGATACCTCAAAGCAAAATGATTGTTAAATCATTGTGCATTTGCAGAAACAAAAGTTAAATCTCGCCCGCCTCGGTAGCGTAGATGTTAGCAAGTCTACCTCACGTTCAAGAGGTCCCGAGTTTGAATGTCGGTCAGGATGAGTTACCTAGATAAGGTTTCTTCCGGGGGTCTTCCCTTATCTTAAAAGACGAATGTCGGGTAACTCTAAGCATCATTTGAGCATCATTTCACCCATTCCATTCATGGTCCGATATGACTTAACGTTAAAATGACGTAAATTAGAAAAGAATATCACATACAGCAGCACAAAAATGAAAAATGACTACTCCTTTACAACAACCATATAATGAAACATATATCATAGCTATTTCGTAACAAATTATTTAAATTCTGTTCTTTTTTTCAAATATAGTGCCAATTATTTCCTAAATACGTTGTAATTTGAATCAATGCAATTTTAAATACTTTTTGCGTTTTCATAACTGCATGTTCATTACTTGTCGCATTTTATTTTACATTTCCGGTCTTTTATCCTAGGACACAATTTGCAACGTCCAACACAAACATTCCCTTGCATAGGGATTTGATGCCATGTCACTGGGCTTGCATCTCCACCAAACAATAATTCCTTCCTTGCTGTTCTCGTCTTTGCGCGCATTCCATGCAGCTTCCGCATTCTTTACTTCATATGAGGATTTATAGGTTCTTGTCCTAGATCTGACGAAAAAGTTCTCCTTCAGTCACGTACAAGAACTTTCCAGTCAGGATTTCTTATCTTCCAAATAACGTAGGCATTTATAGCTGCTGTATCAGTAATGTCCACTAAATTTCTGTTGTAATTATTATTGAAGGCCCCACCATGGCTGAGTGGTTCGATCGCCTGGCTCTCACAGGCGGCCCGGGTTCGAACCCAGGCGACCGCAAAGTGGGATTTGTGGTGGATAATATGGCGCTGGGGTGGGTTTCCTCCGGGTCCTCCGGTTTCCCCCAACATCATTCCACAAAGTGCTCCATCAATCATTCATTTCAGGCGTTGGGCTGACCCCTGAACCCTGATTTCATCTCAGGTCAGATGCTTCGGCTACCTCGCTGTGAGGGAACCCAAGCGTCTCCTAACGTCAGCATTCACGAGAAAGGGAGAAAAAAGATTATTATTGAGTAGCGTTCCCGCGCCTTTCTATAATGGACTCCAATGTTTACAATGTTGTTTTTTTGTTTACTGCTTTTTTTTTTGGTAATTTACGTCCTTTAACTTTTTAAAGTCATATAGGACTATTAACAGAATGGGTGAAATGATGCTCAAATGGGACCAGGGTCCATGGAGCTTAGAGTTACCTGATATTCGTCATTTAGGACAAGGGAAAATCCCGTAAAACCCTTATCCAGGTAACTCACACTGACCGAGTTTCGAACTCGGGATCTCTTGAACGTGAGGCAGACATGGTACCATCTTGCTGCTGCGCCCTATGTACATATACACGTGTGTTTTCTTCTCACTCGAAATCCCACCAATTGGTTCCCAATAAACATTTGAATTATAATTTACTAGGCATATAAATTTATTTATACAATTAAAATGGCAGCATTGGGTGAGGGTAGTTTAACAATATCACACAGTCTGACCATTATGAGCTATTTCAAAGAGCTAGGAAAAATAAAAGTCATATTGGTGTCACATAATAACCCGTTCGGTATGCACAAGGTTAATATGGGGTAGAAATTTTACCAAAACATGATATAAACAAATAGATATCATTATAAGAGCGCACCATGGCTTAATGTTTAGACCGATGGCTCTCACCAAGGAGGCATGGGTTCGCCCCAGGCGATTGCAAAAGTTAGATTTTTAGTGGACATGGCGCTGCTGCGTTTTCTCCGGGTCCTTGGTTTCCACTGTGAGCTCCATCATCATCATCATCATCATCATCATCATCATCATCATCATCATCATCATCATCTATCCTATCATTCATATCTACCTCATACGAGGGCTGTTCAATAAAGAATGATCACATTTTTTGACAACGTACCTTCACTCATCCTCATAATTTGAATGGTCCTTCTGAAAATAGTCTCTCCTGATTGCGAGGCACTTGTCCCAGCGTTTCCGCCAGTCTTCAAAGATATGCTGAAAACTGTTTCTTGATAGATACTTCAAATCGCCTCCGTAGCCTTCACCACTGCTTCTGATGATGAATAATGTCTTCCTCGAAGACGTTTCTTCAAGTTAGGGAATAGGAAAAAGTCAAATGGAAATAAATATGGACTATAGGGAGGGATGTGGGATGCACTCCACGTTAATTTTTTAAATATTCAGCAACAACATTGGCAATATGCAGTCGCGCATTATCGTGAAACAACATCCAGCCTGCTTCACGGTAATGTGGTCTTTTGAGCCTGATATGATCTTGCAATGTTTTCAGGACATACCTGTAGTATGGTCCAGTTAGTGATGTGTGTGCAGGTACAACATGCTGATAAACCATTCCATGAACATCAAAGGATGAGATGACCATAACTTTCCCAGCAGAAGCGACCACTTTTGCTTTTTGGGGGGTTCGTGATGGAGATTTACACACTGAGCTTTGCTGTTTGCTCTCAGGAGTAATATGATGTAACCAAGTTTCATCAGCAGTGATTACGTTTGAAAGAAACTCCGGATCTTCCTCTAACATCAACTTTAACTGTATGCGAATGTCCTTTTCTTCGGGGATCAACAGCCTTGGAACCCATCGCGCATAAACACGTCTCATGTGTAAAGTTTCTGTCACCAACATGTGGTTTGCACCCAATGAAATGTTCAGTATTTCAGAAAGTGATCTTAATGTAATTCGTCGATCCTCTCTCACAATGGCAGCAGCAGTAGTGCTGATATTTTCTTTCGTAAGAGCAGTAACTGGAGCAAAGGGTCCACCTTCCTTTGAAATTGATTGTCTCCTCTCTTTAAATATTTTATACCATCTTCGAGCTGTGCTGTTGAGAAGGACAGACTCTCCATAGGCCTCCTGTAACATTGTATAAGCCTCAACTGAAGATTTGTTGAGAAGAAAGCAGAATTTCAAAGCCGCATATTGTTCCTCCCATGTTACCTCTATTGCAACGGTAGGCGATACCGAACATGTCTGAACTTGTCTGGTTCTCAGAGGCGAGAACCAGTAGTACCAACAATGAAATTACTATGCCGTGTTTGTTTCACATTAAGCTAACAGAGTATAATAAGTTTGAATTTTAGTGCGAAAAATTATTATCATTCTTTATTGAACAGCCCTCGTATATCACCCACTTCCTTCACCTTCACAGCAAGTATTGGGCTGACCTATCCTGGTTCTCTATCAGATCCAAAGCTACTGTTCCTCAGGCCCGACCTTAAAAGGGATAAAGCAACAATAATTCTCTAATACCACGTGGTACAACTAGGAAGGTTAAATAAGAAGATCTCATTACTAGTTCTAAAATAGATCCTTAATGTCCATAATGATCACAGCTAACATACTGTAGACAAAACCTTAGCACCAGTCTTATAACCCCACGTTAAAATTCTATGATTCAAACAGCCATAGCGTAGTTTTGTTGGTAATTAAGTTAGCTTATCTTCCTAAAAATGTCATAACTTTGGAGAAAGATAATGTGTTATCTTCAAGAAAATATATTCATACAATGAAGTTACACAAAATTGAATGCCAAATAGTCTCCTATTATGTGTTTCAAATGGGAAGAGCTCTTGCCTGTAGCAAATCATTTGCGTTAGAGGCTTCAGTGTTGCCACCTCGTTGCTCCCACTGTTTTTATATTTCCGTCTCTCTCTCACACTTGGGAGTCTTTGGCACTAGATGTAAAGAACTAGATTCCAAAGCTTTATAATAACACAGTAGTTGAAATCACTATTGCAACATCGATATTCGTATATTATGAACATGGTTTAAATATTTAGTTTAAAATTAATTATAGTTTATGAATTACTTATTTTTCCAGTGGTGCATCCATATAGCTGTGAATGTCACTTACGCCCAGAGACAATTTGTCATTGTCATTTTCTTCATCGTCTGAGTATTGCAAATTTATGTGGATTGGTTCCAAAGTCTTGTTACGTGCTATTTATTTCCAAAAGTCGTCTTCTAGTAGTTATTCTGATGTCTTCCGCAGTTTTCCCAGTCTTGTTGTGTACCTTGTGAATTTCTTCGTGAATAAGTCGTTCAGTGTCATTCAGTTTAAAATTATGCTTTCTGTTTGCAACATAATATGAGCCCACATTAACTCAATTGGATTGTTCTGGCAGTAGTAAGGGAGAAGGTACATCGTGTCTTATTGATCCAGCTGATACGCTTTTTTATGGTTTTTAAACGGAAGTGTAACTGAATAATACTAACTCTAGATTAAATAGAGATTACGAACTACTCATAAACAAAGATACAATGTGACCAGACACGTTCTGCCAGACCAGCAGGAAGTGTTGTTTCCTCTTATCGAATTTAACAAACACATTGATTTATTCAAAGTATTTCTTTTATCACGTCATGTCAATAACCAATAATGATATTCATTACAGTACTTACGCCGGAATGCTCTGTTATAGTAGTACTTCATTAATTGTAATTTAGCACGCCTCGGTAGCGTTAATGGTAGCGTGTCTGCCTCACGTTCAAGAGGTCCCGAGTTCGAATCTCGGTCAGGGTGAGTTACCTGGATAAGGTTTTTCCGGAGTTTTCCCTTATCCTTCAAGGCGAATGTCGGGTAACTCTAAGCTCCATGGACCCTGGACTCATTTGAGCATCGTTTCACCCAATTCATTCACCGTCCAATATGACTTAACGTTGGAGGACGTGAATTAAAAAAAGTGTATTTTAAAACTATTTGAGCTAAAGATATGGAGTTTTTACGGTTATGTTAAACACATTATTCTCTCTTTCCTCATGGACCAGTTTTTGCAAAATCTGAATTTTTGTCTTAGTGTGTAAAGTATTTCTTAGAGATTGATTAGTTTAGCGCTCGTCACACACCACTTAGGGGGAATGCAATACGACAACACCGTATGAGTCCGATTGGTTGCTCAACTAGTAGCGCTCAAGGACAAACATCATCCCATTTGAAACACATAATATATTATTACTGGGTTTAGAAGAAAAAGCCTAAGTCATAGAAACGTCATACACTACACTAAATTCTGCCAAAGAAATTTACTGCAGCTCTGAAACACAATAAATACAAATAACACGCTATTGGGTTTAATAGCGTGTTTCGTTTTTAAATGGTTTTCTTTCGGGGTTCTTTTTCCAGGTCTTGTTGTTCGAGTAATTCGGCGAATTTCCTTTCCTGCAGGTTGTGATCCTTCTTGGTTTGTCCTCCAGGATCTGAGCTAACTTGTCTCAATGATGTATTGTTCCACCAACTCTGAAGATTTACAGAACATTTAGAGAAGCTGATTGATTTACTAGGGTACATCGGAAGAAAATCCAATAGAACCTTTCCGCTGTTTCATTGAATTCTCACATCTCCCAGTGCAATCCAATATGTTGGGACTTGTAAGGAACTTTCAGATGATGAAGCTTGGAATCTTTTCTTCATTTAACAGATACGGATATACCATCTAATTGATACGCTTAATTTACTGCGTAATCAATTGTTACCCGTGAGGACCTTTTTGGCGTTCTCTCGTTAAATTTCCAGATGTTCCAATTACGACCTCCGACTAAGAAAACATTGCTAAATTAAAAGTGTTTGTCATTTTCGCTAATAATGCCTCTACGAAGTCAGTGACCTGTGGTACCTATTTAGTCGGGGTAATCCATTTCAATATATTTGTGTGAACTTGTTTGTATCTTAACATAGAGGACGTGACAATTTTGACAGTCGGTTCCATTAATATAATGACGAAAATTAAGTAATACAGGTACAACGCAGTTCATCAATATAACGCAATGTGTTCGAGCCAAATATAAATGCGAGTAATCCCCCTTCCCCTTAGATGCAATTGTCTCCGTGGTGATTCTCATCCAACCGAGCGGCATAGCCCAGACGCTTCCCTCTGCGGCCCGCATACGGGAGACGGGGGTTCATTTCACCTAACCCATGGATTTTTCCGGTGCTTTTCCCGGGTTACCAGGCGAATGCTTACTAGGTTAATTGCATCCCACGAATTTCCTCTTCCTCCAAATCTCCATTATCATTTCACGTCATGTCTCATCTGGTGGTCTCTTTCACACGGGTGTCTCTGCACCGTCATGACTCCCTGGGACGGCCGCCCTCTGTTTCCTCCCGCCT